>CM067220.1:128195797-128408297 GCA_034190945.1 Octodonta nipae | reverse complement strand
TTTTCACATTTTTGAACCCCCTGTATAATTATAATTTTATACTACCCTTTATTTCAACCACCCTGTATGTGCAACTGCTTCTAAAAATTTTCAAACACATTTCCATAACTATAATTCTACTCCACCCAATTTCATATTTTTTAAAGATTTTTTGAACCCACCTGAATAACTGTAATTTTACTCCGCCTTATATTTCAACCGCGCACATTGCTTCCTGAAAAATTGAATTTCTATTATTTCACGCACACATGCACACCTTCAAACGTATACCCTATAGAAACGGTAGCCGGTATAACAATTTTTCATTTCGTTATACATTTTCTGGTATTTTACTCTACTGCAAACCTAGTATAAGAACTCCGCTTCAAAAAGAAACTCTGCCTTCAAACGGATCAAAATGAAAACCGTTACAAACACCCTATACGATATACTTTGGTATATATCTTGACATTTGAGATAGAAAAAATTTGACATTTGCATTGATTTTTACTATTTCTTGCATACCTTTTTCCGATTTTTTGAAAAATGGTATCTTTTGCATTATAGAAAATTTTACGGAATCAAGCTGAAATATGTTAGTCTGAATCTGGTAGACACAATGTCCCTCGTTCCTCGAAGTTTCCTTGGACTTCCATCGTCTTGAACTGGTTGATCTCACAACGTTTCAATAGCTTTGTTTCTGCTATCGTAAACAATTTACACTTATAAAAACTTTAGTTTTAACAGTGTGTTTCAGAAAATGACAAATAAATTATATTGAGCAAGCAGTACTCAGAAGCATATACAGGGTGTTTGCCATATAGAGTGAATTAGAGTTATACTTATACGAAGTAGTCCAAATATATAAAAAAGAACATTTAAAAATATCTAAAAAAATAAAAAATATATATAAAATATACAAAAAAAAAGATATGTATAAAATATTATATTATTAATATTATTGGCCTAAACAAATGCCGAATTTTTAAAATAGTTAAAGGCAAAATACAGCAGGGATCTTACGAAATGCGAGACGGTACCTCTATTGAATCCATGGGGAAAGGCCATACTCATAAATACCTTGAAATAAAGCAGGCTAAAGGTATTGATCACTCCACAATGAAAAATGACCTAAAATCAGAGTTTTATCGAAGTATAGGATGACTGTTGAGAACCAAACTAAACAATAAAAATCTGTTTCAATTAACAACTATGCGTTTTCAGTACTCAGTTACTCTTTCGGTATCATTAATTTGTTCAAGTCTGATATTGAACAATTACAACGAACAGTTCGAGTTTTACTAACAAAAGCTCAAAATCACCATCTAATGAACTCTGTTAAACGTATAACTATGTCACAATATGAAGGAGGAAGAGGATTGACAGATATAACCGAACTATTGGATCAACAAATTTCTTATTTGGCATAGTCATTTCCAGAAACTCCCAGAATTTTCTGATCAAAGTCATATGCAGGTTGATGACTCAACACCACTGCGACTGACAGAAGTACACGTCCAATTACACCACCAGTGCACTGATCAGAAACTGCTGAAATGGAAAGAGAAGCTCATTCATGGAAGACATATTAATGACGTCAACCAAGATTATGTCGACAGTACAGCGTCGAACTACTGGTTTATCTCTGGTCATAATGTTTCCTGAAACGGAAGGCTTTATATTGGCAATACATGATCAAGTTATTTCAACTAATAACCATCTAAAGTACATTGTTAAAGGCCCTTCTGTTAACAACGATAGATGCAGGTACGGTTGCCACACGTTCGAATCTATCCAGCATATCACAGGAGGTTGTCAAGCCTTCGCTGCAAGTGAATACAAAAAACGACACGATGCTGTGGCAAAAATAGAACTAGCACTGAAGTTTGAACTATCACAGTCAGTCAGATTACCATACTATATATATTAACTAGAATCTGTTTTAGAAAATAACATCTACAAGCTGTACTGGAACTGCGCGAAACTGACTCTTGCTCACAATATACTAGATACAGTTTTTGTAAAAACACATGAACTGTGCCAATTGTTATGTCAACGACAGGACAAGTCACAAAACATCTGTTAAACAATTTAAAATACCTCGGTCTGGACGAACATCTAATGCCAAAAGTCGTCCTGTTAGGAACTGCATGAACGGTTAGGAAATTCATGGGAAACTGCTGCCTCGACTCCAACTACGGGCCTAAAAACCCGGCAAGGACTTCCAAAGTGCTAAACACTTTTGATATCTAGGATATCTGGGGTTTAGTGAATTTTCCCCTAAAGGCACCCTATTTGTGCCTTGGAGAAAGTGTGTTGCCATTAAACATGGCTGGTCATTTAGAAGATATCCCGTAAATGCTTTTTAATACTTTTTTGTCGATTTTTTTATCCCAGACAGCAATAGCGATAATTAAGGGTTTAAAGAAACAACTCATGTTGTATAGGGTGTAAAAGCGCCCCTATATAATTTTAACGTTCCAGTGTAAAGCAGGCCTTAAAGGGACTGAAAGCTAATGTGCCATTTAAAGAAAATGCTTAAACGTCTTATTTGAATAAATTCACGTTTTGATTGTCGTAATTAATGGCCTTCTTAGCGCACAGTTACGATCTTCTTACTGCACTTTAAACAAAAACCATTATGAAGAAAGTTCATTTGCATTCCTTTAGCATTGCGAAAAGTCACTCGAAACCATTTTTCATTCGCCAGTTTAGCGTTCATCATAGACATTTTCAAGGAGAGCCAGACAATAAATGGAAATTAGAGTGTGCCACCGTAACCCCATTTTGTTTGGCTTGGAATTTGCATAAACATCGAATAATTTTTGGGGCCGCATTCAGGACGTCTTGTCTAAAACAATAATCCTTGTAAAATATGCGAATTATTATTGCGACAAGTAAAACTGTCGGTGGAGCACATTCGGGACTCTTATTTTCGTCAAGATGATGTGAAATTTCAGTTCGCCAAATAAAAATTATTACTTTATTGAGGCGTTTTACTTTTTTAATGTTTGACAAATTTATGTCGATACAGTCAACCATAAAATTTTACTTGATAAATTGGAGAGATATGGTTACAGTGGAAGCTAATAAATAAACTTTTAACTAATTACTTAGAAAATAGGCAACACAGAGTTAAGATAGATGTAAATTATAGTAATTTTTTGACCGTCAAAACAGGAGTTCCTCAGGGAACAATTTTGGGGCCACTGTTTTTTATTTTATACATTAATGACATCAAGGCCGAAGCCAGTAAATTTTTTCGAGGTGGGTTTTCGGAGGGGGTTGGGTAATTTTTTTGATTGGTGATGGGCTAATTAGGACTGCAAAATGTATATTTTTGCTCATGTATTTCAGGAATATATAAAATTATATAAGTATAAAATTTATTCTATGAAAAACATAATTAAATGGTTAAAAATGAATCTTAAAACCAAACATTCCAAAATTTCGGGGGGGGGGGGCGGTTTGAACCCCAGGACCCCCCCGCTGGCCACGGGCTTGAATGACATCTTGGTGGATATGCCTTTCAATATAATATCCTATGCAGATGATACTGCCGTTATCTCAATGGAGAAATCTTGGGAAGGAGTTTAAATGAAAGTGAACGAGTATCTCGATCATATTGCTGACTGTCTTATGTTAAACAAACTGGCCTTGAAGACGAAGAAAACCATATGTATGACCTTTGGGAATTATTCTGATAGTGTCCCTGATATATTTAATATACAAATAAAAGGTAGCAATATTACTAGGGTACAAAACTGTAAATATTTAGGGATTATTTTCGATCATAATTTAAAATGGGATCAACATATTCAAAATGTTATTAACAAAACCAAATATCTTGTTTTCATTTTTGCCAAATGATCTAGAGTAATGAACTGTGAAACTCTTAAAATGACATGTTACGCCATATTTCATAGAATAATTAATTATGGAATAATAGCCTGGGGAGAGGCCTACACGAATATTGTTAGAAAACATCCAAAACAGAATTTTAAAAGTAATAAATAATAACAAACTTGTATTTATGGCAAATCGACTATATATAAAACAGCCCCTTTACGTTGAATCACTTATGTACCATTATAATAATCTAAAGGATAAATTTAAAAAATCGACAAGTTTGACCAGAAAGAAAAACTTACATTAGACTTTTTAATAGCATGTCAAATGAGTTAAAAATCTTAAATAGCAATAACAAAAAAAAGACAAAAGAATGGATTTATAATAACAAGTAAGGATACATTTGTGAATCAAATTGTGTGAGTACACTAAATTTGATTATTTTTTATATTGTTATTGTTGTATTGTTGTATGTTTCTTAAATATTTGTTATTATGTTTTATGTTTCTTCAATATTTTTCCAATTCAACATGATTGTTGTCCAGAATGAAGGGTACTATTAAGTTTTGCAATAATTAGTATTGTATAAAAATTTAAAAATTATCAACACCTGAATATAATTTAGTCTATAGTGTTTTAGTATAGTAGTTTATATGTCTATATTTTTATGTTAGTATGTATGTTAAGTTTTAGGTAATTTTGTCCAGGTCTTACGCAAAGGATTTGCAATGAATATTGTGCTTGTTGTAAATTTTGAATAAAGAATATTTAGCTAATAGTTGATTTCTTCTGGGAAATGAGAAAATCAATGATTTAAAAATCCCTAACCTATTGCGTAAGGAAAAAAAAAGATATTTCTATAAGGTCGCCAAGTTATTGTCCGGTCAATTTAGGCCTAAAATCAGGAAGAATGTTACAAAAGTTCACAAGAAGCTCTAAAATTACTTGAAATACAATTATAAAAGAAATCTCAACAGCCCTCATAGTTCCACGAAAAAATTGGCTCGATGTTAAAAGTCCAAAAAGGGTAAGTGTTATAGCGAAATTGTAGATCATAAAATTCTCTACAAAAAATGTATTAAAATTTTTGTTCTTAAAAGCCACCGTTTTGCAACTGTAACGCCTTAAAAATTAAATAATTTGTATTCGTCATTGGTACAAGTAAGTACGCCACATATACAGTGTGGAACAGCCAAATGGAATAAATTCCATAACGAATAAAGGACTGCTTGTAGGCAAAAACGCTTGGACACGTCGATTTGAATTTTTAAACGCGCATTTTTTAACAAAAAAAATATATAGGATGTGTTATGTGACAGTGGCCAATACCAACATTCTTATTTTAAATGCAAGTCCCTGTATATTATTTATTTTTTGCATTCTCCATAATTCATGTACAATGTCCTACAACTATATTCAACTGATTCGGAAATATTAAGTGTTTTCAGATTTATTACTATATTATTAATAAAAGAAAATTATTGTATTTGACAAATTCGATACATTACACTCAATACTTCCCATTTAGCTCTTGATATTGAGATAGTAAGCAAAAACCTTTCTTGCGTTCCTTTTTACCGATTTGTTAAAAAACCCATAGCCTTAGCATCTTATTGTCGTCTACATGACAGTAGTGATCATTGTAGTAATATTGTCCTTTGAATTTCGTTAACTGTACGTAATAATATCAGAAATTTGATTCATTTAACAGAAAATCACAAAATAACCATTCTACAAATGATTGGTTATGGAAAAACCACTCGGACACAAATGGAAGTTTTTCGAATATGCCACGAAAATTTTCCAAACTTGCCTCCTGTAACCCAAGGCACAATTTGCAAAGTAGAAAAGCAGCTTCGCGAGCTTGGTCATGTAAGACAGATAAAAAAAGTATCTGCCAATGCTCTAAGTGATAATACGTTTTTGGATATTATGCTTGAGTTTCAAGAAAACCCACATAATTCGGATAGAAAAGCAGCCCCACTGTTAAACGTTAGCCCCACATCAATTTTTCGAGTATTAAAGGAAAGTAAAATGATGCCGACTCATGGAAGACGATTTCGATAGGAGAACGTATTTCTGTAAACAAATGATGGTAAGGATAAATAACAATGCGATCCAATTAGAAGATGATTTGTTTTCTAATGAGAACACATTCACACTCCACTGTCATGTTAATTGTCAAAATTACCGCTATTGGTCTAATGAGAATACTCACTGGATGACAGAGAAACATACGTAATATCCTGAAAAAGTTAATGTTTTGGGCAGCAATTGTTGGAAATCATATCGTAGGTCCCTTTTTCATCGTTGGCAACCTGAATGGAGATAAATATTTAGAACTGCTCCAAAATAATATCCTGCAACCTTTGACAAACTGATATCCTGATCCAGTAAACCCACAATACCATATACAATATGGTTTCAGCAAGATAGAGCACCGCCCTATTACGAAATCAACCTTCGGCAGTACCTTAACCCAATTTTTCCAAATCGGTGGATGGGTGAGAGGCGCATCTATAGAATGGCCAACACGATCTCCTGGTTTAACGCCATTGGACTATTTTTGGTCGAGATATGTCAAAAGTACTGTATACAAAATTAAACCCCTCAACTTCTATGACTTAGAAAGACAAATCACACTTGCGATTAGATCAGACACGCCTGAGATATTGAGTAACGTAAGAAGACATTTCTATACCAGATTAGCATGTTGCCAACAGGTTTGCGGCGAGCATTTTGAACATTTCCTACATTGACGTTAATGGTTTTTTTTTATAATATTAAGAAATAATCAGTATTACTTATTTCGTTTTTAGTGTAATGTAGTGAATTTGTGAAATAAAATAATTTTCTTTCTTTATTATTGGTTTTTGTAATAAATCGGAAAACTCTTAATATTTCCGAAACAGTTGAACATCGGTGTAGGACATTGTACATGAACTATGTCTAGAATTTCCTGGCTTGCATTTAAAATCAGAAAGCTGATATTGGCCCTATCACATGACTCACCCTATATATTTTATTTTTGTTGAAAAATTGCGCATTTAAAAATACAAATCACCTAAAATCCCTCCTTTATTCGTTACCGAATTTATTCGATTTGGCTGTTCCACACTGTATATTCCTCTGCATTTATACAAAAGGATTAATATGTGAATCGTAACAAAATATTAACCATTATTTTAATTTTCCTGAAATTTCATTACTAATGACACAAAGAAAGAGAAACAGAAACAGGGAGATGATGAGAGACGACAATTATATTTTGTAAGAAGCTTTCGCTACCATCGTTCAGTCTCAATGACTGTCGCTTTTTTCCGTTGTTACAGCCTCTGTGTAGAACAATTTAAATATTTTTCTGGTTTGTACCATTTTGTTTATGCGTGTCTCACATTTAGACGGTTAATAAAAAACGCGTAAAATTCTTCGTAAAAAAATTATTTAAAAACTTTTTTATCACCTTACGATTACTGAGACAATATTTGACTGGTATTATCACTTTATTATGTTTAGTAAAACTTGCGTCAATGTAATAGTAGTGTTAATTATTATAGGGTTTGCACAGCAATCAAAAAATATACTTGACTATAAATAAACAAACAAAAGGTATATTTCCGTTTCGCATGGTTTCTCTTCGTAAATGCAAAAATTAGTATGAGTATGGCCAGCGGAAAGCAGTTAAATGTGGTGGCAATTTGCAAAACTAATTTGCATGAAAATCGAATGCATATCGTGTGAAATGTATATATAGGACTTTTCATTTTAACGTTAAATGTTTAGGAAAATATTGACGTTTGATGGAAATAAACAGTGCAATAGATCTTTTCAGAACAGACCAGAGGAAAAAAACTAAATAATTGAGTTACTTCTAACTGGCAAACAAACGAATGTTTGGTGTTTTTGACGCATTTATTGTTAATGGCAATACTCAGATATAATGGTACAAATGAGAGGAATACATTGAATATTTCGTAAATAATTGACTTTCTAGTAAAATCCTAAACAGAATCAAGTCGTAACCAATATAAGTCTGAAATCATCACCCATAATTTTATAGCTGAAATTTGTTTGAAAATTATCTTAACCCGTTACTTTATAATAGAACAAATTTTGGAAAAGAACCACGCTCTACATAGACTTAAATCCATCCCTGAATTCATCCTTCCCAAATCTGTCCTGCTTTCATAACGGTTTAAAGAACAGACCCTACATTCCTAAAGTGTATGTGATCCCCAACGGGTAGATCACAATATAGCAACTTACATACTTCCTATAAAGATCTGCCACAAGAATTTTCGAGTTCAAGATATAGCTTTTAACATGTACCACCACTAGGACTCTCTCTCACTCACTCACTCACTCACGAAATCACTCACTCACTCAATCATTCACACACTCCCTCAGTCACTAACTCACTCACTGACTCACTAACTCACTCAATCACTCATTCACCCATTCACTCAATCATTCACTCACTCATTCACTCGCTCTTTCATTCACTCACTCACCCACTCACTCACTCAAGCACTCACTCACTCACTCAATCAAGCATTCACTCACTCAATCACTCCCTCCCTCACTCACTCAGGTACTCACTAATTCCAGCCAATAACTAATCTAATACTGGCGCATAACTTGCTCCCAAAAATCTTACAAAAAATCTTCTTCTTCTTTATTCAGTTTCTACCGTCTACTGCAAGAGATAAGCCTCCTCAAGATGTTAAGTTTCCTTACCAATGCCCTGATGTTACGCGTTTTTAGGCAGAATTTGCTAAGTTAAAACACATTACAGTATTTTATTGCTGGCAAAACATATTAAATATTATATGTTGTAATAATTTAATAAAAGCAAGCTCTTGTGTTTTCATTATTTCAAAGTCAATAATGTCATACATACAAGGACTTATCTGAGTTATAAAAGTTATTGCGAACAACTTCATGTGATAAACTAATAACAGAATATCTGACAATAATCACAAAGATTGTTTGCCCTTTCAATTCACAATGCGGAGCTTGCTTGTTGTTTATTGGATTGTCAAAACAATTTCCCTTAAGTTTTATTAATATCTTCGCTCCCCGGAGTTCGCTGGAATTCAATTTACCGTCAGGAATAGGAAACCCAATCTCACCTTCCCTTGCCGACTGTTTTTCCTCAGATTCCTAAATGGAGTACGGCAAACGGCCTGGAAATGAGAGAGTTTGCAAAACAGGCTCGGGAGGGTGTCTCTGGATACGAGGTGCTATGGAAATGAAGACCTAGTTTTGAAATAACGAAACAATTTAGAGGCTTGAGAAAATATACAGAAAATGCTAAAAAATAACGAGTTTTTTTGCAGAATGGTTGCAACAATATTGCAGGCTTTTTGTAATATGAAGCTAGGTTTTAAATTAAGAAACTTGAAGCTACTAAAGAGTACTTTCTAAAGGCCAGTGTTTTCTCTTACAAATATAGCTGAGTATTATGTATTGCAATTTAAAATGAAATTTCTCTATATACTTCCTTTATTCTTCTTTATTTCTTCTATTCTATATTCTTGGGATACAATTTATTTTATTTTATTCTTTTTTATTTTATATTGCTTATATAGGAATTTATTCCTGTTAATTGGTAGAAATGTTACCTTCAATTTTCTACTAAATGTTATACTCGTACATGCATAAGTAACACAGTGCAATTCACATATTCGGCCAAAGCAAGAATATAATTTAGGCAAATATTGTGGCTAAAAAGTTAGAGCCCCTTGAAAAAGAAACGGACAAAGAATGATAATCGCGGATCACTGGCGTTGATACAAATATTGTCAAAATTGTGTTTGTACTGATTAATTCCAAAAATGTCAAACAATTACAATAATATCAGAAATGTATCAGAAATGTCAATAATATCAAGTGTCAAATATGTCAAAAATTTCAAAATGTCGAAATAGTCATGAATGTGACAAATGTCAAAAGTGTTATAAATGTCAAAAATGTCAAAATATAAAAAAAGTCAAGAATATCAACAATTTCAAAAATGTTTCGCTTATTTATTGGTAAAGTATTACTACTGTGGTTTTACCAAAAGGTACAAAAGCATAAAAATATAATATGTGTACAATAAAGATTATATTCTTTGTATAAACTGTTATTAAAATAGTTAGAGCATAAAACATTCAACTAATTTACCCATTAAAAATGTATCCACTGGAATCACTTCCTAAGTACTCATCGAAGATAATTTTTCACTAAATCTCTTTTTTGTCTAGTTGAATAGGAGTGAACATGGTTGTGTGTTCTGTAGTTGTCTTGGTTCTGTTTCATGAAGATAAGACACTACAAGCTTAAAGTGCAAGATAGTGTATATAGTTTGGTCGAAACGTTTGGAATATACAGCAATTTTCTTTAAACTGTGGTGTTATTTCCCAAGAAGTACTTAAACATTGAAAAATATGCCACAAATATCATTCAGAAAACAAGGCTACAACACTCGCATTGCTTAATTCATGCAGTACCTAGTTATCACACTGCGACCCCTATTTGTATAGTACACATTAGAGCTAAAGTACCCTAGATATACAGCCAGTTAGCTGCCCCTAGATACTTTTTTACCGACTCCTCATAAAGAAAGTTATTTTACATAATTTGCAGCTAAGAAAATTGATGAGCTTTCCAGTTCAGCCTAGGATAAAAAAGATCAGATATGTCAAAACTGTCACAAATATGAAAAATGTAAAAATGTCGAAAATGTAAAAAAATGCCAAAAATGTCAAAAATGTATAAAATGTCAAAAATGTCAGAAATGTCAGAAATTTAAAACATATCAAAAATGTGTTAAAGTTGTTTAAAACGTCAAAAATGTCAAAAATGTGAATAATGCCATAAATGTCAAAAATGTCAAAAAAGCAAATAATGTCAAGAATGTTCAAAATACTCTCTTCGAGGTGTCGGTCGTACATCTCGCGTCTTCAAATGTTAAGAATGTTAAAAATGACAAAAATGTCAAGAATTTCAAAAATGTTAAAATTGTCACAATGTCAAAATTGTCAATAATGTTTAAATGTCAAAATGTAAAAATGTCAAAAATTTCAAAAATGTTAACGCAAAAAAGTCAAAAATGTAAAAAAGGTCAAAAACGTCAGAAATATTTTAATGTCTGAAATATCAAAAATGTCAACGTCAATAACGTCAATAATGTCAAAAATGTCAAAAGTGTCAACAATGTCAACAATGTCAACAATGTCAAAAATGAAGACGCGAGATGTAACACCGACATCTAGGATTTTCAAGAGAATCAGTACACAGAGGTTCCGAATCTGGAGCCGTTCCGTGTAATTACTGTTCTCCCTTAACTCCTAGGACAGAATGTCACGATAAAATTTTTCAGGTTACTTCACCTGTCAGAGATATTGAATACTCTCTTCGAAGAGAGTATTCAATATCTCTGACAGGTGAAGTAACCTGAAAAATTTTATCGTGACATTCTGTCCTAGGAGTTAAGGGAGAACAGTAATTACACGGAACGGCTCCAGATTCGGAACCTCTGTGTACTGATTCTCTTGAAAATCCTAGATGTCGGTGTTACATCTCGCGTCTTCAAATGTAACGAAATGCATCAAATGCATAAAGAAGTGTTCGAGAGGACATTCAATTGTGGGAAGCGCAACTGATGAAGGTTCCCGACCAGAAACAATATATATTATATTTATATATAATATATATTGTCTTGCGTACAAAGGAATGACACCTCGAAGAGAGTAATGTCAAAAATGTCAAAAATGTCAAAAATGTCAAAAATATCAAAAATGTCAAAAATGCCAAAAATATCAAAAATGTCAAAAATGTCAAAAAATTTAAAAAGGGCAAAAATGTCAATAATGTCAAAATTGTCAAAAATGTCAAAAATGTCAAAAATGTCAAAAATGTCAAAAATGTCAAAAATGTCAAAAATGTCAAAAATGTCAAAAACGTCAAAAATGTCAAAAATGTCAAAAATGTCAAAAACGTCAAAAATATCAAAATTTTTAAAAATGTCAAAAAAGTCAAAAATGTCAAAATGTCAAAAATCTGAAAATTGTCAAAAATGTTACAAACGTAAAAAATGTAACAATGATAATTAATATTAATATTCACAAATAAGCGCCATACGAAAGGAACGCCTCAGCTAGTTGAAAATAAGATGTTAGATTAAGGGTTTTTAATTTTATAGTGTTTATCGCATTAACTGGCTCTTTTAAATTCCAATTAGATTTTTATAAATCTTAGCATTGAATTAGCAGGCTGACTGGGATGGATATTTAAACTTCTTAGGCTATGAAGTCGCCTCTTTTTATTTTTCTAGTGATACGTCTGACATTCCCAGACCCTGATTTAAAGAGAGCGATCTAAATATTACTGGTCACGACTGAGCTATCATGGAAAAAGAAAAGTTAGTGTTTTTCGAATGTTCAAATGCAAGTTGTTTTAAAAAACTGACTGAAAAAAAGCAATCACGAAACCAATCCACAAAGGACAAAATTACATATTTTTTTGTGTCCCAGTTAAACTTACAGAATCACTTCGTAAGCGATTTGTTTCGAGCCAACGGGAAACAATTCGAAATCTCTTCAATAAAGAAATGGTGGCCATTAATTATTTTCGGCTGCCTACGGTTCTTTTAAAAATGCAGTAATTTGTTATTGTGTGCTGGATTTAATGTTTCCGAAGCCAGGCTTAATGCGAGGTTATTAAAATGTTTCGTAATGTTTCGAGGGGTCGGCCGACCGTGTTTTGTTTTTCTTCCTTTAATGGTTCAATTTTCTCTTAATGTCTTTCTCGAGGAGAGATTATGATGTTATATATGTAGGTAGACACTATAGTAAATCAATACTGCTCACAACAGTAAAAGTTTTTAACGTTTTTATCTTTGGAAGAAATGTAGCTACAAATGTGGAAGTTATTAATTATATAAATCAAAAGAAATATGGAGTAAACAACCACTTCAACTTCGAAGCAGTTCAGTAAAGATAAATTATCTAAAAACGTAAAAACATTCAGCATTATGATGTTTCTCTCTTATGTTAGCACTAATAGAATAACTTTTATTTAAAAAAGAACCGACTTCAACTATATATATTTTTTACTGTATTATTCACATATATTTTAACTTTTTTATTTGTTTTATAATTTGGACCACTTTCTAAGCGAGTAACTAAAATTCCCCCTATATTTCAACCCCCTGTATGTTTCTGTGTATTGGTCACCCAATATAAAATAGTCTATTATTTTCAACACGATATCTTTGAAACCACTCTGTAAGTTAAAATCCTTTTCAAAATATTGACTCTCTATTTTTCTATTGTTTAAATTATTCCTGAATACCATTGATTTTACTTCGCCCCATATGTCTAGTATTCCATTTATGCAACTGCTCATGATCTACCCTATATAACAAAATTCACCTTTTTGAACTACATTTTATGAGTATAATTTTATTCTATCATTTATTTCAAATACCCGGTATATGCGCTTCTAAAAGTTTTTGAATCCATGTCTACAATTACACAGCGTCCTATGTCCTAGAATACAATATATCCTACGAGCTTAAGCTTATACAGTGCGTACAAATACACTATATACTAGGGCACAATACCCCACCCCGCCATATGGAAGCCATTTTTGGAAGCCATTTTGTTTTTTGATAACCTATTCTCTAGGTGTGAACAAAAATGTTCATATCTCTTAAATTTTTGGTCTTACTGAGATAAAAATAGGCTTATTCGACGGACAATAATACTGTCTATCAACAACATTTCAAAACAAAGTGTTAACGTTTTCTTAACTTTTGAAAAAAAGATGAAATGCAAAAAAAAGGTAAAAAAATTATGCAAATCAACAAATTATTGCAAATCAATGCAAAAGCAGTCCCGATAAGCTTTCATTTTTTTTCACTATATCAAAAGTTTTTGAGCTAAGTTACAATACAACATTAAATTCACAACTGTATGTTTATTACTTTAGGAGTTATTCTTGTTTGAACATAGCGTATGCGCAAGCACAAAAGACATTTGTCGGTACTTTAAACCGGTAAACATTAAAACCACATAAAATTTTTATTTGATACTTTTACAATCTTTTATACACATTAAATTTTGCCCTACAGCAGTTGTTCAAAGTGCCCACCTCCAGCTTGTAGACAAGTTAATGCTCTGTGTGCTATCTGGGCAGTTGAGCGCTTAATTAGTTTTAGGTCTGATCTTATTTCTTCGGCGACTGCCATAATTTTACCGACGAAGTACTTCTATGGTGTTTGGAACTGTAGCATACACCTTTTGCTTCATATCACCCACAAAAAATAGTCCAAGGGGGTCAAATCGGGCGAGCGAGCTAGCCACGTTACTACACCACCGCGACCCATGATACAACAAATATAAAGGTATGCTACTAACCGATGTTAATTTCGCGCATGACGTCACGTAGCGAGTTCGTAAAGCGATTGCCCATAAGAAATACATTGCATTGGACATAATTTTATGTTTGAAATTGATTATTGTTTGACTGTAGTAGAATTCGGTAAATGTTTATAGTTTATGAAATAGTTAAAAACAGTAATAAACCGTATTTAAAACGCAGAACTGCAGTTATATAATTATTTTGGTTGATATTTAGTATTGTCGATTGTGAGTAATCGGAAAAAAGCACCTATTACACAGTCATTTTAAATAAGTTATAAAATTAACCTCAAAAATGAGTTGTACTTCGTGTAAACAAATTAAATTGAAAACACACACATTTTTTCGTGGCAAGTATGTTATAAAACCATTTTTCGTATGGTTTTATAACATACTGCTTTTGCATTGATTTGCAATAATTTGTTGGATTGAATTATTTTTTAACCCTTCATTTTGCATATCATCTTTTTTAAAAAGTTAAAAAAACGTTAACACTGTTTTGAAATGTTGTTGATAGACAGTATTATTTTCCGCCAAATAAGAGATATGAACGTGTTTGTTCACACGTAGAGAATAGGTCAAAAAAAACAAAATGGCTGCCATTTGGAGGGGTGGGGTATTGAGCCCTAGTATATGGTGTATTTGTGTTTTAAAATAGTTGCTTTACATGTATTTAGATTATCGCTTGTCCATAACCGGACACACTGTATAACAAAATTTGTATACAGTCTGAATAACAATAATTTTACCCCATCATTCCTTCAGACACCTTGTCTAAGCAACTACTTATGTTCCAAACTATATAACTTTTTTAAACCTACCTATATAACTGTACTTAAATTCCAATATACAATATTTTCAGAATCACCCTGTATATCTAATTCAATTCCAACTTATATTTCAACCATCCTATGTATACAACTGCTTATGTATTACTTAATATTATATGCATGCACTCAACTACAAGCGAAGAGTTCACCGACATAACAAATTTTCTTTTCGATAAACTAACGGAATATTTTGTTCCATTTCACGCGACTATAATCCCCCTAACTAAACTTCGTCTATAAAAAACTTACTTCAAACGAACTAAAATGAAAACAATTACAAACACCCACTTAGATATACTTTCATGGCATATCTTGACATTTATACTAAATATTTATGATAAAAATTTGACATCTACTATGATTTTTACAGTTTTTTCGCATATATTTATCCGATTTTCAAATAAATGGTAAGTTTTACGTTATAGAAAAATATACGGAATCAAGCTGGAACCTGGAGCATATCTTTGTAGAATACAATTTACATAAATTTCTTGAGCTGTTTTAGAGAAAACAGTTAACATTCATTGAATTCACTGAAATCTAGTCCCTTATTGAGTTTGCTTTCTGATTTTCAGGAAAACCGTAAATCTCATGTTATATACAATTATATGGGACCTTTCTGTAATGTTTCCTAATATATTGCCGTTTAAATCATCAAGTCGTTTATTAATAATCGCTCGTCATATATAAAAAAAAGTTGCACTAATTCATAACCTCCTCCTTTTTGGAAGTGGGTTAATAATTACTTGCCTCCTCAATCATTCAGAAACTATTGGCGGATGTATTGTTGCAATTAAAGTTACTACGAGGGAACTTGAAAAACTCAATAACCTCTCAAACTGCCCTCGTATCATAAAACAGAGCAAAATTCAAGATTCATAAATACCGAACGATTTTACGTCACCCACTGTTCTGTATCGACTGGAAACGTAAATAATTTTTAAAATATATCATAAACGAGTTGTTGTCGTTACTGTTGTGTTAACAGTCTTAAATTACCAGTTGTTTAGTGTATAAACGATTATATCTGTCACTGTAAACATTTAAAATTATGAATGCCACACAACGGACGCCGTTGCTGGTAATATCTTCGGATAGCGAAGAAAACTCTCGAGAATGACACAAATAAAGGTGTGTTTTTCTATTGACTTCGCTGCGGTGTTTCGACATTGAACAATATAACTTCAGGTTAAATTTACATTCGAATTATGTAACGCCGGCGAAACAGTCGAGGAAATTTATTATATTTCAACCTGTTGTCCATGTATAAATCATTACTTTATCATAAATTTAATACGTACTTTCAAAATAAATAATTAATTATTGCCTGGTTCTTTTCATCTTAAACGGTGCTGAATGGCGAATTAATGGTCACTCAAATTTCAAAATGTTCTGCTTGACAAAAGTACTTGCTTGATGGTTATTATAACGTCTACGCGTGTGAAAGTTATGAAATTTTATTTTGTATTTGGAAAAATTTACATTAGCGTGCAGTCTCGAACGTATCAAAAAATCCGTTCGACTATACCATAGAGACCAGCGAATGAAAACTCTCAAAATGTTCTAAAATGTTAAAAATAACTGACAAAAACATAATTGCTTTTTACTGCAAAATTTTGATTTGCATACATGACAAGCATATTCAGCTCACTAAACGAGATTAAGAAAAAAATTCAAAATCCGCTGGAAGCAAACCTAAAAACCCAAAAGGGATTGCTGAACGAGGAGAAAAAAGAAAAATGAAAATTGCTTCAAATTGCAGATTGTAAAACTAGGTTAGGTTATCACTAGTTAATACAATATTAGGTAAATTTTGTATATTATTTGCTATGTAATAATTTTCTTTGAACATTTGTTTAATATCAATAATTATAGATTTAACCGACTTCCAATCATAGACCAGAGCATAGCGGCACATTCGCTTGCAAAATTTTTTAATTAATAAATATTTTTGAAATGTCCGGGAGGTCTTCTTGATTATAAAAGTGTAAAATGACACTTGATATCTTTTGTTGGTATTTTTTAAACAAACGAAAAACTATATAGCCTAGAAAAAATGCATTTTTGCAATTTATTAATTTTTTTATATGCTTTACAATATTTCGAATGAAAAAAGTCCTCACAACCATCATCGTATCTCCCACCCATTAATTGTTATGAATTTTAATAAAATGGAAATCGCCGAAACTCCTAATTTTCTTGTATTAAATAATATACCTTAAAAATTGAAAAGTTATAATTTTTAAGATAAATTTCAACAATATTAAAGAAAATAGCCTAAACAGATTTTAAACATTTTGTTTAGTTCTATGTTTTCTTTATATTATAACAATATGCTTCCTACCCGCATGCACTATTGAGAGGGAGTATCTTTATCTCACTCTAATATCGATGTATAAGATGAGTAAGAAAAAGGCAGACGACGCACTTTTTTGTGGTTTTTCAGCAGTAATACGTTAAAAAAATAACATTACTGTTTCTCATTCATTAATATAAAATTTTTACATTAAACAGCAAACTAATACGGGCAGTTGAAATATTGGACGAAGTTACGTTACAGTTAGACAGGTGGGTTCAAAAATCTTACAAATAATTCTGGTATTGGGTGATACATAATCAGTTTCATATATAGGTGGATTGAAATATAAGGTCAAATAGAAAGTTATACAAGGTGGTTCAAAAAATGGTGTAGTGGATGGCAATTGTGGGAAGCGCAATTGATAAAGGTTCCCTAACCAGAAACAATATATGTTATATAATATATATTGTATTGCGTACAAAGGAATGACACCTCGAAGAGAGTATTATAAATAGTGTTGCATTTCTTTTGATCATTTTTTTACACCACGTTTATCTATATTGTTTTTATTAAACTCTCCTCTGTTTAGATATTGCATATTTTTGATTATATAGATTTGTTAGATAGTCAGCACAAGTGAACATGTTGAACACAGATATTATTCTTTTTTAGAAAACAAAACAGTTCATTCAGAAGGCATCAATATAGCCGGTGTGAAATAACATAACCTCATACTGTCATACCGGTTTTTGCTCGTCATCGAGAAAATGGACAGAATGTATCGTATTAATTTCAATTCCTGAACTACATCACGTTTCTAGGCAGGCGTCAGTGGAAGTGATAACCGAGGATAGTCATAGGGTGTGAAAGTGGTAATTTTTTTTGGTCATGCTCATCATCGAGTAAACGTTCCAAAATTGGTGGCATACAACATTGTGATATATTTAAGCAAATTCCAGAGAGATGTCTGCCTAGAGCGTTACCATCAAGGTGGCGGACAGGGGTAAACTTGTCAAAAATAGGGGTGAACTTCGTTATTAAGTAAAAAGAACGCATTTGCACCATTTATTTGCTTACACAAACAAATCATAATCCAAAAGGACGTACACCTAAATGACATAAAATATTTTTCATCACGTCATTAATGTGGTCTGTATGACGTCATACACATTTTTTTAATGCGAATCCACATTTTTCATTACTGATTTGGAAAGAGCGAATATTTTCAGGTCCGAATATGACTTTGACCATCACCTTAAACTTGACCTTCAAGGTCATTCCAAGGTCAAAGTTTGTTTGAAAAATCAACCGGTTATGGCCAAATTAGGTATACGGGGGATTTTCGACGTCCATGATTACGAATATGAAATCAGTTTTTGAAAGTTTTCAAAACAAATAGGGGCCCAGTTCAACGTCAAATTTGTTTTTAATTTGGAATACCCTCTTTGAATCAGTCAACTTTCGGATCAGGATTAAAACCGTCGATTACCGTTAATTGGTTTTACATCAATTGGTTGACTTTTGTAAAAAAATCGGTCCGCCATTTTGAATTGTGAATTTTGAAAAAACAAAATCGAAATCAGCGATGTCGAAAACCCCCATACACCTAATTTAGCTATAATGGGTTGATTTTTCAAAAAAGCGTTGATTTTGGAATCACCCGGAAGATCAAGTTCAAGGTCATGGTCAAAGTCCTATTCGGACATGAAATTTTCAGCTCTTTTCGAATCCTTAATAAAAAAATGTGACTTCGCATTTACAAAAATTCTGTATGACGTCATACAGACCACATTAATGACCTCATGAAAAATCTATTTATGTCATTTAGCTGTACGTCCTTTTGGATTATGATTTCTTTTGTGCAAGCAAACAAATTGTGCAAATGGCGCTTTTGAACTTAATGACGAACTTCACCCCAATTTTTGACAAGTTTACCCCTGTCCGCCAGCTTGATTGTAACGCTCTAGGCACACGCCTCTCGGGAATTTGCTTAAATATATCACAATCTTGTATGTAGCCAATTTTGGAAAGTATACTCGATGATGAGCATGCCCAAAAAAATACAATTTTCACACCCTGTAACTATCGGTTATCACTTCCACAGGCGCCTGCCTAGAGACGTGATGTAATTCAGGAATTGAACCTAATACGATACAGTCTGTCCATTTTCAGGATGACGAGCAAAATCCCGCTCTACCTCTCCTACTATTACAGGTTTTTAATCAAATGGCGCCCTTAATCATAAATCTTGTGTTTTAATATCTTTCCGACACCCCTTATTGTTCCCGATGAAAAGCAATTGTCAGCAAGCCAAGGTAGGTTATATGTTAAATTTATAGGCGAAGATAAAGATGTATTACAAACAAATGAATGTGAGTTCATGAGATTTACGTCATTTCTAGGAAAAATTCATCACCAGCATCTTCAGTTAATTTTGTTCGCTCTGAATTTGAACAAAATGAAAGTGTTGTTGCACAGCGAACAATTCATCAAGTCAAGTCGCGTGCATGAAAATCATATTTCATATACATAACGATTTCAGTAACGCAACACAACAATCCTTTGTATTTTAATTCGAAACGAAGCAATTACTATCGGCTAACGCTCAAGAGATTGAGGTGAATAAAATGAAATAAATTATGCATAATGAGTGTGAAAATATAAAAGCAGTTTCACGGAGAAATGAGCACACACAGGCACACACATCTCGCACCCACTTTCAGTAATTGCTTCGAACATTAATGTAATCAATCTGCGGTGTGGAACTGCTCCATTGAGACTGGCTGGGCGAGTAACAAACATTTTTTTACCTAATTTTTCCTTTTGCGGTTCTTACTTATTTGTGAAACATATCTTATTTGTTAATACGTGAAAACAAATATGCACTACCCCCTTTTCGACGTTTATTTTAAAAGGACGGAAATAGAACGTATATGTCTTCTAAACGTTGTTTGTGGCATATTCTTGATTACTTTTATGTTTTTTTGGGCAATAACACCACAATAGAAATAAAACGACGTATATTGCAGGAATACCAAACGTTTCAAAGTCTATTCTGACTTCGTTGTCAATGGCTTTATATTTATTGATGTAAATTGCAAAATGAAAATTTGATTTATGACATTTAAAATTGACATTAGAAAATTTGTTGTTTTTAGATATACAGGTAGCACAAAAAATTCTAAAGATCATGAAATATAGTTAACCAGCTTTCAAATTAGAAGAATTTGAAAGAGTTGTCTTTAGAATTTATAAGTGGCATTCCTAGGTACGACTTTGTAATAAGATAGCGCATTCGCCAAAAATGCGATCAAAGAATTCTATTGTTTCAGTGATCCCATTAACGTCATAAGGGAAAACCTAGGAAAAACCTTATGAACTATCCCGATATTGGGTTGTTCAAAATGAGGTTACCATTAATAATTTCTTCCTTAATTGTCGGTAACCAGACACGATTAAATTCTACAGAAGTAGAAGCGATACAATCTTCTTCATTCAAAAGAATTAAGGCAGACTCTTTTATTTTTCGTTTTGTGTTATGTTGTTCTTTGTGAAGTATAGTTGAATTGTCAAATTGTATTTTATGGCCTAGGTCCCAAGCATGTTCACAAATTTACACAAGAATTACATAACGAAACGACAATTTGAAAAATCAAAAATTTGTGAACATTCTTGGGACCTAGGCCATAAAATACAATTTGACAATTCAACTATACTTCATAAAGAACAACATAACACAAAACGAAAAATAAAAGAGTCTGCCTTAATTCTTTTGAATGAAGACGATTGTATCGCTTCTACTTCTGTAGAATTTAATCGTATCTGGTTACCGACAATTAAGGAAGAAATTATTAATGGTAACCTCCTTTTGAACAACCCAATATCGGGATAGTTCATAAGGTTTTTCCTAGGTTTTCCCTTATGACGTTAATGGGATCACTGAAACAATAGAATTCTTTGATCGCATTTTTGGCGAATGCGCTATCTTATAACAAAGTCGTACCTATGAACGCCACTTATAAATTCTAAAGACAACTCTTTCAAATTCTTCTAATTTGAAAGCTGGTTAACTATAATTCATGATCTTTAGAATTTTTTGTGCTACCTGTATATCTAAAAACAACAAATTTTCTAATGTCAATTTTAAATGTCATAAATCAAATTTTCATTTTGCAATCACATCAATAAATATAAAGCCATTGACAACGAAGTCAGAATAGACTTTGAAACGTTTGGTATTCCTGCAATATACGTAGTTTTATTTCTATTGTGGTGTTATTCCCCAAAAAAACATAAAAGTAATCTAGAACGTATATCTTTCGAAAGTTACTGTACGGTAGATTTGCAGAATATGTAAACAATCTTTATTTATTTCTTTTAAAAGAGTAAATTAAATATAAATTATTAAAAAAAAAACAAGTGAGATGGCGTCGTCTATAAGCAAGTAGCTTAAAACTTAAGCAATCTTCGTTTTGACATTTAGGTCGTTAATAATAAAACAACCTATGGTATAGTTATTTAGCTATTTATTTACCAGAAAATACATTTACAATAATTGATTTACATGTAACGTTTCTACAGAGGCAAACTGGTTACCTGGGCGTAGAACTGGTACTCTACTTAGTATCTTAACTTAAACTAACTATAAAAAAGAAAAATGGTAAAACAAAAAATAGAAGTTTGAAGTTGGTAGACAATGTAACTCGTTCCTCGAAGTTTCCTTGGACTTCCATCGTCTTGAAGTGGTTGATCTCACAACGTTTCAATAGCTGTGTATCTGCTATCGTCATCAGGTGAATGATAGGAAATTCAGAGTATCCGTCGTATTTATATTATACCCTTAACCGGTCATGCGTCACAGGTCATGGTCATTGGGTCTTATCTGGTCCAATCAGCGTCGTCGTCCCTGGAGGTTGGTTGCCGGTGATGCGTAGCGGCAGAGGCCGAAGAAGAGCTCTCCAAATATTTTTAATTTGGACGCTGGGCTCGCTAATTATATTTTCGTTCGAGATTATATAGGCTGTCTCTATGAATTTTCTTTTGTACCAGTGCTCCTCCTTGTGAATTGCTTTAGCCTGGTCCCAGTTGATATTATGCTGTTCGGTCCATGCGTGATTAGCTAGCCCAGACTTCGTTACCTCTCCCCTTTGAGTAGCTGTGCGGTGTTCCTTAATCCTGGTCTCCAGCGGTCGCTTTGTCTCTCCAATGTAAAGATTGCCACATTCACACGGTATGCTGTATATACAGTTATGTGGTATTGCTGGTACGTCGGGCCTCGTTCTTGTTATCATGCTCCTCAAGGTGTCGTTGCTTTTGAAGATTATTCTGATTCCATAGCTGTGTGCAATTCTTCTAAGCTTCTCCGACAAGCCTTTAGTATACGGTAAAAGTAGAGTTGCTCCCGTGGTGTCCTCTTCCTGCCTAGGTGGTTTGTCCAGCTCTTCAAATGCCTTGGTAATGATCCTTTCCGGATATCCATTCGCCAAAAGGTCTTCTCTAAGTTTCACTTGTTCTTCTTTGAGGGCTTCTGGTGTGCTGCAGATAGTTTTGGCTCGATGGATAAGTGTTTTGATGATGCCAGTTTTCGTTGCTGATGGGTGGTTCGAATTGTAGTGAAGGTATAATCCTGTATGCGTAGCCTTCCTGTAGACTGTTGTTTGGATTCCGGCCCTAGTCCTTTGACACTTTACATCAAGGAATTGTAGGCACCCACTCTCTTCCATCTCCATGGTGAATCTAATGGATGGTTGGGATTGGTTCAGGTGCTCCAGGAATGCCTGTAGTTCTGTCCTTCCATGTTGCCAAATAATAAAGGTGTCATCGACATACCTCAACCATAGCTTGGGCTGCTTCTCGAAACTCCTCAGTGCATGTTCTTCGAACCATTCCATGTAGATGTTGGCGATGGTTGGTGATAACGGGGAACCCATAGGCAATCCATCTTCTTGCATGAAGAACCGGTCCTTCTCCTGAAAGTAGCAGTTCTTGAGGCAACATTCAAGTAAGTCCATGATTGAGTCTATTGGCAGCTCCGTCCTCTCCATCAGGGTTTCGTCTTCAGTAAGTTTCTTTCTCACTATGTTGAGAGATTCGTCTAGTGGTACGTTCGTGAAAAGGTTTTCAACGTCGAAACTTACTAAGCGATGTTCTGGCCCAAGTTCCATGGATCCTATGATTTCGACAAAGTGCTTTGAGTTCTTGACGTGCGATGATGTTTTTCCCTCCAAAGGCTGGATGATTGGTAGAAGGAATTTCGATAGTGCTGCTGTTGGTGAGTTGCGCGAACTTGTAATCGGTCTGAGAGGTACTCCAGCCTTGTGTATCTTGGGTAGTCCATAGAGATGTGGTGGTTTGCTGTGATGTGGCGTCAATTTTCTCCTGGTCTCGGGTAGAATGTATTCAGCATGATCTCTGAGCGTGTTGTAAGTTTTCCTTTCTATTTTGGATGTTGGATCAGTAGGCAGTGGCCTGTATTTTCCCTTCGACAGTACTTCGTCGATTTTCTTGTTGTATTCCGTTCTGTCCATCAGGATGGTGGCATTTCCTTTGTCAGCTGGTAGAATGATGATAGATTTGTCGTCCTTAAGTGTTTTTATGATTCTCCTTTCGGATTCGTTGATGTTTTGTTTGATGTGTTGTGTTTTCTCAATTGCGGTTCTGACTTTCCATCGGAATTCCTCCAGTTGCGGTGTCTCTTTGCTGCCTATTGCTGACTCCACGGAACTGATGATATCTAGTACTGGCAACTTTTTTGGAGCTACAGCGTAGTTTAGTCCCTTAGAAAGCAATGTTTCCTCGACTGCTGTGAGAACTCTGGATGACAAGACAACAGTGGTGAACTTGTCATCCAGAGTTCTCACAGCAGTCGAGGAAACATTGCTTTCTAAGGGACTAAACTACGCTGTAGCTCCAAAAAAGTTGCCAGTACTAGATATCATCAGTTCCGTGGAGTCAGCAATAGGCAGCAAAGAGACACCGCAACTGGAGGAATTCCGATGGAAAGTCAGAACCGCAATTGAGAAAACACAACACATCAAACAAAACATCAACGAATCCGAAAGGAGAATCATAAAAACACTTAAGGACGACAAATCTATCATCATTCTACCAGCTGACAAAGGAAATGCCACCATCCTGATGGACAGAACGGAATACAACAAGAAAATCGACGAAGTACTGTCGAAGGGAAAATACAGGCCACTGCCTACTGATCCAACATCCAAAATAGAAAGGAAAACTTACAACACGCTCAGAGATCATGCTGAATACATTCTACCCGAGACCAGGAGAAAATTGACGCCACATCACAGCAAACCACCACATCTCTATGGACTACCCAAGATACACAAGGCTGGAGTACCTCTCAGACCGATTACAAGTTCGCGCAACTCACCAACAGCAGCACTATCGAAATTCCTTCTACCAATCATCCAGCCTTTGGAGGGAAAAACATCATCGCACGTCAAGAACTCAAAGCACTTTGTCGAAATCATAGGATCCATGGAACTTGGGCCAGAACATCGCTTAGTAAGTTTCGACGTTGAAAACCTTTTCACGAACGTACCACTAGACGAATCTCTCAACATAGTGAGAAAGAAACTTACTGAAGACGAAACCCTGATGGAGAGGACGGAGCTGCCAATAGACTCAATCATGGACTTACTTGAATGTTGCCTCAAGAACTGCTACTTTCAGGAGAAGGACCGGTTCTTCATGCAAGAAGATGGATTGCCTATGGGTTCCCCGTTATCACCAACCATCGCCAACATCTACATGGAATGGTTCGAAGAACATGCACTGAGGAGTTTCGAGAAGCAGCCCAAGCTATGGTTGAGGTATGTCGATGACACCTTTATTATTTGGCAACATGGAAGGACAGAACTACAGGCATTCCTGGAGCACCTGAACCAATCCCAACCATCCATTAGATTCACCATGGAGATGGAAGAGAGTGGGTGCCTACAATTCCTTGATGTAAAGTGTCAAAGGACTAGGGCCGGAATCCAAACAACAGTCTACAGGAAGGCTACGCATACAGGATTATACCTTCACTACAATTCGAACCACCCATCAGCAACGAAAACTGGCATCATCAAAACACTTATCCATCGAGCCAAAACTATCTGCAGCACACCAGAAGCCCTCAAAGAAGAACAAGTGAAACTTAGAGAAGACCTTTTGGCGAATGGATATCCGGAAAGGATCATTACCAAGGCATTTGAAGAGCTGGACAAACCACCTAGGCAGGAAGAGGACACCACGGGAGCAACTCTACTTTTACCGTATACTAAAGGCTTGTCGGAGAAGCTTAGAAGAATTGCACACAGCTATGGAATCAGAATAATCTTCAAAAGCAACGACACCTTGAGGAGCATGATAACAAGAACGAGGCCCGACGTACCAGCAATACCACATAACTGTATATACAGCATACCGTGTGAATGTGGCAATCTTTACATTGGAGAGACAAAGCGACCGCTGGAGACCAGGATTAAGGAACACCGCACAGCTACTCAAAGGGGAGAGGTAACGAAGTCTGGGCTAGCTAATCACGCATGGACCGAACAGCATAATATCAACTGGGACCAGGCTAAAGCAATTCACAAGGAGGAGCACTGGTACAAAAGAAAATTCATAGAGACAGCCTATATAATCTCGAACGAAAATATAATTAGCGAGCCCAGCGTCCAAATTAAAAATATTTGGAGAGCTCTTCTTCGGCCTCTGCCGCTACGCATCACCGGCAACCAACCTCCAGGGACGACGACGCTGATTGGACCAGATAAGACCCAATGACCATGACCTGTGACGCATGACCGGTTAAGGGTATAATATAAATACGACGGATACTCTGAATTTCCTATCATTCACCTGATGACGATAGCAGATACACAGCTATTGAAACGTTGTGAGATCAACCACTTCAAGACGATGGAAGTCCAAGGAAACTTCGAGGAAAAAATAGAAGTCATAAAATTTATAATTAATATTAAAACTAATAAGCAATAAACTTGTAACTTTTATATTAGGTTAATTAATATTCTGTCTTTTCTTTATGAAATATTCTTAAAATTATTGAAATTGCCCAGAAGATAATTTCATTAATTAGAAAATCTTATATTTAACAACATATTCATTTGCTGTAATCCATTTTTTGAGTTTATTTTTCGCTGATTTTGTCTGACACAATTTTTTAAGTGTATTTGGTAATATATTGAAAAGTATTATGGCTCTAGTTGCAATATTTTTACGGCTGACAGTTTTATACATTCTAGGTAGTTGTTTACTTTTGTATCTGGTTGTACTTCTTGATGTTATATATTTAGTTTTTAGCATAGTAGTAGTAAAAATGAGCTTCGTGAATGTTTCAGCCTTACAAATATTTTTTTCGATTTTACGAGCTTTTAAAGCCAAAACCAGGTTTTTCTTTTTGGCTCAAATTTTAACATTAGGGAGGGAAAAACTAAAAAATCGACCGTTTCCCCGCCCCTTATTTTCGAAACTATAAGAAGTAAAATTTTGAAAAAATTGGGACTCACCTGAATTTTAACGGAAAAATAAGATGAAACCACTACTATTAATTTTGGGGGGCAAATTACAGAATTAACTAGAAAATATCAAATTAAAGGTCTCATTATGTCAAAAACAAATATATTTTTTCATATTTTTAAAATAAATTATTTTAAAGATATTAACAAAAATATAAAATTTTTACCTTTTCACCCTATCTTATCTCCGAAACTATAACCAGTAAATTTTTGAAAAAAATTACATATATAGGGCCGCACCTGAATTTTACCGGAAAAATACGGAGAAACCCCTAATGTTTATTTTGGGACGAAATTATATAATTAAATGTAAAATATAAAATTAAAATTGTCTCTAACGCATCACTTAATGTATCAAATGAAAGGACTCATTATGACATATTCATATTTTTATAATAAATTATTTAAAAGATATTAAGAGAAATATAAAAAGTACCCATTCCCCCCTTTACCTCAAAAATTCTAAGACGTAAAAATTTGAAAAAAATTAGGGATATAGGACCTTACCTGAACTTTACTGAAAAAAATAAGGAGAAACACCTAATATTAATTTTAGGGGGCAAATTACAGCATTAAATGAAAAACATAAAATTAAAATTGTTTCTAATGCATCATGTAATATATCAAACAAAAAAGCTTATTATGACGAATACAAATATGTATTTTTTAAATTTTTAGAATGTATTAACAAAAATATAGAAACAGAATACTCATTCCCCCCTTTGTTCTCCAAACTATAGGACATAAAGCTTTTTGTTTACAGAAACAATACAAAGAAATTCCTAATATTAATTTTGGGGGCCAACTTATAGAAATAAACGGAAAATAAAAAAATTAACCCATTATGTAATACATTAAATGAAAGGGCTCATTACAAGAAATACTAAATACAAATATATTTCATATTTATTAAATTAATTGCTTACAAGATATTAACAAAAAATATAAAAATTATCATTGCCCGCTTTATTTCCGAAAACATACTACCTAAAATTTTGAAAATAATTAGGGGTACTGGGGCTCACCTGAAATTTATAAGAAAGATTATTATAAAACCTCCATATTAATTTTAGGGACAAATTATACAATTAAATGGAAAATAAAAATTAAATTTTTAAATGCAGCATGTAATTTATCAAATAAAAGTCTCATAATGTGAATTACAAATATATCATATTTTTAAATCATTTGTTTGAAAGATATTAACAAAAATATTAAACATCGACTTAATACCCACTTTAGAAACTACAATACCTATTTAAAATCTTGAAAAATACATTTTATTTGTATTTTTTAAATAATTTGTCTAAAAGATTTAATAATTTATTATCTAAAACTTCACCTAGTGTCCCCTTTATCTTTCAAACTACAGAACATAAAATTCAGACAGTAGATTATAAAAGGCTTCCCTGAAAGATTATTAGTAAAATAAAACTCTAATGCTAATTTTGTGGGCCAAATTAGAAAATTAAATTCACATTTTTATAAAAATCAAGCGAATCATATAGCAGATAAAATAAAAAGTCTGTGTGGACAATAAAAGTTTATATCTAATATATAAAAATCTCGTATGACGGTGTTAGTGATCGAACTCTTCTGAATTTTTTTTATATATTTTTTGTAGGTATGAGAATAGGTCGTAAAGCATATTTCATATCGCTAGGTGCTTACGGTGCCCAGAAAAAAATTGTTTGGTAAATATCGTTTAATAAATAATTTTGACGAGACAAATTAAGTGACAAATTCAATACAGTGACAATCATTAAATAATAACATATCAATAGTCTGAGAAAATTAGCCCATTTGTGCAGCCCGCGCGAAGCTGGGAAGGGTTAGCTAGTTTTTTATAAATTTCATGCAGCATATCTCACTAAAGTTGCGTATCTTCCAGCGATTTTCGTTATTTATGATCATTGTTTCAGGAAATAAGCTATTTCGTGAGCAGATTCCTTCCTTTCTCAGTTGAAGACGAATTGGTAATTTCATCAAGTGATCTTGACAGTTAATGTTTTCTTCACTTTCTCAACCAAACATCAACATAAGATGAAAGAAAAGCTTAAAAGTATAATACCACATCAGCACTCAAACTTCTTACCAATACCCGGTATACATAAATCAAAATTGACTCCATAACCAGTCTAATCAATTACGCAAGTTAAGCAATCCTGCCATAATAGCCATGAACTAATTTTAAGTAAAGACAAATCCCAAGAGTTCCAATTAAAATTCTGATGAGCCGAGATTTTTCCAACCCTCACCCTCCCTTGTGCATTAATTTATGACTGATTTAATTTTTTTAAGTGGTCCCAATCAACCAATTCTGAAACATAAGCTCTTTAAATTTCATTTTTAATATCGCAAGATTGTCGAAATTCTCTACAACTTTTACCTTTCCCAAACATTTCCTGTATTTTTTATTAAGACTCCGTCCTTTCTAACCGGCTTAAAACGGGTGGCCTGCCCCCCACCCTCCCGCTGAGTCGTAAATTATATATTTCCAGAAAATTTCCCAGCCAATCCTCTCTCCTGCCATTTCCAGAGAGCGCTTAATAAGTCCAAAGCAGCACGGCAAACAACTTCATTCCACTTCATCCCTATGGAAAAAAGGCGAGCAAATGGGGAAAGGAATCGTATGATTTCCTTACAAATCGCTTTGCATAAGGAAAACACCGGAGAGCCAAGGACCGAGGAATATATTAAGAATGGCAAGAGATCTGCTTTTGGGAGAAAGTGAAACGTGTCAGTGTGATAGGCCGGTCTTTTGAGAATTTAAATGAGAGTGAATTATTCAAAAGGTGTACATATCGAAAAAAACGTTATCCCTTGATTTCAAGCAGTCAACATACACAACTTTCTAATTATAAAGGAAAATTTGTTGAAAGGAGAAAAATGTAAACAGAATCACAACCGAATAAAAAAGGTGGGTTATACGAGGGCGGTTCAAATATGATCCAGAGAAATACTCTGACACGTTTAATTACTATCGAAAAAATGTACAAAAATTTACAGATTTTCTAGGTAATTCCCCTCACTAGTTACGCATGCTGTCCACCTTTCCGGAACTTTTTTGATGCCGGTATCGAAGAAATCTTTGGCAACTCGGACAACCCTGTGCACAAAGCAGCCACTTATAGAGGATTCACTAAGATTGCCAAGGTCAAATATTGTTTTAGTTTGCGACCGCAACACGACGGCGCCACACGACGTAAATTCAAAATTCCCGGACAGCTTTCGGTTCCTTTCGATAAACGACCGAAGCTTCAGCTTGCCGGGGGCCATACTGAATATTGATAGTTTTTGTCACAGTTTTTGTTTCCAGTTCATTTATTTGTCTTGTAAACGTTATTAGTGGCATATTCTTGATTAACTTTTATGTTTTTTTTGGGCAATAACACCACAATCGAAATAAAACGACGTATGTTGAAGAAAAGCCAAACGTTTCAAAGTGAGAATAGACTTCGAAACGTTTGGTTTTCCTTCAACATACGTCGTTTTATTTCGATTGTAGTGTTATTGCCCAAAAAAACATAAAAGTAGTTCATTTATTGTTTCGTTAGAGTTATGCCAGTCAACAGTTCGGTTTGTGTAAAATAATTGTTTTGAGATAAACATTAATATTTCTTTTTAAAGGCATATCATCAAATAGCGGAAAGAATTGCTATGTTCCTGGGTGTGAAAACCGGATGCCCCCAAGACCCCGGTTTTCTAAGGAAACGAATATTTTTCAACAGTGGTTGGATAATATAAACAACCCTAAATTATTTTCTGTGGACTTTGCTAAAATATATGACTCTTATAGAGTATGCGGGAGGCATTTTGAGCAAAAATATTTATCATATGGAACCAAAAGAGGACTACAGCCAACTGCTGTCCCAACTCTTTTTCTACCAGGTATGTGTAATGACACAAATTGCATAGTTATTTTATGTGGACTCGATAATGATTGAAAACAATCTGTTGTAATGTATATGTATGTTTAATATAAGTCTTTATATTTGTAGAAAAAGAAATAGATGTAGTAGCAGCTTCAAATACAGTTGAAAATTCTTAAATTAACATTTCTGCTGTTCCAAGTACAAGTACAGGTGAAAACTTGCAACATCATTTAGTTTACTCTCTTCGAGGTGTCATTCCTTTGTACGCAAGACAATATATATTATATATAAATATAATATATCTTGTTTCTGGTCGGGAACCTTCATCAGTTTCGCTTCCCACAATTGAATGTCCTCTCGAACACTTCTTTATGCATTTGATGCATTTCCTTAAATTTGAAGACGCGAGATGTAAGACCGACATCTAGGATTTTCAAGAGAATCAGTACACAGAGGTTCCGAATCTGGAGCCGTTCCGTGTAATTGCTGTTCTACCTTAACTCCTAGGACAGAATGTCACGATAAAATTTTTCAGGTTACTTCACCTGTCAGAGATATTGAATACTCTCTTCGAGGTGTCATTCCTTTGTACGCAAGACAATATATATTATATATAAATATAATATATATTGTTTCTGGTCGGGAACCTTCATCAGTTGCGCTTCCCACAATTGAATGTCCTCTCGACAGGTGAAGTAACCTGAAGAATTTTATCGTGACATTCTGTCCTAGGAGTTAAGGGAGAACAGCAATTACACGGAACGGCTCCAGTTTCGGAACCTCTGTGTACTGATTCTTTTGAAAATCCTAGATGTCGGTCTTACATCTCGCGTCTTCAAATTTAAGGAAATGATTTGATGCATTTCCTTAAATGCATAAAGAAGTGTTCGAGAGAACATTCAATTGTGGGAAGCGCAACTGATGAAGGTTCCCTAACCAGAAATAATATGTATTATATTGATATATAATATATATTGTCTTGCGTACAAAGGAATGACTCCTCGAAGAGAGTATTCAATATCTCTGACAAGTGAAGTAACCTGGAAAATTTTATCGTGACTATCTGTCCTAGAAGTTAAGGGAGAACCGCAATTGCACGGAACGGCTCCAGATTCGGAACCTCTGTGTACTGATTCTCTCGAAAATCCTAGATGTCGGTCTTACATCTCGCGTCTTCAAATAAAAAATGTTACTAAAAAATGTCAAAAGTGTAATATTTGAAAAGAAGTTGAAAAATGAGCGAAACTTCTTTGATAACCAAGAAACTCTGTCAAATTTGCTTGATCTTATATACAGATGGCCGAATTACAACAGTTATTTTTATTGTTCTTTGTTTTCGAGGTTTTTGCAAAACACGAATCCCCCCATTTTTTACAATACAGTTTAAAACTTTTACAACTTGTTTTAACTTTATTTTCAGAAACTAAATGTAATTATGAACCGATAATAAAACGTTGGAAAGTCCTTTGGCAAAAGCGATTTCGTACCATATTTACAATACTGAAATTGAATTAGTGTTTCTGGTTCTGTATATATAATCTATACATAATCTGAAACTATAAACTATATGAGGTTCTCAATCCCGAAGCACTTCATCACGAAACTTAATCTCGCCACTACGCACACACATTCCCCATAACACTAATATTACACGAACTTCAATTCCCAAGTCATCATTCAAAAACATCCCCAAATCGCCCCTTCGTTATCGATCTTCGCCCAACTGGAGCAACACAAATTGACGAAGGGCCAGAAAGGCTTTTGATGAGGGCCACCCTCCACGACCCCCCTTGTGTCCCCTGTGGGGTCTAAAAGGACTGGCACACAAGCAAATACACACGTGTCGCTTTTTAATAATGAAGTGCGGAGAGGGATTCAGCCTGATTCCAGATATTTGCCGGTAAAAGTACGGAAGGAATGACAGTAAGGACGTTTGAGGCGTTTGCTAGGGGGAATATTGCCTGCTGCCAACTGCGGAAATGAACCATTGCAGCGAATTACGGCCGCTTCTGACGACATGAACAAGATAATAAAAAGTAAACTTTGTATGTTGGTCTTTAGACAAAAAGACGTAGCAGAAGAATTAAAGTGAACGGTTGATATGTAAATTGAGGTTACCGATATACAAGGTGTTGAAAATCTTCAGATTTTTTCATTTTTTCCCTCTAACTGCTAAAGTTTTTGAGATATTTAGTTCAATTTTGGAACATTAATGCCTCTATGAAATCTTCATAATAAGATCACAGACACGGCCATGAAAATTTACAATTTATCAATTCAAGTCTTTTATTTGCCATGGTAAACAGATATTTGTAATTTTTGGCCTAATAACTTAAAGGGCAGAGCAATTTTTAAACTCAATTTACTCGAAAACCATTGGAAATATCGATTAGTACAAAAATAATATTTTTTACGTAAAATTGTTAAGATTTTATAAATCTGTAGAGTAACGAATAAGGCCAAAGAAAATAGATGAAAATAATAGGAAAGTTAGAGTAATGACAACGTGAAACTGGAAAATATAAGAGGATGTGAGCAAATTTAAGATTTAACACAGAAAAAGTCCAATCTCTATATTTATTATGAGTATTAAAAACGATTACAAAGGTAATGAAACATATCATTACAGAATAAACACTTGCTTAAAAAGGTAATAGGTACCTAGTGAGCACCCATGCACTGAATAAATACAAGTAATAATCACAATCGTTACGTACTTACCCACAATGTAATAAATACAAAACTTGTATGCTCGGGGGCACCCCAGCCGAAACGAAGCTGCTTAAGTCAGTAGAAGAATAAGGAAAGTTCTGAATCGGAAGTGGGCATAAAGGTAACGGGTCATCGAGATGTTGGTAGTTGTTGTTTGGATATGAAGAATTAATGAAAGGCTTGTATTGTGTGTTTGTGTGTCGCAGGGGTGCAGGCCATCTATTGTAGGTTGTGGTGGTTAGAAAAAAACCTAATACTTGGTCAGGTAGCGAGCCCGGCTTGCCTGATTAGAAAGGCGCGTGTCCAGCGAGTTGCGCCAATGCGGTTCAAAATGTTAAGGTATATTATATGCAGAGGCGCGTCTCAGCGACACACACAACAAACAATACAGTCTTTTATTTATTCTTCTTATCCAAACAACAAGTACCAACAGCTCGGCAGTAGCTCCCAACGAGAACTGTATGACTGGTTACCTTTATGACCACTTCCGGTCCAGAACACTTACTCCACTACGTTTTTTTTCAACTGTAAACATCATTTAATATGTACATTTCATGGTGTATTTTTGTCACGACAGAAAGCGCATTCCTTATTGATTCTTTCTATGTCTCCTTCTCTTTGTCTCTCTCTCTCTCTCTCTCTCAACCATCACCGGTAAAAAACTCAAAATTCTAGCACATTTTGTTATGACATTTTACATTTTAAATTGTATTATGTTTTTTCCATGGTATTTGAATTCTTAAGCTTTATACGAATTAATCTAAAAATATACTATTCCATTTAAAATAATAAAGTTAGAGTAACTTCCGGTATAATCGGAAGTGACCGACAGTTTGAAACATTTTATCTAAAAAGAGTACATGTTTAATTCATCTGAAACTTCTAATGTACCTACCATCTCGTTTAACGTACCCTGTATATGAATTTAATTCTGTTACATGTGTACATTTATATGTTTGATGGGTTTATGCGACCCTCACATGAACAAACACTGCCGTCGGCGAAGAGGGATGATACCAAACAGTCCCATCATCACAGCAAGGATAAATGTATGTAAAAGAGGGTGATCTCAATTGAGATTAATTGTTTCTGGGTCGACGAAAGTCAATAGATGCAAATGTTGGTTTGATTATATTTACAGTTTGATTGTAATTATAATGCCCCTCAGCGTTTCTGTTGTTTATTTGTGGTCTCGGCTAAACAAAACAAACAAGTTCTGATTGTAACTGAAATCCGAGTTTTGCGCTTAAAATATCAAAACTCAGATATCATTTGAATTTTCGTGTTGAAGAAGGTTATAAACTGGCATTAAAAAAATTTACTGGTTTTTAAGGGGTGTTCACAAATTATCCTATCAAAAAACATGTGTGTAGTTTATACATTCTAGAAGTAATTTAGATTATATCTTTTTTGACCAATCAATAGAGATTTTTTCGTGCAAAAAATACTATCAGGATAGTGCCTGTGCCATCACATTAAGAATGATTTGTAGTGATATTTTGCTACCTTTTCCACTCGCATCTATGGTTTTTTACTTTATTATAAGCAATTGAAACAAGAAAATTGCGTTTTTTTTTTTCGTTGCATGTTTATAAAATGAAAAATAGTAAACTAATCTCAATGGTGTCAACAGGTGAATTGTAAAGCATGGAAATGCCAATGAAATGAGCCCAGGATCGATCCGATAAGATCTTTAGTAACAGAGAAAAACAAAAAATACTGGAAAATTTGGCGGTTTTCTTTATATTATTATAACTCGGTCACTATCGAAGTTGTAGAACTGGGCTTGTGGGAATTGATAGTAATTGATATCTACCTTATGCGTGATTAAACCAGGTGCTATCGGTTTACTAGTTTTTGAATAATTGCTATCTGAAGTTTTTAGTCCACTATTCTCGCAGTGTGTCTCCATGCGACATGGATCGTCAAATATCAATTCAGAATAGAGATGTTAAAAGTAGAGGTATCATTCTACAACGCCTCTATTTTCATTGTTCATTAAACACGGTTGTTGAGGGGAACTGCTAACAATAATTATTATCTATAGTAACTGTCACTCTGACAGATGGTGAAAGAATTTAATCGTTAAAAAAACTTCTATACAGAGTGATTTGTTCGATCTTATTATATCAAATGAGAACTGTTTATTAATATATTTATATGTAAATGGTTTCTTGGAAACGTTTTTGCTTTAATTTGTGGATTTTGGGTTTACGGAACATCGAAGGAGAGGGGTCATTAAAAAAATTCTTATTTGTGAAGATTTTAAATATTAAAACGATGTATGTATGTGCCTCTACTATATATTACTATACGCTTCCCCTCAACAACCGTGTTTCCCCCACTTCTTGGATACATTCATACGCTCGCCCTTTTTTTGTCATGTTTGCTAACATTTTTCAGATATTTCACAGACATTTAGTGAAAAATGAGAATAGAGGCTTTTTAGAATGACATCTCTACTTTCAACAACTTTTTCAAAATTAAAATTTGATTATCTATGACGCATGGGGGCCCAATGCACAAATAGTGAATATAAAACTTTAAATCACAATTGTTCCAAAACTAATAAACCGGTAGCTCCTGGTTTTGGTATACATAAAATAGATGTAAATTACTATCAGTTCCTACAAGCCCAGTTCTACAGTTTCTAAAGTGACGAAGATACGATTTTCTAAAAAAAATCCTAGATATTTCAGTACTTTTTGTTTTTCCCTGTTACTAATTATCCAATTGTATCGAGCCTGGGCTCATTTCATTGGTATTTTCATGCTTTACAATTGACCTGTTGACACCATTGAGATTAGTTTTGATTTTATAAACATGCTAAGAAAAAAAACGTAATTTTCTTGCTTCAATTGTTTATAACAAAGTAAAAAACCATAGTTGCGAGTGGAAAACATAGCAAAATATCGCTAGGAATCTTTGTTAATGTAATGGCACAGTCGGTATCCTGATAGTATTTTTTACACATTATCAGTTAATTTTTACTCTATTGATTGGTCTATTTCCGAAATAACCATTAACTTGAAATGGAAACAAGCCTTATATTGGTTGTGCTTGGCTATTGTAAAATTGGTCTGTGCTCTGTAAAAAATAATGAAAAAAAGAGATCTTTAGAAAGAGGTATTACATGATTCCCCTTTGTATTTAGAAGTAACATTTACCCCCGGTTAGGGGTTGAAAGTACAGGGTGATTTAATGTCTAAATCTAAAATGCTTCTTTGCGTACTTATCTACTAATTCATCAAACTTGATTGTTGCTTGGCACCGATATAAAAAATATACTAGATTGGTAGGTAATTAATTTATACAGAATGAGCACCTTTTAATGTTTACATTTGTTACTTCCTGGGTAGGTACCTTACAACATTCAATGTGTTGTTTATTTGCTAGAGTTGTATTTTGTTATAATTATTTTTAGCTTTTTAGTTATAGGTAGAAGTCGGTTATATATTTTTTAAAAATGTTTTATTTTCAACTTTTTAGTTTTTATTCTATATTTTTTATTTTGTATGTATAATCTTAATAGACAGAACCAGGTAACATCGAAAGCCTCAACATTACACAATGATACTTTATCATTTAAATTGACAGGTAAATCTTTACGAACAAAATGTACTAGTACGCGTGGACTTAATAAGCCCAAAATATATTTATGCATTATGGACTACGCCATGTAACCTTTTTTCAACTTTTTTTGACAACCCTGTATAACTAGATAATTCCAGTCCAACCTATGTACCAACCATCCTGTACATACGACTGCCCACGGACAAGCATAAATTTGTTAGCTGCCTTCTGTAAATTATAGGACGGAGTAGAATCCATCCTATATTTACGGAGTCAAATCCGTCCTATATTTCAACCATAGTATATAATTCCTTGTGGGCTACTCCATAAATTATTTCATTTTTAACATTTTATGTTATCGCCCTGTGTAACATTAATTCCTCTCCACACTTTATGCAACTTCTTATAGGCTATAAAGAAATAATTGTTTAATCACACTTTATAAATATAATTCAACTCCAGCATATATTCCAACCATCCTGTATATACGGCTGCCTACGGACCACTATCATTCTAGTCCGTCCTATATTTCAATTTTCATATAAATGCAACTCCTTCTGCCACTTTACTTTGTGATTTTGTTTGCTATAACTAAACACCCTGTCTATAGGCCACCAAGTACCAGTTTAAAATTTGACATGTGTTGACACTGAATTTTCTATTAGGCCGGGAGAATGAGACAACCAAAAGTACCGTTTTCGCAAAATGGAAAAATTTGCATTTAAATAGGTATTTACCTGGTATACAAAAAAACGAGCTTGGAACTCATTGATTTAAGGAGCCGAAAATACTATGCTTTACTACCTATATGCTTGAGATGTACATAGAAAATTTTCAAATTCGTAATTAAAACTTCCAGTGATTAAAATTACCGCATTATTACGTTGGATTTAAAATATGTATGAGGAAATGTCTGTTATGTCATTTCGATGAAATTTTTGATAAGAATTTTGGAATTTTCGGCGATTATCTGCAAAACTGCAAGTTGCACGTCGCAGAAAAGTATATGAGATAACCTAAGGATCTTCCTTAATAGATTAAACGTTAAAAAACTATACACATCCATAAGGAGTTATCGAAAAATCGACTAAAATATTAGGGATATTGGTCGATTTCCATGCACGCATGTGTTCATTCACAAATTTTATCACTTTACCAAGAGAATTCTTTTCCAAAATTTGAAGTTTCACCAATCCGGATATATACTCTATTAAACAAGACCATATTCATTCAAAACGGTGCACCACAGGAGAAGAAATCAGGTAACATACATACAAAAAAAAGCGAAAAAAATACGCGACGAATTGATAACCTCCTCCTTTTTGGAAGTCGGTTAATAAATTAAAGAGATCTTATTAACTATTGTCAGAATATTTAAGTTGTAGATGAAATAGGTCTCAATTACCATAATTCAACAAATTTTACATTTTTTTTTTTTAAATACGACGTGTTAGACACGTCATATATCCCTTCGCAGTATATATTTATTTAAATTAAGAACCAAATTACTACAAATATGGACTAACATTTTTATTGTCACAAAATAGTAACAGTTATTCTAATTTTCCATTACCAAGCATGACACAAAGATTAGAAAAACTGACACTGTGAGATCAGGAGAGACCGGGAAGTATATTTCGTAAGAAACTTTTGCTTCTATGGTTCAGTTTCAATCATTGCCATTCTTTTTTAACCGAGTTCCAAAAAGTAGGAAGTTGTTAATTCGTATGCAACTTTTTATTTTTTATGTATGTCCAGCGATTATTCTAAAACGGCTTCGGCAATTTTGATAATTTAAACTGCATTATATTAAGGAACATTACAGAAAGGTCGCACACAATTGTCTGTTACATGAGATTTACGGTTTTCTAGAAATTTTTTATTGAATCTTCACTGTTTTCTCTAAAACTGCTCACGCAATTTGAATATTATAAATGGTATTATACAAAGATATGTTCCATCTTGATTTCGTACATTTTTTTATAACGTAAAACATAGCATTTTTCTGAAAATCGGAAAAATATATGCGCAAATACTTTAAACATCATGGTAAATTTTCATAATAAATATCTAATTTAAATGTCAAGATATGCCATGAAAGTATGTCGTACAGGGTGTTTGTAATGATTTTCAATTGGATGCATTTGAGTCAGTGTATTTTAGAAACGAAGTTAAGTTACAGTCTCGTGAAATTGCAGATAATTTTTCATTAGCTTATTACAAAGAAAATTTGTTATTCCGGCGATCTCTTCTGTCTGGAAAGCAATAATATACATAGGATGGTTGAAATATAAGTTGGAACTGAATTAGTTATACAGGGTGGTTCTAACAATCTTGTATTGGGTAGCACATATGTAGTTACGTATACAAGGTGGTTGAAATAAAAGTGGAGCAAAACTATATTTATACAGAGTGCGTTATAGAACGGAGTATAATTACAGTTATACAAAAGACTTTAAAAATTCTCAGAAGCAGTTGAGTATACAGGATGGTTGAAATATAAGATGGAGTATAATTACAGTTATACAGGGCGGTTTAAAAAATTGTATAGTTTGGAACCTAAGTAGTAGCTTAGACAAGGTGTTTGAAGTAAGGGTGCGGTAGAATTAACGTTATTGAGGATGTATCAAGAATTTCTTATATAAGCATAAGCAGTTAGGATTTTGAATTATAGGACGTAGGACGGGGTATAAATATAGACATGGGTTAAAAAAATTTTAGAAGCAATTGTTTATATCGGGTGATTGAAATAATAGGTAGAGTAAACTTATAGTCATAAAATGTGGTACAAAAAGGTGAATTTTGTTATATAGGGAATACTAGACATATGGGGCGAGGTGAAATCATTGGTATTCAGTAATAATTTAAACAATAGAAAAATAGAAATACTCAATAGTGTGGAGAAGATTTGTACTTATACAGGTTGGTTTTAAAGATATCGGACCGTTCTAATATTGTGTTGAGTTGAATTATAGTTGTACCGGGTGATTCAGAAAATGATAGATCAATAAGTTATATAGGACTGACCAGTACTCTGAAGCATGTAGAGAGTGTGGATGCAATATAGAGTGAATTAGTTACATTTATAGAAAGTGGTCCAAATAATAAAACAAATAAAAACGTTAAAATATATTTGGAAAATATGGACAAAGAATAAAAATTAGAGGGGAAGAAACTGAGAGGGAGAAAAAGAGAGTGAGAGAGATAAGAATACGCTAAAATTTTCAATTGAATTGTACCTTAATTATATCAGATAAAATAGAAGATGTGTCTGAAAATAGTGATTGATTGCACACGGTTTCTAAACGGTTTTTATTTTAAGTCAGATGAAGTCGGTTCTTTTTAGGGTTCCGTATAAACATTATACGGATTCCCTTATAATATCACTCAGGATTTCTGCCTCTGTCACATCACAGCCATTTTCTCCTAAACTACTGCACGGAAGAGGTTGAAATTGGGTATCAATGTATAGTTTGGTGACCCGATCAGGAGTACATATCGTAAAAGAAAAAACTTCTAGGGGGAAAAACTAATAAAATCGACTGTTCCCCCCTCTGATCTCCGAAACTACTGAGCATTAAATTTTGAAAAAAATAGGTAACATTAATATTAATTTTGGGGGGCAAATTATATAATTAAATAAAAATTTAAAAATAAAAAAAATTTCAAACATATCATGTAATAAATCAAATAAAAGGTCTCATTCTGAGGAACACAAATATATTTTTTTCATATTTAAAAAAATTATTTAAAAAGATATTAACGAAAATATACCAAAATTTACCCATTCCCCTCCCCCTATCTCCGAAACTATAAAACGTAAAGTTAAAAAAAAAATGGATTTATAGGTTATGACCTGAAGTTTACTGGAAAAATAAGGAGAAACCTCTAATTTTAATTATGGGGGCCCATTACAGAATTAAATGGATAATATAAAATTAAAATTGTTTTTAACCCATCATGTTATATATACAATGAAAGGGCTCATTACAACGAAAACAAATATATTTTTTTCATATTTTTAAAATAAATTAATTAAAAGATATTAACAAAAATATAAAAAAATTACCTATTCCCCCCCCTTATCACCGAAATCATATGCTGGAAAATTTTGAAAAAAAATGAAGGTATAGCCCCTCACCTGAACTTTACTGAAAAAATAAGGAGAAACCCCTAATATTTATTTTGGGAGGCAAATTATAGAATTAAATGAAAAATATAAAATTAAAATTTTTTCTGACGGGTCATGTAATATATCAAATCCCAGGGCTCATTATATTTTAAAATATATTAAAAAAATATTTTAAAAAATTACCCATTCTCCCCGTTATTCCCCAAGCTCTAAGACCTCATTTTTTTGTTTATAGGAAAAATATGAAAAAAATCCCTAATGCTATTATTTGGCCTCCAAATAATAGAATTAAACGGAAAATAAATTATTAGAAAACCCCCATAGTAATTTTAGGGACAAATTATTCAATTAAATGGAAATAAAGATTCAATTTTCAAATGCATCATGTAATATATCAGATAAAAGGATCATTATTTCAATTACAAATATATGATATTTTTAAATCATTTGTATAAAAGATATTAACAAAAATATTAAACATCGATTTAATTCCCACTTTAGAAACTACACTATTTAAAATTTGAAAAATATGTTTTATTTATATTTTTAAATATATTGATTAACAGATTTAATAATTTATAATTTAAACTTCTTTCAATATACAGAACCTCAAAACTCAGACAGTATATTATAAAAGGCATCTCTGAAAGTTTATTAGTAAAATAAAACTCTAATGTTACTTTTTGGGGGCCAAATTAGAGAATTAAGTACATATGTATTCTGATAAAAATCAAGCGAATCCTAAAGCAGATAAAATAAAACGTCTATGTGTGGAAAATCAAAGTGTGTATTTTTTATAAATTTAAAACGCTTCCTTTAAAAGATATAAGGGTAACTATAAAAAAATGCACTCATTCCTTGCTTGTCTGAAACTGGAATATTCGAATCTTGAAGGTGGTACGGAACCCTAAGTATGAGAGTCCAACTCGCACTTGACCAAATTATTTAAATATAAATTATTTTTTATCTGCCTGCCTTCTTGTCCAAGTTCACGAAACTACTTTTCTATTTTACTAATTGTCTCTTAGATGATAGGCGGCACCTTCTATTTATGAACGTGCGTTATTTAAGCATATTTGTTTCGGGCTTTTTTATAAATACCGTATTTGAAATAAGGAACTTATTCCATTTGGCTGTTCGACACTGTACTTAAAGACTATTCAAAGACTTAAACAATCTAACTTATGATAGTTTTTTCCCTACAAGCACTAGAAAAATACAAAAAAATGATTACAGTATTTTAAGTTGGAAAAATGAACAATTGAAGCAGTGTGTTTTCTATTATTTACCCCTGAAGCGGACCCATTCCACAAAACATCTCACATCCTCCCCGAATTGTTAGGCTTCTGGTTGAACGGCTTTCGATCACTAATTCGATAAAAAGCGAGCAGAGAATGAGTGAGTCAGAGTGAAAGAGAGATAGGAATTCTAACAGCTTAGAAAATATTTCTCCCCTTAGGCGGAGGTCGAAAGCGGAAAGCCTCACACGCGTTTCGATTTTGTAATGAGATCGAAGTGAGAATTGATTTGCTCTGATTAGATTTGATTGGATCTGATTTTGGTTTCATTGGGTGTGATTGATTTTGAGAACTGCGACTCGATTCGGGGTGTTTTCGAACGAGACAAGACCGCTAAGCACATAGCAGATTGAAGACAGTCAGTAATAAAGTAAATTTGAAGTAACAAAACAGTTTTTAATACTAATAATATATATATATATATATATATATATATATATATATATATATTTATTTATTTATTTTTAAGTTTTCGCGGGCACTAAATGTGTTCGGTGGTTTCCGGGAATTCAACCGCGAAGTTCATAACTGATCCCTGCCGGGATCGATGGTAAAATGACGAAGTTTCGGTAGAGTCACATCTGCCCTCTTCAGCTCGGTTCGCATAATTCTCGTAGCCTTCTGCTTTCGCTTCTAGTTACTCGAATACAGATTGGAAACCATAGAAACTGAGTTATGGATGCTTTTCTCTCTTATTTTCACTTTTACCGTAGGTAGCAATGAAAAAAAATTGTTTTCACTTTGACGTTTCCTTATTTGAGAGTAATTCCATTAGTAGTGCTGAACTGACAGTCAATATTTACAAGTTTTCGTAATAAAATGCAATATTCTAACGAAAAAAAACTGAATATGGTGGAATGTTATATCATATGCCATAAAAATTCAGTTCGAGCAGCTGAGGAATACTTTCATAGATATTTTAATCGTCGTCAACCTGCTCTATGTACATTTAAGAGGCTTTACGATAGTTTACGCAGATATGGATTTTTTACTAAACTACCAAAGGAACGTAATCAAATTAACGAAGGAGCACAAATAAATTTTTTGGCAATGGTAAATCAAAATCCATCTACATCAACTCGTGAGATTGTGGCGGAAGCTGGCACATCTCAACGAAGTGTAGTTAAGGTACTGAAAGCGCACAAGTTACACCCGTACAAACTTTCAGTTTCTCAAACTTTGCATGCTGGTGACGAACATCGACGTATTTTGTTTTGTACATGGTTTAGAGACATGTGCCTTGACAATCCACAGTTTCCATTAAAGGTGTTATGGACAGATGAAACTAGATTTACTAACTGCGGTATGTTCAATAGACACAATGCGCATATCTGGGCTAAAGAAAACCCTTTCCACGTTGAACAAAGACGACCCCAGATAAAATTTGGTTTTAATATTTGGTGTGGTTTCATAGGTTCTACTATTCTGGGGCCTTTTGTCTATGACGAATCACTTACTGGGGAGGGCTACTTGCATTTCTTGCAATACACTTTTCAAGATATGTTGCATAATTTGAATTTGAAAAGTCGTTTAGAAATTGAGTGGTTCCAACATGATGGAGCTCCTGCTCATAACTCGTTATTAGTAAGACAACACTTAGATAATATCTATCCAAACTCTTGGAAGAAATGGTGCACGCGAATGGCCACCCCGGTCTCCCGATTTGGCAATTATAGACTTCCATTTATGGGGTGAGCTAAAAAACAAAGTATACAAAAGAAAGTATGAGACAGTTGGTGTCCTAAGGGAGGCGGTATTACAAGCAATAGAAGAAATTGATAGGCGGCCTGTGAGGAAAGCGGTAATGTCAATCATAAAAAGATGCAATTTTTGTCTAAATAACAATGGCAGCCTATTCGAACTTAAATTGTAACAATTATTATGTACTTTAATTTTTTAATTTTTAGTAAGTACCTACTTATTTAGTTTTTTCGTTATATCTGATATACCTAATAAAATAATCGTTCAAAGTTTTTTTGGAATAGTTATTAGTAAATCAATCTATTTCATGGCTAACTACGTTAAAATTGAAAATAAGAGAGAAAAGCATTCATAACTCCGTTATTTTTATGAATAACTATATCGAGTATTATATCGTTGAAAAGCTCGAAAAATGTCGGATTTTTTGAGGTCATAGCCAATTATGGTTTCCATTCAAAAAAAAAAAGTTTGTGTCACATTTCGAAAACGAGAGCTGTCACGCAAAGGAGGACATGACAATCATATTCGGGATACAATTCCCTCCAATTTTGATATTTACACTTTTTTATAAAATCAAAAACAAAGGAGCTACGGGGGTTTGACTAAATCGACAAAATTTCGTTTTTTCAAAATATCTAGTAAGCCATGACTTTTTACAAAAATCCGAAAGTGTCATTAAATTGGGCCAGTAAAACTGCAAATCTTTCTCAATTTAACTATTGCTATATCTCCGCTAGTTTCCGAGATCCCCATACTGGTCATCAAAAAAAAAACTCACCCTGTATACGGTATTAACTAAACAACTTTGCATATTATGGTATACACATTGTGATTTTTTATTCATCAGACCCGCCTCTGTCTCCATTCTGGGATTCGTTGGAGCTACGTGGGAGAGCGGGTTTCACTATCCCCACAACTGCACCGGGTATGTCAGAACTCGGGAGGTACGTTCGTGCTCCGTGTGCTTCTCATTTTACCAAAACGTATATATAGACATAACGAGATACAACGTTTCCAGTGGGCGGTTCCAGTGTCGTTAAAACTTCAGCTCGCCGGAGTTTCTGCTACGGGAATAATGAACGAAAAGGCTTATTCCATTTCGTTTGGCTTATTGATGGAACTCAAAAATAACAAGGAAAAAGATTCTTTGAAGAGATTTAACGAGAGTTTTATTGAGATAGAATGCGTATAGCGAGGAGACATATAACGAACAACAACGCTCTGATATTGTTGTCTTGTTATAACAACCTGGTTTTCAATTTAAAAAATAATTGAGACTTAATGTTACAGCCTTGTAAAACTCCAAAAATAAGCAATTTATTAAAAATAACTAAAGCTTATTTTTTTTAATTTTTAAAGGCACTTTGATGGAAATGTTTTGGGGAAGATCATAAAGAGGGCCAGTCATCTTTAGTTTAAATATTTAAACAATAAAGTCAGAAAAGTAGTTTTAGTGAAGCATTTTCAAAACTGCATTATGTAGAAGAATGATATACTATATGTACAAGTTGAGGCTTTTTTAATTTGGTATTAAATATTTGAATATTTTACGAGATTTTGAGGCCACTTATCTGAAAAATGTATTATTGGCCAATTATAGGAAATTATTTTATCAGCATGATGGGGTACCTCCGCACAATGGCTACTTATATGTACAACTGCTTATGGGTTACGAAATGTTGCATTTCCATTTCCGCCACCCTGTATATGCATCTATGTATAATATTTTTGCACCACCCTGTATAACTGTAATTCTACTGCACCTTCTATTCCAAGAACCCTGTAAATTCAACCGCTAATGGGCTTCCCTATATAATTATTTTATTAGTTATAATTGCACTCTACTCTATATTTTAAACACCCTATATATGCAACTGCTTATGTGCCACCCACGAAGAAATGATTTCTAAAATATCTCGAATCGCCCTGTATAATTATAATAAACAACGATTACTTTACCATTAAACAATACCAACGCTTGCATGCCACTTCCAGAAATACATGCTCTAAGTATATAACAGTATTGGTCTCTCTATATATAATTACTCAATGTTTTGAGCTTGGCGGCGGCACATTCAGTTGTTTGGCATTGACATTATGGGCGTAAATAATGAATTTTTATTACATTTTATTTAATGAATGAACCAATATTATAAATTAAGATTAGCATTTTGTACTGAAAGTCGTCAGTAGCAAGTAAACAAAACAAAAATGAAGAAAACCGGTTGAGAAACAGAGGAGAAAATGGTACCTAATCGTTTTGTCTTTGCCTATTTATAAATAGATTACTTTTTATTGCACTCTCAATATTTTGGCCTGGCAGTTATTGAAATGTCCTACTAGGAAACGACCCGATACTAGTTGCCTTCTTATAGAAAAAACTCTCCCGCAGGATTAACTGTGAGAAAGTAGGTCTACTACTGCCCTTAGATACTACACCTTGATATTCAAGTACTTAACTTATCTGTATTTTTCAGAAACCATTGCGAGGAGAGAAAATCCCAGATGAACATTCAAAATAATCATTTACCTCCTCAATCATTTAGACACTATTCATGAAATAGGGTCGAATTTCGACTCTGGGTGACCATTAGTAATCATTTAATATTTCCGAATCTGTTGAAGATAGGTGTAGGACATTCTACATGAATTATGTCTAGAATTTTCTGGAGAATTCAAAAAAGAAATAATATACAGGTGCTTGCATTTAAAATACGAAAGTTTGTATTGGCAACTGTCACATGAAACACCCTACATATTTTTTTTTGTTGAAAAAATGCGCATTTAAAATACACACTGTATGGGTACATTTCTCTTTTGCCGGGTTCTAGATAATTAATCAAGTTTACCAATGCATCGGTAGGTAGATTTTAAACGTTTAACATCATAAAAGTCCACATTTTATTAAATCTCTGCTTATATAAAAGGAATACAGTTACAATCTCTAACTAATAACGATAGATATATTAGGCAGATTAGGTTTACGATATTCAGTAAAAAAAAGACTGAATTTAGAAATACCCGATCGGTTGACTCATCAATGAAGCCCGTTTACCACGCCCTACTTATCATCCTTCAGTACAAAACGAATTGTAATTAAGATACCTTCTAGAACATCAGTTTTTTTTGTAGCAATTAATTACAACATTCGTTCAGCAAAAAGCGGACGAACTGTAACGTGTTTTGGTCATTAACAACTTGTAATGATTAGCATATTACTGGCTTTAAAAACCTTTTTTGTGGATTTGTTGATTTAGATCGTTTAAATATTTACGCCGAACTAGGACTTCTTACTAATTATTTTTGAATCAATTATTTCAGCTATCACACAATGAGTGATAATGTTTCGCCTTGTAACGAAATTTTAATGAATTAAACGAATTTTGTAAATGTAGAGTGGTAATTATAACTTTAAATTGCATCAGTTTCCTGTACTAAGCTCTAAATCAAAACAAATAGTATAATTGACTCAATAAGTTATTTTCCATTGTTTTTTTGACATAAACCGTCTTTTATTACTAAGAGGCTACTGATTTTATTATAGTTAATCACTAACTAGTCTTAGGAGCCGATTCATCTTATTTTCTGCTTCTTTTCTATGTTCTGTTCAACTTTTAATACTCAATATATACATTATACAGGGTGAGTTTTTTTTTGATGATCAGTATGGGGATCTCGGAGATAGAGCAATGGTTAAATTGGGAAAGATTTGCAGTTTTACTGGCCCAATTTAATGATACATTCGGATTTTTGTAAAAAGTCATGGCTTACTAGATATTTTGAAAAAACGAAATTCTGTCGATTTAATCAAATCCCTCTAGCTCCTTTGTATTTGATTTTATAAAAAAAGTGTAAATATGAAAATTCAAGGGAATTGTATCCCGAATATGATAGTGATGTCCTCGTTTGCGTGACAGCTCTCGTTTTCGAGATATGACCCAAATTTATATATATATATATATATATATATATATATATATATATATATATATATATATATATATATATTTTTTAATGGAAACCATAGTTGGCTATGACCTCAAATCAAATCGGACATTTTTAGAGTTTTTCAACGATATAATGCTCGATATAGTTATTCATAAAAGTAACGGAGTTATGGATGCTTTTCTCTCTTATTTTCACTTTTAATTTAGGTAGCCATGAAAAAGATTGTTTTCTCTTTGACGTTTCCTAATTTTAGAGAAATTCTATTAGTAGTGCTGAACTGACAGTCAATATTGACAAGTTTTTGTTATAAAATGGAATATTCTATCGAAGAAAAACTGAATATGGTGGAATGTTATATCATAAGCCATAAAAATTCAGATCATGCAGCTTAAGAATACTTTCATAGATATTTTAATCGTCGTCAACCTGCTCTATGTACATTTAAGAGGCTTTACGATAGTTTACGCAAATATGGATCTTTTACTAAACCACCAAAGGAACGTAATCAAATTAACGAAGCAGCACAAGTAAATGTTTTGAAAATGGTAAATCAAAATCCATCTACATCAACTCTTGAAATTGCGGTAGAAGCTGGCACATCTCAACGAACTGTTCCTAAAGGTAATGAAAGCGCACAAGTTCCACCCGTACAAACTTTTATTTTCTCAAACTTTGCATGCTGGTGACGAACATCGTCGTATTTTGTTTTGCACATGGTTTAGAGACATGTGCCTTGACAATACACAATTTCCATTAAAGGTGTTATGGTCAGATGAAACTAGATTTACTAACTGCCGCATGTTCAGTTATGCTCATTGTAGACACAATGAGCATATCTGGGCTAAAGAAAACCCTTTCCATGTAGAACAAAGACGATCCCAGATAAAATTTGGTTTTAATGCTCGGTGTGGTGTCATAGGGTCTACTATTCTGGTCCCTTTTATCTATGATGAATCACTTACTAGGGAGCGCTACTTGCATTTCTTCCAATACACTTTTCAAGACATGTTGCATAATTTGAATTTGAGAACTCGTTTAGAAATTGATTGGTTCCAACATGATGGATCACCTGCTCATAACTCGTTATTAGTAAGACAACACTTAGATAATATCTATCCAAACTCTTGGATAGGAAGAAATGGCCCACGCGAATGGCCACCTCGGTCTCATGATTTATTTAGCAGTTATAGCCTTCTATTTATGGGGTGCGCTAAAAAACAAAGTATACAAAAGAAAGTATTGGACAGTTGGTGATCTAAGGGAGGTAGTATTACAAGCAAGAAATTGATAGGCGGTCTCTGACGAAAGCGGTAATGTCAATCTTAAAAAGATGCAATTTTTGTCTAAATAACAATGGTGGACTTTTCAAACATAAATTGTAGCCATTATTATGTACGTTAATTTCTTAAGTATTTAGTAAGTACCTACTTATTTAGTTTTTTCGTTATATCTGATATACCTAATAAAAAATCGTTCAATGTTTTTTGTAATAGTTATTAATAAATCAATCTCATGGCTAACTACGTTAAAAGTGAAAATAAGATGAAAAGCATCCATAACTCCGTTATTTTTATGAATAACTATATCGAGTATAATATCGTTGAAAGGCTCTAAAAATGTCCGCATTTTTGAGGACAAAGCCAAGTATGGTATCCATTCAAAAAAGATAAGTTTGTCTCATATCTCGAAAACGAGAGCTGTCACGCAAACGAGGACATGACAATCATATTCGGGATACAATTCCCTTCAATTTTGATATGTAGACTTTTTTTATGAAATCAAAAACAAAGTAGCTAGAAGGATTTGACAAAAAGATACAGAATTTAATTTTTTCAAAATATCTAGTAAGCCATGACTTTTTACAAAAATCCGAAAGTGTCATTAAATTGGCCCAGTAATACTGCAAATCTTTCCCAATTTAACCATTGCTCTTTCTCCACTAGTTTCCGAGATCCCCATACTGATCATCAAAAAAACTCACCCTGTATACACAACAAATGGTATTCATCCCTATACAATGTATACTAGATAAAAGCAACTACATGGCGATTTCCTAAACGGCAAGAAATACAGGGCGGCTTAAATGAAAAAATGTTGCGCTATTCCAAGCCCAATTAGGTGCTGCATCGAAATTAAAGATATCTACAGGAGTTTTCAAAATATCGAGAAAAAAACAAAACATAGTGGTATTCAAAAAATTGCAACATTTTCGCTATCTTGTAAACAAATTTTATAAAAATTACTAGTTATGTGTTAACGACTACGACCAATCGACTGACGAATTTTTTCAGGGCCTTCTAAATTTTTTTCAGCCATAAGCAACTTTATTATTTCTTATGGTCGCCATATTGGATTTATATGACATTGAATAGCACTTAAAAATAGCTTTTCAACCATATATAATTTTTGAAAGGAGGTGAAATTCGCTAACCGAGCTAACCTCCGCACATGTTTTCCGGTTTCACTACTGCCGTGTATGGTTCGACCCACTGAAACCCCTCCATGTCCAGTTAAAAACTGGGTCAATCCATAAGTTAATTCCCTAAAGCTACAACTATTCCATTCATTTTTCCATCATATCATTAGTTTGATCAACTGAGCTTTTTCCACAATTCTATCCCCTCTACTCTGTCATAACTCTATAATCCTTTCTCACTCTCTCATCCTTCCCTTTCCATCTACACCCCAAAACCCTAAACTCTCGCTCTGTTTTCAACCAAAAGCTCAATAGGTACCTCCCCAGTAACCGCATAAAACCCTTCGAAAATATAAACTTAATATTGTTTCTAACACATCATGTAATATGTCAAATGAAAGGGCTCATTATGGTGAAAACAAATATTTTTTTTCATATTTTTAAAATAAATTATTTTAAAGATATTAACAAAAATATAAAAAAATTACGCATGCCTCCTAACCTATCTCCGAAACTATAAACGGCAATATTTTGAAAAATATTAGAACATGGGGAATTTTAGCGGAAAAATAGAGAAAAACCCATAATGTGAATTTTTGGGGCAAATTACAGAATTAAATGATAAATATAAAATTAAAATTGTTTCTACGCATCACGTAATATATCAAATCTAAGGACTCATTATGAAAAATGCAAAAATATTTTTTTCATATATTTAAAATAAATGATTTAAAAGATATTAACAAAAATATAACAAATTATCCATTCCCCCTTTTTATCTCCGAAACTATAACACGTAAAAATTTGAAAATAGGGATATAGGACGTCACCTGAACTTTACTGGAAAAATCAGGAGAAACACCTAATATTAATTTTAGGGGGCAAATTACAGCATTAAATAGAAAATATAAACTTAAAATTAATTCTAACACACCACGTAATATCTAATTATGACGACTACACAAATATTTTTTTAATATGTTTAAAATGAATATTTCAAAATATATTAACAAAATATTAAAATCTAAAATTACCTATCCCCCCTTTATTCCCCAACCTATACAATTTTTTGTTTACAGGATAAATACGAAGAAATCCCTAATATTAATTTTGGGGGCCAAATTATAGAATTAAACGGAAAGTAAAAAAGTATTTTTAACGCATCATGCAATACATAAAATGAAAGGGCTCATTATGATATATTTTTTAAAATTAATTGTTTAGACTATATTAACAAAATTATATAAAAAATCCTCATTTCCCGCTTAATTTCCTAAACCATACTATCATAATTAGGGGTACTGGGGCTCACTTGAAATTTATAAGAAAAATAAGTAAAAAACCCCAATAGTAATTTTGGGGACAAATTATAGAATTAAATGGAAAATAAATATTAAATTTTCAAAACGCATAATATATCAAATAAATGGTTCATTGTGTGAATTACAAATATATCATTTTTAAATCATTTGTTTAAAAGATATTAACAACAATATTAAACATCGACTTAATTCCTACTTTAGAAACTAAACTATCTTGAATTTGGAAAGATATATTTAATTTGTATGGACCTATTTTCCCCTATTTTTTCCAATCTACAGAGCCTCAAAATTCAGACAGTAGATCATAAAAGGCTTTCCTAAACGTTTATTAGTAAGATAAAACTCTAATGTTAATGTTGGGGCCGAAATTGGAAAATTAAATACATAATTTTATAAAAATCAAGCGAATCATGTAGCAGCCAAATAAAAAATCTATTTGTAGAAAATAAAGGTGTATATTTTTTATATAAAATTAAAACGCTTCCATTAAAAGATATTGGGGTAAATATAAGAAAATGCACTCTTTCCCTGCTTATCTGAAACTGGAATATTAGAATCTTGAAGGTGGTACGGAACCCTTAATACGCGAGTCCAACTCGACTAAATTATTTGACTTGCTCACACTACACCTGTCTTATTAAAGCAGATACTGAAGGCCTCAGCCATAACTTTTCATCGTCAATTTCACTTACAATATACCTCCGAATTAGAAAATGAGTGAGCACATTTTTAATATTATTTATCCAAAACTATAAAAGTAATTAGAGTAGCTTTAAAGAACAAAGGAAAGTTTCCTTGTCAACCGACCCCTGAGCGACCTCTCTGTTCCGGTCATGAATGAAAACGGAAAATGGAAACTGAATACCTAGCGGCAGTGTTGAATCGATCAGATGTACCAGGGTGCAAGCATGCGCTGATCCAGTGTCCTTGTCCTTCACCATAACCCACCCCAACCCTCGATTCTCACCCTTCCTATCTGCTCTTCCTACATTCATAAGCCCTCTGCGTTCTGTATTGCCAAATGTATGAGCTTATCATTGGATCATTTACGGTGAGCGAGTTATTTTTAGACATCAATATTAAATGTATCATTAATAATGTGGGAGTCTGATTTTGTTGATTAATTTATTTTATTTCTCGAATTTCAGTTTAACAAGCCTTTCTTCTCGAGGGCATTCGGTGGTATTAGATGATTGGCATGATAAACGAGCTGCTGTAATTCACATGGAAAGCCAGGATTGGAAACTGAAAAAATTATTTTTATGCACTGTGAAAGTTCTGATGAAAAAAATACCCCATTAAATTAGTTCGTATCTACTTTTTGTCTACTTCTTAATTTTGCATTTTTAGGGTTCCGTATATACTCGTACAATATACGGATACCCTTATAACATCACTCCGGATTTCTGCCTCTGTCACATCACAGCAATTTTCTCCTAAACCACTGGACGGAAGAAGTTGAAATTTGGTATCAATGTATAGTTTGGTGACCCGATCAGGAGTACATACCGTAAAAGAAAAATTTTTGATTTTAGGGGTACTTCTGGGGGAAAACTAAAAATTCGAACGTTCCTCCCCTGATCTCCGAAACTACTGAGCCAACAATTTTGAAAAAAGTACGAATTATAGAACGTTGCCGGAACTTTACAGAAAAAATAAGGAGAAACTAGTAATATTAATTTTGGGGGACAAATTATAGAATTAAATAAAAATTGTAAAATCAAAAATGCAAACGCATCATCTAATATATCAAATGAAAGCTCTCATTCTGAGGAACACAAATATATTTTTTTCATATATTACAAAAAATTATTCAAAAAGATATTAACGAAAATATAACAAAATTTAACAATTCCCCCCCCTACCCCCTTATCACCGTAACTATAAAACGTAAAGTTTTGAAAAAAAAATAGAAGTATAGGTTCTGACCTGAAGTTTACTGGAAAAATAAGGAAAAACCTCTACTTTTAATTTTGGGGGAGGGGGCAAATTACAGAATTAAATGGAAAATATAAAATTAAAATTGTTTCTAACCCATCATGTTATATATCAAATGAAAGGGCTCATTACGACGAAAACAAATATGTTTTTTTCATATTTTTAAAATAAATTAATTAAAAGATACTAACAAAAATATTTTAAAAATTACCAATTCCCCCCCCCTATCTCCGAAACAATAAGCTGGAAAATTAAAAAAAAATGGAGGTATAGCCCCTCACCTGAACTTTACTGGAAAAATAAGGAGAAACCCCTAATATTCATTGGGGGGGAATTATAGAATTAAATAGAAAATATAAAATTAACATTGTTTCTAACCCATCATGTTATATATCAAATGAAAGGGCTCATTACGACGAAAACAAATATTTTTTTTCATATTTTCTAAATAAATTAATTAAAAGATATTAACAAAAATATAAATTTTACCCACCCACCCTATCTCCGAAACCATAAACTGGAAAATTTGGAAAAAAAAAGGTTCACGATGAAGAAAACAAATATATTTTTTCATATTTTTAAAATAAATTAATTAAAAGATCTTAACCAAAATATAAAAAAATTTACCCATCCCCCCCCTTATCTCCGAAACCATAAGCTGACAAATTTTGAAAAAAAATTGAAGTATAGCCTCTCACCTGTTAAATAAATTAAATGTTAAATAAAAAATTATAATTGTTTCTAACGGGTTATGTAATAAATCAAATCATAGGGCTCATTATGACGAATACAAATGTATTTTTTTATTTTTTTTAAATGAATATTTTAAAACATATTAAAAAAAATATTTTAAAAAAATTACCCATTCCCCCCGTTATTCTCTGACCAGAAACAATATATGTTATATATAATATATAATGTATATTGTCTTGTGTTCAAAGGAATGAGACCTCGAAGAGAGTATTCAATATCTCTGACAGGTGAAGTAACCTGAAACTTTTATAGTGACATTCTGTCCTAGGAGTTAAGGGAGAACAGCAATTGCACGGAACGGCTCCAGATTCGGAACCTCTGTGTGCTAATTCTCTCGAAAATCCTAGATGTCGGTCTTACATCTCGCGTCTTCAAACTTCTTTATGCATTTAATACATTTCGTAAAATTTGAAGACGCGAGATGTAAAGACGGACATCTAGGATTTTCGTCTTCAATTTATTGCCATTATTGACATATTTAACATTTTTGATATGTTTGACATTTTTGACATTTTGGCTTTTCTTCAACTTTTTTGAGATTTCTGACACATTAAAAAAATTTGAAATTTTTGATATCTACATGGTTGGCTGCAATAGATGTGAAACAAATTGGTCTGCAGTTTTCCTGATCTAGCTGATCACCATCTTTGTCCATAGGAGCTACATTATCAACTTAACAGTTTGAAATTTTTGACTTGACATTTTTGACATTCTGGACATTTTTCATTAATATTGACTTTTTTAACGTAATCGACATTGTCGACATTTTTGAGAATTTTGACATTATCGGCAGTTTTCACATTTTTGACATTTTTACGGTTTTGACATTTTTTACGTATTGATTATATTTTGACATTTTTGACATCCATATGTTTTGCTGCAATAGATGTGAAACAGTTTGGTCTATAGTTTTCACGATCACCATCTTTGTCCATAAGAGTAACATTTTCAATTTTTGACAGTCAGATATTTTTGGCATAACATTTTTGACTTTTTGGATATTTTTGATATATTTAACGATGTTGACATTGTTGACATGTTTGACATTTTTGACTATTTTTGACATTTCTAACATTTTTGCCATTATTACATGTTAAAAATTTTTGATATTTTTGTCATTTTTGAGAATTTTTTTTTTGTTTTTTGACATTTGTGACTTTTGACTTTTGAATTTTCGTATTTCACACTTTTTGACATTTTTTTGATATTTTTGACAAATTTGTCATTGTTAACAAAATTGTGATATTCATCATTTTCAAAGACAAAAAGCAATCGTTTAAACATTTGTAAATATCAATTACATATACTTGTTACGAAACTCCTCTCAGCTTAAGGTATTAACATCACCGTAAACATTGCCGCAGTAGTATTTGCGTTCCCTGTAAAAACAATGGAAACCTCTTCACACTCTAATAGTCATGACAAACATGATTTCGAACAAGCCGTCCTTTCCTTGCGGCCCTCTCAAACTTGGAAACTCCATGTTATATATATAGAGGCTCTAAACCTCTACCAAAGTCGACCGAGAGCAGCGAGCAGGGCTCATTGATTTCACTTTCCTTTGTTCCGTCGAGGGACTTCGAGCGCTGTTGCCGGATTTTATCGAGCGGAAATCTACCGGGGCCAGAACCGATTTTACTTTTGGGCAGATAGGGAAATAGCTGAATGGCTCTTTGTTTCGTTATGCCTCGCTGAGGGTAATATCAGCGATGCTAAGTTAATGGGATGGGACGGGGCGCAGTGGGATAATTGTTTTGTGGTAGATATGGTAATTATACGATAGGGGATAAATGTCTTATTGGAATTTCCAACATTAATTTGAATTTTTAAGCGGCCTGGATACTTCACAAAGGCTAACAGGATAAGAAGCATGAATGAGGACTTGACGTTTGGTAATCTACATATTTTAACAGTTACTTTGTTGTTGATTTCATTAGTTCCTTATCTGCGAAAGGCTCATCCGTACGCAACATGATTCTGAATCATTAATAGTGTGTGACAGATTCTGACATTGACAGCATAGGTAATAGAATTTTATTGTTGCACTACTGGATTAACTGTTTCTTTTCCCAAGTCACAGTCTTAGTCTAAGATCCGGCTGCAGAATTAGTGCACGCATCGAGTGTTTGCTAAAGACCTAATTTTACGCATATTTATGATTAGGAAAGAATATATCTACCAGGTTGCCTATCAAAATGTGGCCGCTAGTATTTTTAATTAGATTACACAGCCCCACAAAAAAACGTCTTTTGCATCGAACCGGATCTATGTAGCCTTATGTTTTTGGGTCAGTTTGACCTCATCAGGTCAGGGTCAAGATCATACCAAGGTCAAATTGCCCTCATCTAATAAAAAATTTGAAAACATTCAAATAACCGTGTTTGGGGTCGCTGAATCTGAATCCGGGCTCGGTTTGACCTCATCAGGTCAGGTTCAAGGTCAAGCCAATCAAAAAATCTGAAAAAATTCATACATATGTTTTTTACAATCATTTTTACATAAATAACAAAAATGCTCTTGTAAGCTTTTTTGACATTTTCTGAACATGAAGGAAAATTTTGTGTTTTGTTATTCTCCATAAGATATTAAAATTCTCGCACGTTAAGGTCCACCTGGGGGTGATAACTCCCATACCTCCCCAAGTTTAAGTATGAGAGCTTTCTGACTTTGACGAGGACAATGTCAACTTGTCGTCAGACACACTACGGCTTCATCCGCTCTAAAAAATATGAAAAACATACGAATTAATTCTATCGTTATGAGTTATCATGATGCTATATGCTTTACTAGTCCCACGAGATGGCTATTAAATTTGAACTAATAATGATCTCGACACTGACTTAAAATAAACCAAGATTCGGTTTCAGCGATTTAAAAGACAATTTAGTACAATTTGTATCCTTAATTTCTTTCAAGAACTGTATGAATTTTTTCAGATTTTTTGATTAGATTTTGGAGATTTGACCTTGGCTTGACCTTGAACCTGACATAATGAGGTCAAACCAATCCCAAAAAGATAAGCCTACATAGATCCGGTCCGATGCACAAGATTTTTTTTGTCGGGCTGATTTTTCGTAAAAAAATTTATGGATTTTTTTCTTCAATAAAATATATATATATATATATATATATATATATATATATATATATATATATATACATATACATTTTTAGAGCTTTTCAACGATATAATACTCGATATAGTTATTCATAAAAATAACGGAGTTATGGATGCTTTTCTCTCTTATTTTCACTTCTAACGTAGGTAGCCATGAAATAGATTAATTTATTAATAACTATTCAAAAAAACATTGAAAGATTTTTTTATTAGGTATATCAGATATTACGAAAAAACTAAATAAGTAGCTATATAACGCATTTTCTTGGTATTTTATCCATTGGGATACCGTTGAAAAATATTTGTTGTCCACTTAAGGTTCCATCGACTTACCAAATATCTTGCCCATTGTGTAAGCTCATCTGTCAAGATAAGTTTTTGTAAACAGCTAATTATAATCTGGACAATTTGTCGAAATTGCCCTACTACACTTTATCTCCATTACAATGGACCCCGCAGAATCCTTATGGGAAATCGCTTTCTGTCAAATTTTTACAAATTAAAGTATGTGATACCTCTTGAACAGTAGATCAAAAGTGCTCCTAAGCATAAAGCTCCAGAGCCAATAGTTTAAGATCTACAGCCCTCTAAAGTTGACGTGTACCAGAATCCTTATGGGAAATGACTTTCGGCTATTTTTTTTCAAATTCAAGTATGTGATAGCTATTGAAGAGGAGATTAAAATTGTTCATGAGCACAAAGCTCCAAAGTCAATAGTTTAGGATCTACAGCCCTCTAAAGTTGACGTGGTCCAGAATCCTTATGGGAAATAACTTTCGGCTAATTTTTTTCAAATTAAAGTATGTGATATCTCTTCAAGAGTAGATCAAAACTGCTCCTGGGAACAAAGCTCCAGAGCAAATAGTTTAAGATCTACAGCCCTCTAAAGTTGAAGCCATTTCTCATACGGATTCTGGACCACTTTTTCTAATGCTACAAGCTAATCTGAACAGTGTTAGGTAGTTATATGTCGTTGGATTTGGCGGTACCAAAATTACTCGTTTCCCAGAATTTCCCAGGCAGACCTGTTTCCAGAAGCAATGCCAGACGTGTTCGATGGGATTCAGAGCTGTGCTGTCAAACTGTATAATCCTGTAAAGGTAAAAGAAGAAGAAGTTCTATGTATGGTGATTAATACTCCTCTAGTTTTTTTAGCTGGTGTTCCTTGGTGATATAAGCGTTCTTTATTCTTTCCGTGCCATATAACAATGATTCTTGCTATTGTTTAACACTGTTTGGCACTTACATGTTACTTGATGTAATGTTATCTCGTGGCAGACCTGTTTCGAGAAGCATTACTAGAAGTTTGCAATGGCAATCAGGTCTGTGCTGTATTGTGGCCAATCTAAAGTTAGAATATGGGTTGCATAGCGGTAATTGGTTACTATGTCATTGTGGTATAAGCAATTCGTTGTCCCAGACATCTGTAGTTTAGTCATTGAATAGGAGAGAAAATCTCAAGAATAAGGCCAGTCAAGGACCCACTGCACAATATTTTCTAAATTAACCATTTTATGCTGGCAATTATCTGTTTTTTTTTGATAGATTAAACAATTCTGAAACGACGTTTACGACTTTTTGGTAACAAGTAACAATGCCACTGAACGTTACTGAGTTTATTATTCAAACTAGATCAGTCCTAATGATAAACGCGCCATTAACTCGTTAGTGCACCTCCTTTGTAAGTTTTATGTTCCATTCCGATCCCGTTTTTGTGATTTACTGCCAACTTTTATCTTTCTTTGTCTGAGTACCTGACTTGTCGACGTTTTATAGATAAAGTTTAAGGCCTACAGTAAAAGATCCCATCTGGTACGGAATGGGTGGATGTGTAAGGTTTAAATGAAAAAAAGTAAAATATCGCCAGAAGACTTTCTTTTTATCCGTCTCTTCTAGTTAGCTATGGTAATATATGAGTTAATTAGGCTCGATAGCACCCCTTTTTTCGCTCAGAGTTTCAGGCCGTGAGGATTTATGTATTACGAAAGCGCTAAATAGTTTGAAATTGGAAGATTTATGTCTTACGATGATCAACTTGGGATGTTCTTCGGAATTAAATGGGGACTATATTTTAAGCTCCTTACTGGATTACAAGTTTAATTGCCTTTGTGTTTTCTGTAACATATTAATACAGGATGTGGACAAAAAACTCGAAATTTTTCATCAAAATAGTGAATCAGGTTGCTCGAGTACAATTATTTTCGATAAACGCAATGTTCTAAGGAGTTCATAAAAAAGTACTTTATTTGAAGGACTGAAAATTCAATTATAATAATGAACCACTATAACAAACTGTAGGCCTATATCTCGTTTCCCTATAATCTAAATATTCCCAAATCCTTATTGAATGTCGAAATGATTGACTACTTTGAAGTAAAAATTATCTTGACACTAAACCAATTTGGTTTTCGCAACAAAAAGAGCACAACTCTGATTAACTTAATTTATGGTAGCAGGTTTCAAATAGATACTCAAGATTTCATATTAAGTGACTTATCAGCGGCATATATTGTTGCCTGGAAGCAGGGTGTTCTCTACAAGCTACTACGTGTTATCCCAGCATGTATTTCAAGACTTGTGAACAACCTGCTGACTGATCCCAGGATACTATAAAAACTACAACAAAACCAACCAACAAAATTCAGATCTCAAAAAACTGCATATACAAGATTTCTTGCGAATGCAATAAATTTTATATTGGAGCAACATAGATACCATTAAACGCACGAATAAATGAACATAAGAATTACTTAAAGTAACGAAAATTTGAAAAATCGAAAATTTGTGAACTTGCATGGGACCTAGGCCATAAAATACAATTTGACAATTCAACTATTCTTCACAAAGAACAACATAACACAAAACGAAAAATAAAATAGTTTGCATTAATTCTTTTGAATGAAGGCGATTGTATCGCTTATACTTCTGTAGAATTCAATCGTATCTGGTTACCGACAATTAAGGAAGAAATTATTAATGGTCATCTCTATTTGAACAACTCCGTATCGGGATAGTTCATAAGGTTTTTCCTAGGTTTTCCCTTATGACTTTAATGGGATCACTGAAACAACAGAATGCTTTGATAGCATTTTTGGCGAATGGGCTAACTCGTAACGAAGTCGTACCTAGGAACGCCACTTATAAATTCTAAAGACAACTCTTTCAAATTCTTCCAACTTAAAAGCTGTTTAACTGTAATACATGATCTTTAGAGTTTTTGTGCTACCTGTTTATCTAAAAACAACAAATTATTCTTATTATTTTGTCTATTCATGGGTTTTCTCTCCTCCAAATTTTTTCCTGTAACAGATAAGTATTTAAAAAATTGTATATGTAGAACAAAGTGTAGTAAGGCAATTTCGTAAAATTGCCCGGATTACTGGTTGTCTGTACAGAGATTCTTCCTCACAGTTTTTCTGAGAGAAAGAGATGTCTATAAAATGATCAACCAGTATTCCTGTATATAAGTAATGTATTGTATATTGTGTAATACTTATCTGTGTATGGAGACGTTTCAACTCCGAGTCTGGAGTCGTTGTCAATCGTTTAGTGTTGTTTTCGAGGCTTTTTTCTAAAAAATGTTCGCTTTGATTTTGAATTTATTGTTTGTCAAAAAATTTGACACTGACAATTTGTCGTTTGGCGATCATATACAATTTTTTAAATACTTATCTGTTACAGGAAAAAATTTGGAGGAGAGAAAACCCATGAATAGACAAAATAATTCAAGACCTCCTCAACAATCTTTTCGAAATTAAATTATTCTTATGTCAACTTAAATGTCATAAATCAAACATTCAATTTGCAATTTACATTTTCAATTATGGAGTGTAGAGTGAAAGGAGGACAAACTTATATGGGAATAAAACTGAAAAAGTGTCCAGCGGACGGTTTCAAACAAGAAGTTCAAGAAATGACCAGAATGGCGCAAGTGTGACCACAGGGTATGTTATGAAGTTAATTGTCAACGGATTGAAATACACAAATCCTACATTTAGAAGTGAAGCGGCTGAAAAAGTGAGAATGATGTAATTATTAGTAAAAATCGTAAATAAAACGTAGAAAATCTGTTATGTGAACTTCTCTTTGTAAATGGTTGTCTCCGTTTTTTGTAATCTCTGCAAGTGATGAATTTATAGTGTGTTAATTGTGATATAAATTAATAAGCATGTGCCCCAGTTTTGACTTTTTATAAAACGGAGTGATTTTATAATTGTTATTTTCTTATAAAACTTTTTTAAACAGTTAAACATTGGGAAAAATTTGTATATTTGTAATATTTTTATACTTATTAACAAATAGATGTTGGTGAATTAGATGTAAATAAAATTTTTTTATTTTTACATTCTTGTGTTCATATTACATATTCATTTTGAAAAGTTGGTGTTTCTAGTTCCTTGTTCACCTTTCTCTGGATAAAAGGTAATTAACAATTCTTTTCAACACTGAATAAACTGCTATAATTAAGTTATCTCTTCTGTTATCATTATGGAACAAATTTAACTTGCATTTTATGCTAAAATAGTTTCTTTTTCAATGATTTCTTGCCTCTATTAACTACAATTAAATCCACTATTTTTGGCATCTTTCTGCTGTAGGTCTATTTTAAATATTTCCAAAGGTACGCCTGGTGAATGGCCCTGGAAAAATATCTTCAGAAGTAGTTGAAGTTCTCGATGGGCAATGCCATAATCAGTTTAATTTGTGTAGGATATTTATCTTGACTCCTAAAAAAATGTACAAATAAAATTTTGCTGGCAAGACATTTTTACATTATGTACAATGTATTTCATTGACTGAATACATTTATTAATATTAAATACAAATTTTAACAATCATTTTAAATCTGGTTGTTTAACTATGATGTTTAAGTTTGCAATTTTTGCATGTGTACTTACTTGACAACACATTTTCAAAAAAAAAATTCTTGATAGGTTCTGTTCTAACTGCATAAACTCTTCTTTCCTATTAATAATTAACCAATCTTGAGCGTCAGTTTTTGGTTTTAATGTTAGCTCTCAGGCATGTAACAAAACCATCTTTTCTTATTTACCCACACATTTTTGGTTGGTTTATTTCGCAGATCATATGGAGAGAATATTTTGTGGGAATATAACTAACTGAAAATAATTTTCAATTTAATCATGTCAATAATACTACATTTATAACAAGTAAATAAAAACTTTACAGCATTTATTTTTAGAAATACTTACTTTTCATTATAAAAAAACATATTATAATCTGCTGTTGTAATTTGTAAAATGTATAGGTTAGAATTTTCAATTGTCTTTTAAATGTTATTCTACGAACAAATTACCCTGTCGTCCCTGTGGCGCCCCCAAATTGATACCCTTTTGTGGACACTTTTTGATACACAGAGTGTGTCCTCCTTTTACTCAACACTCCATATTTTCAATACATATTTTAAAGCCATTGACAACGACATCAGGGTCGGCTTTGAAAGGTTTGGTTTTTCTTTCATTATACAGCTTTTTATTTCGATTGTGGTGTTATTTCCCAAGAAAAATAATTAAAAATAAGTAAGAAGAGGAAATTGACCAGGGATCAGTTTTGGTACCACTTCTTTTCAGCCTGAACATCACTGACATGCCGGAAACACATTCTATGAAATTCGGATTCGCCGACGATTGGGCTCTAGCAGCTAGAAGCCATTCAATAGAGGAGACCTATATCTGAATAATGTAGAGGTACATTTCGATTTAAATCTTCCAAATAACTAGGAATTACCCTGGACAAGACCTTATCTTCCAAACAGTACCTCAAGCAATTGGTAGAAAAACTCGAAAACCAGGATCAACATAGTTTAGAAACATACTGACACATTTTGGGGCTGTTTTGCGACAACCTTATGAACTATCCCGATAATAAAACCAAAAAACACAACTCCAAATACAAAAAATTGCATTTATAAAATCCTTTTTGTGAATGTAATAAATTATATATTGGGGAAACCTCTAAACCTCTAAACGTTCGAATAAACGAACATAAAAATTACATTAAAAATCGACAGTTTGTAAAATCCAAAATTGGGTCTTAAAATACAATTTCAAATTCAATTATATTACACAAAGAAGAACACAACACGGAATGGAAACTAAAAGAGTCTGCTTTAATTTTGTTAAATGAAAATGGTTGTATCTCTACTACCTACGTGGAGTTCAATCGTTCCTGGTTGCCGATGATTAAGGAAGAAATTGCTAATGGTCATGTCATTATGAATAACCCAATATCGGGATTTTCCCTTATGATTATAATGTGATCACTGAATCAACCATATTTTGTGGTGCCATTTTTTTAAGAATACATACAATAAGGAACTTTATTATTATATGGTCTATAGAAGTTTCTGTGCTACCCCCTATATTATCAAATTATATTCTCTTAGTTACGTCATAAGCTAAATAATAGATATTATCAAACATTTTAATTTTAAAGTTTAGAGTTGTGTTTCATACTTTCCTTGCAATTGACAGCGGAGTCTAGGTCAGACGTTTGGAAATATACAGATTTGTGGTGTTATTTCCCTCGAAAGTGCTTAAACATGCCACAATATCCTTCGTTTTTTGGGGAAGGTTCTTATAAAAGAAAAATTGTGCGGATCGTGAGAAAATTTAAAATAACTAAACGACCATATTACGTTCATCATGAAACCTTATGGTGTTTGACTTAACTGCCATGCATATGCAAATTGGTTATATAAGGGGCTGTCGAATTATAATTATATAGGGTGGTTCTAAATTAGCTAGAATCAAAATGTTTTATTGGATGATCCTTAAGCAGTTGCATATACAGTGTTAAAATGGAGTAAAATGGAATAATATTTATAAGAATAAATAATTTTATAAGGTAGCCATGAGTAGTTGCATATAGATGAAATAATAGGGCGCAGTAGAATAATTATAAAACAGAGTGGTTTAAAAATGATAAAATAATGTTATAGCTATAGTGTTGGTCATTAGCAGTTGCATTTACAGGGTGCTTGGATTATAGGGTGGAATGACAGGATTTAAAAAAATTATATTGGGTAGCCATAAGCAGATTCTACAGGGTGATTGCAATATATTCCGAATAGAATTATAGTTACACAATGTGTTTTGAAATTGCTTTATAGCGTAGGCAAACTTGCAATATCGGGTGTACAGGAAGTGCGGCCCACAAGGATTTGCATATAAAGGGTGGTTGAAATATAGGACGGAGTAGACTGATAGTTACAAAAGACAACTAAATGTATGCTGGGCTATAGGCAGCCGTAAATACATGATGGTGGGAATAATATAGGGTGAAATGGAATTTTAGTTTTACGGAGTAGTGTTACAAATGTTATAAATCGTGGTTCATGATCAATTCTAAATATAGGGTGGTCAGGAGAAGAATTATAGATAGAAAAATATTTGTATATGGTAGCTCATCAGTAGTTGAATACATGTTATAGTAAAATATAAGGCGGAGAAGAATTGTTGTTATACAGGGTAGTTAAAAAAATTAAAATTATGCTCCATCCTATATTTACAGAAGGTAGATAAAAAAAATTTTGTTGATCGTAGGTAGTTTTATATACAGAATGGCTAAAAAGTAGGGTGCAGTAGGATTATAGTTATATAGGATTGTAAAAAATATTCAGAAAAAATGTTATATAGCGTTGTTCAATAACCGTTCCATATACAGGGTGGTTGAAATATAGTTAAATAGAAATGAAAGTTATACAGCGTAGTTAAAAAATTATATTGTGTAATCCATAAGCTGTTACGTAGACAGAGTGGCTGAAATATATTATAAGGTGAAATTATTATAAAGTGTTCTTATCAAAGAGAATTAAAATTAAACTGAATATTTCATCTTGGAAACAATTAGGTTACAGAGCAAATGTCAGTTTCTAAAATTGTCATTCGGTTGCATAAATAATTCTGTGTTAACAATAATTTCAGATTTTTCTTCCTTGCTTTTCATTAAAATAGTTATATGTTTATATTTAACACATTTAAGTTTATAGTTAACAATCTTTAAGTTTATATTTAACACTACTTATAATATACAGATATACTCACACATTATTGAGAGGTTAAGTTGTGTTAGTCGTACCGGTGATTTCGTTAAGTAACTTTATGATATTTTTTTCATATATATTTCATTAAAACTATTAAAATCTGTAACAAAAAATTTGGATTTAAAACATTTGAACAGGACAACGGTTGTCGGGTCAGCTAGTTATTTTATACAATTTATTTAAGTTTTATTAGCCTTACACCATATTTGTGTAATAATATCTTAAATATATGAATATAAACATATGTTTTATTTAATTAATTGTTATGTAATATTTTGTCGACAACTTAGGTAATTATGTAATAGCTTAGTTTTGTGCCATATGCTTAATAAAGAAATTTCGGGTTCCATGGCAATTCAGTAAACATTTTTTGTAAACCACAAATGTCTTAAAATAAATTAGGCTGATTTATTAGTTTGGTTTGAAGCGGAAACAGTTATTGACAAAAAAAACAAATTATTCGAGTGCATATTTAGCAACTCATCGATATCCGCCGGGTCAAATTTCTAATATTCGATTCTCACGAGGCAACAATTTCTTGACATATCAGATGTGGCAGATCAACATCACAGAACACCGATTTATGCAAAACACGATATACATAACATTAATGAATGAATAATAATGAATCGATTTGTGTGTATGTGTGTGAGAAAGGAAGTCCATTATTATTTTGCACAAAAGAACATGATTTCTTAATTACCGATTTAAATTAAGAGCGTAACCAGAAGACCGTTCTAATTTCTTCTCATTCTGAATTCTCTTTTCCTACAAGAGAACAAACGACTCAATAATGAAGCGCGTCGTAGTAATTCTGAAATGAATTTGACAATTAAATCACAGCAAATTACTTGTCCGATTACTAGTCATGAAGATTTGAATAATGAAGTCGAGTAATTAAGCCCGTATTTTTTTAATTGAGGACTTGGTTTTACACACGGTTCATAAAAGGAATTGGTTTTTTAATTCATGCACTCATTTATTATATTTTTAAAATAAATATTGAATTGTTGCACAAAAATATTTTAAATAATTCAAAATTGCATTAAAGGTGGGCTTCTGGGTAAGATGGACGGCAGTCGCATATGTGTGTGAAATACTTTAGGAACTTTTCTAAAAATCTAGAATTGTAAATTTATTGACTTTATCTAAGAAGCTTTTGATGGTTTACTCCTTTTTGTTGGTTTACTCCTTGATGATGACAATCTATAGTTGTTGAAACGGCGTTGAGGGTTTAAAATAAAGGTTTGCTGTTCGGGTACAAAACTATGATTTTACATTTGTGACAAACAAAAGCTTCCACAGCATTTCCATTATAAATATCTAGTTTACATGTCCAGATATGCCATAAAGGTATATGGTGTTTGTAATGGTTTTCATTCTAAATCATTGGAAGTAAGTTTTTTTCAGAGACGAATTTAAGTTAGGGGGCGTGAAATGGCAGAAAATTTCCCGTTAGTTTATAGTATACGGTTGTACGAGTGTGCGTGCGTACATGTGATATTAAGTGGTACATAAGCAGTTTTATACACAGAATGTTTGAAATAAAAGTTGGAATTGAATTAGTTATACAGGGTGGTTTTAAAAATATGGTATTGGGTGGCACATAAGTAGTTGCGTATACAAGATTGTTGAAATAAGAGTGGAGCAAAACTATAGTTCCACAGAGTAGATATTTGCGTTATAGGATGGAGAATAATTACAGTTATACTTTAAAAATTTCAGAAGCAGTTGAATATACAGGACGGTGGAAATATAAGGTGGAATAGAATTGCAGTTATACAGGGCGGTTTAAAAAAAGTTATATAGTTTGGAACATAACTAGTTGCTTAAACAAGCTGTTTATTTTATTTATTTATTAATTCACATATACGGGTAACCCTATTTACATAAAAATACAATACAAAAAAATTAAAGAAAATAACATTAAAACTAAGACTAAATCTAAAAAACACAAAAACACACAAAAAACATATAAATCTAAGTTTATACAAAATACAGGATAAAATATAGTTACTTAAAATTAATTAAAACAAAAACAAAATAAACGACATCATTAAATAATATGGTACAACGAGCGCTTGATTACCCTGATGGAGTTGTAAAACAGATCTATATGTGAGGAGTTCTGATTGCCTGTACGTAATACCCTAGTCATTGCTGAACAAAATCCATATTTAGTTCTGTGAAATGGCACATTGAAGAGTTCTGAAGAACGAGTTCTCATAGTTGTATTCAAGGATATTCTGTCTAGTAAGCAAGGGCAGTCCAGTTCACCTGACAACAACTTGTATAGGAAACAAATGTCAGCTATGTTACGCCGATTTTGCAAAGATTGTAAATGCATTTGTGCTAAAATATCCATATATTGATAATTGTCCCTGTTCAAGCCCATTTTAAATGCAACTATACGAAGAAATTTATTTTGAACTTTCTCAATATTATCTATATGTGTGTTATAGTGAGGGTTCCATATGACAGAACAGTACTCCAGAATAGATCGTACTAGTGAACAATATAATGAATCGTATCGTATTATGAGAAAATGTTTTAGATGAACGATTGATAAAACCCAAAGCCTTATAACTCTTGGAAACAACTAGATCAATGTGTTTACGAAAAGTAAGAGAATTATCGAAAACGACACCAAGGTCACGAATTTCACTTACTCGCTGTATCGTTTGTGAATTGTGTATGAAATGATTATAGGTTGTGAAATTTTTGCAAAGTAATAATAAAACATTTATTGATATTCAGGTCAAGATCATGGCTAATACACTAAGCAAATAAAGAGATTAAATTGGATTTGAGTAACGTAGCATCATTGCAAGTTGCAAGTTCTTTAAACAGTTTGAAATCGTCAGCATACATTAAGATATTACAATGATTAATAATTTTGCCAATGTCATTAATAAATAAATTAAAAAGAAATGGCCCCGCGTGAGAGCCCTGTGGAACTCCTGAAGACACACTTATAATTCTGGAAATACTACCCCCCACTTTAACATAATGGAATCGGTCTGAGAGATAACTCTTTGTCAACTCTAAAAGTGGCCCATAAAATCCTAGAGCTTGAAGTTTGGCCAAAAGTATTCTATAGTTAACTCTATCAAACGCTTTAGCGAAATCCGTATAAACAGAGTCAACTTGTAGTCTATTCTCCAAAGTTTTTACTATTTGAATTAAGGATGGGGTAAAATTATTGTTATTCAAGGTGTATCAAAAATTTGTTATATAAGCATAAGCAGTTCGGATATTTGAATTATAGGACGTAGGACAGGGTATAAATGTAGGCATGGGTTCAAAAAATGCAGTTGCATATACTGGGTGGTTGAAATAAATGGTAGGTTCAAATTATAGTCATAAAATGTGGTTCAAAAGATGTATTTTATTATATAGGGTAGTTAGAACATAAGCAAGTGCATAAATGCAATACTAAACATCTGAGGCGAAGTAAAATCATAGGTATACAGGAATAAATTAAATAATAGAAAATAGAGAGTCAATAATGTGAAGAGGATTTATAGTTATACAGGGTGATTTTAAAAATATCAGGACCGTTGTAACATTATGTTGAGTTGAATTATAGTTGTACAGGGGGATTCAGAAAATAATAGACCAATAAGTTATATAGAGCTGACCAATAACCAAAAGCATATACCGTGTGGATGCAATATAGAGTGAATTAGAGTTACATTTATAGATAGTGGTCTAAATAATAAAACAAATTAAAAGGTTAAAAAATATTTGAATAAGAATGTAGAGAGGGAGAAAGAGAGAGGGAGAAAAAGAAATAGATAAGAATACACTAAAATTTTCAATTGAATTGAACCTTAAATGAGATAAGAAACAAGACATGTCGGAAAATAGTGATTTATTATATAACTTTTTTGTTAATTGTATCTGTTTTCAAAGTCCACGCCTCCATTATATACAACAGGACTGACCAAACGTAAGTTCCTATCTGTAAGGATTTTTTTTTAGTTTTAGAAAGTTGCCTGTTCAATCCTGCATGTTTTTCTTTGTTATTTGAATTTATTTGTTTGCAATGTTGTTTCTACTTATTACCATATATCTGATTTTTTGCAATGTTAATAAATGAAATAGGTTTGAATTATTATGATTCAACAGATTTTACATCTATATTAAAAATTAACATATAGTCCAGTCAATGAAGGCGAAAAACGGTAATACTGGGTAATTTGTCCAAACATTTCTAAAAATTTGGATTTAATTTCTACTTACCCTCTACTTCAAATATGACCTTGTGCCGGGGTTGTTTTTTATTGTAAAGGGGTTAAAACTATATATATATATTTTATTCTTTTTAACATAAATATTTTAAAATATATTTTAAAAAATTACCCATTCCCCTTTTTTCCCCAAACTATAAGACCTAAATTTTTTTGTTTACAGGAAAAATACAAAGAAATCCCTAATATTAATATTGGGGGCAAATTATAGAATTAAACGGAAAATAAAAAAATATTTTTTAACGCAATACAACAAATGAAAGGGCTCATTATGAGGAATACAAATATATTTTTAGTATTTTTTTAATTAATTCTTTACAAGATATTAACACAAAGATATAAAAAAGTCTCATTTCTCGCTTTATTTCCGTAATGTATAAAATATCATGTAATATATCAGGTAAAAGGCTTATTATGTGAATTACAAATATATCATATTTTTAAATCATTTGTTTAAAAGATATTAACAAACATATTAAACATCGAATTAATTCCCACTTTAGAAACTATACTATTTAAATTTTGAAAAGTATATTTTATTTGTATTTTTAAATAATTTGAATAACAGATTTAATAATTTATAATCATTTTAAAATTTTATTTAAAACTTGACCTATTTTGCTCTCTATTTTCCAATGTACAGAGACTCAAAATTCAGGCAATAGATTGTAAAATGCTTCCCTGAAAGTTTATTAGTAAAATAAAACTGTAATGTTAATTTTTTCGGGGCCAAATTAGAAAATTAAATTCATATGTTTTCTTATAAAAATCAAGCGAATCATAAAGCAGATAAAATAGAAAGTCTATGTGTGGAAAATAAAAGTGTACATTTTTGCCTGAGGCATTTGTTGCTTTCTCAGAAGAATATCAGCAATTTTCTGAAACCTGAAAGAATGTTGATCAGATACCCAAACGATATTAAGCGATTGTTAAAAATATCAGTCAGGTGTGATGTGGGCAGGTCTATCCAGAAAATTGAAATCGGAAATTGTTATCGGAATTTGTAATAGACTTTTTTCGTGGCTGTACTAACATATTGCTGCCCACTTCTTTTTTGGAGCAACGATTTCGTTGGTTGGCCATTGGGAAAATAAATTGTTGAACGAATTTAAAGAGCTGATTCATTATCACCAACAATCACGACTATACGCCAACTTCAAAAGACATAAAAAACACAAGACAGCGTTAGAAACTTTTAACGAGTATCACAAGAAAAGCCACCCCCGCTGCGTGGAACATAAAATCTCTTATGACGAAAACACATGGGAACATTGAGCGGGCTGCAGCCCGAATGGAAGGAAAAACAAAAATAATTCAAGCTTTAGTACGTTTAAATCCGTAGCGTCGTAAAAATAAAAATAGGGAGGCTTTTAGTGCCGCTGCCATTGTACAGAAAGCGTATTTGGTAGTAATAATTATTTGGTAGGGCCGAAATGTCCTCGAACATTTACTGAATATGTTTCATTCTATTTGAAAAGGGGGATTTATGCGCCCGACTCTGCGGCCATAAAATATTTTTACGATTCAAACATAAACAGAATGTATACATTTTATTTTGGCATTTAAAGGCTCGGGCACAATGGGAAATCGCCCAGAAACTTTAACAGTCTTAGAGGGAGTTAAATTATTTCAAAAGGGCGACCTTAATAAAAAAGTTTTCCAGTAAGATTTCGTGCTGGGAAATATATATTCTATAAATAACCGCGAAAGTTTTTAATTACGCTGGCACACGAAAAAAATTTTTTTGATCCCAAATACCAAACCATATTTTCGGATCGCTGTCAGTTTTGTCTTATCACGTAAGTATTTTGTAAAGGTCATTTATTGGCCAATATGAATGTATAAGGAGGTTTTAAGCTGTCGCTGAATGCGAATCTGGGGTCAATGTTGCTCTATCACGTCAGGATCTTCTTTCAAAGCTCATTCCTAGCCGCTTGTTAAGTTCAATTTGATAAAATATCCTTGTAGACACCTACATGCGAATCTGAAGTCCACTTGTGTACACTACTAGAACTCAAGGTCAATTCAAGGTCACTTTTGGGCAATCTCAAGGTCAAATGGGAGAAAAAATTTCTGCAATATGTAAATTCTTGAATAAATAAAGGTCAAATTAAGGAAAAGTGAGTGTGAGTCTGAGATCTATATAATACTATAATACGAGAAACGTTTGTATATATACAGGATGATTTTTTTTTGATGATGAGAGCAATGGTTAAATTGGGAAAGATTTGCAGTTTTACTGGCCCAATTTAATGACACTTTCGGATTTTTGTAAAAAGTCATGGCTTACTAGATATTTTGAAAAAACGAAATTCTGTTGATTTTGTTAAATCCCTCTAGCTCCTTTGTTTTTGATTTTATAAAAAAAGTGTAAAAATCAAAATTGAAGGAATTGTATCCCGAATATGATTGTCATGTCCTCGTTTGCGTGATAGCTATCGTTTTCGAGATATGACACAAAATTCTATTTTTTTTTAATAGAAACCATAGTTAGCTATGACCTCAAAAAATACGACATTTTTATAGCTTTTCAATGATATAATACTCGATATATTATTCATAAAAATAACGGAGTTATGGATACTTTTCTCTGTTATTCTCAGCAGCACAAACAAATGTTTTGGCAATGGTAAATCAAAATCCATCTACATCAACTCGTAAGATTACGGCAGAAGCTGGCACATCTCAACGAACTGTAGTTAAGGTACTGAAAGCACACAAGTTCCACCCGTACAAACTTTCAGTTTCTCAAACTTTGCATACTGATGACGAACATCGACGTATTTTGTTGTTTTGTTTGTTGTCAGATGAAACTAGATTTACTAACTGCGGTATGTTAAATAGACACAATGAGCATATCTGAGCTAAAGAAATCCCTTTCCATGTAGAACAAAGACGACCCCAAATAAAATTTGGTTTTAATGTTTGGTGTGGTATCATAGAGTCTACTTCTCTGGAGCCTTTTATCTATGACGAATCACTTACTGGGGAACGCTACTTGCATTTCTTGCAATACACTTTTCAAGACATGTTGCATAATTTGAATTTGAGAACTCGTTTAGAAATTGAGTGGTTCCAACATGATGGAGCACCTGCTCATCACTCGTTATTAGTAAGACAATACTTAGATAATATCTATTCAAACTCTTGGATACGAAGAAATGGCCTACGCGAATGGCCACCCCTGTCTCCCGATTTGGCAGTTATAGACTTCTATGGGGTGCGATAAAAAACAAAGTATACAAAAGAAAGTATGAGACAGTTGGTGACCTAAGGGAGGCGGTATTACAAGCAATTGAAGAAATTGATAGGCGGTCTGTGAGGAAAGCGATAATGTCAATCTTAAAAAGATGCAATTTTTGTCTAAATAACAATGGTGGACGAATACAATTTTCGAGTAATTAGAAGCGAAAGCAGAAAGCTACGAGAATGATGTGAACCGACCTGAAGAGGGCAGATGTGACTCTGCCAAAACGTCGTCATTTTACCATCGATCCCGGCAGGGATCAGTTATCAACTACGCCGATGAATTTCCGAAAACCACCTAAAACATATATATATATATATATATATATATATATATATATATATATATAATGGTTAAAATATAGGACGAAGTAGAATTATAGTTAAACAGGGTAGATTAGAAAGACTTTGGAAACAAAAATTTTTTAAAATGGCCAAAACCGGTCGCATATATAGGGCTGTTGGAATATGGAATCGAGTGGAATTGTAGCGTGATTGAAAAAATGTTAGAAAAAAATGTTTGAATGATTTTTTCATACGAAGTTCCATATATAGGATGGTTGAAATATGTAGTAACACCATGTAAATAAAAAATGCAAGAAAAAATATTATTTTATCAGTGACTCCTAGGATAGAAATCACACGAAAAAATTCGTAGGTTTATTAAAACCTGTCAAAAAAATTACGATACTAACTTTTCGTTAGTATATTAATAGCTTGGATCAGTTGTTTTCGGTCAAGCTTAATCTTCAACAGCAGTCATCTTTACCTTGTGTAAAATCCTGTTTTCGGTCCTTCTGCATAGGGACAGGTCTACTAGCTGAGTTTACTCTATTTAGAGGTATTTATTATTGTTGATTTCCCTATGGATTCAATCGAGATGCCATCTATCAATCCCCAGGGGACTTGCTTATCTAATTCTATTAATGATGCAGTTTGTTTCGTTAACAACTTGTCTAATAACTGCAACTGTGCATACAGAACAAGATATGACAATTGTTACAAACCCGTGCAGAAAATCAAATTTACTCTAATGCCTGAATTTAGGATAGCACTGTAGATAAGACATCAATCGAGAACAGTCAAGATAAATCTGGAAACAATACAGATTAGAAGTTGCAGATCGTGAATAAAGTGATGGTGGTTTTTAAAATTGTTATTAAATTCACTCAAGTACAGTACACAAGAATTGTTGTTGTTATTGCCGAAACTACTTTACGCAAATCATACGTAATCCTCCTCAATTCCTTTACCTACTCCAGCCAATCATTATTGAGCTTATGAGGAATGGCGAACATGAAAAATGACTTGCATCAGCCGCTTTACGCTGAGAAATTCCAAAATTCATCTTTCCCGTTGAAATTCAGTTGGCAAACGCCTACTAAGACGTTCCAGCGTTAAAATTAGACTGTTTTCGTACATTTATCATTGGTGAAAACTTGGAAACCTTCCAGTTTCCAGTCGAATGCGACATCTGATGCTCTTTTTCCTTCGTTTTGGCAGCATCCGTATCGGTGGTCAGATGAAAAATTGAAGATCGCACCCGATATCGATGTTGAATGATGTATTTGCGAATCACATGTAACGAGCAAATGGAAGAAATATTTCACGAGCTGTTGTCTCGCTTTCCAGAAGATGCATTTGTCGTCTTTTATTTCGTGCACATGCTTTGGAAGCTTCTTTTATTGACTCGAAAGCAATTTGTGGAAAGCATGTCAGTAATGCATAATGAATGTTTTAGGAAACTAATTCCAGTACTTCTTTGTTCGATGATTGTGTAAGAATTGCTCTTATTATTGCACTCTTACGTTTTTCCTGTATGTACTCAATATTACTCAATATACAAGGTTCTTCAAATGAGGTGCTACATTAAGCTTTTTAGAGATTTGAAAAATTGAGTTTAAAAGACTGAACGATGGAAACCTAAGCTTCTGGAGAAATAATATACTTCCCATCTCTCGTTATCTCTCTGTCTCTGTTTCTTTTTCTTTGTATCTTTCTTACTACTAAACTAAAATTTCAGAAAAAATAATATATTTGCTACTCTCTTCGAGGTGTCATTCCTTTGTACCCAAGAAAATATACATTATATATAACATATATTGTTTCTTGTCAGGGAACCTTCGTCAGATGCGATTCCCACAATTCAATGTCCTCTCGAACACTTCTTTATGTATTTGATACATTTCGTTAAATTTAAAGAGGCGAGATGTAAGACCGACATCTAGGATTTTCGAGAGAAAATTTTGTCGTGACATTCTGTCCTAGGAGTTAAGGAAGAACAGCAATTACACGGAACGGCTCCAGATTCGGAACCTCTGTGTTCTAATTCTCTCGAAAATCCTAGATGTCGGTTTTACATCTCGCGTCTTCAAATTTAACGAAATGTACCAAATACATAAAGAAGTGTTCGAGAGGACATTCAATTGTGGGAAGCGCAACTGATGAAGGTTCCCTGACCAGAAACAATATATGTTATATATAATATATAATGTATATTGTCTTGCGTACAAAGGAATGACACCTCGAAGAGAGTATTCAATATCTCTGACAGGTGAAGTAACCTGAAAATTTTATCGTGACATTCTGTCCTAGGAGTTAAGGGAGAACAGCAATTACACGGAACGGCTCCAGATTCGAAACCTCTGTGTGCTAATTCTCTCGAAAATCCTAGATGTCGGTCTTACATCTCGCGTCTTCAAATTTAACGAAATGTACCAAATACATAAAGAAGTGTTCGAGAGGACATTCAATTGTGGGAAGCGCAACTGATGAAGGTTCCCTGACCAGAAACAATATATGTTATATATAATATATAATGTATATTGTCTTGCGTACAAAGGAATGACACCTCGAAGAGAGTATTCAATATCTCTGACAGGTGAAGTAACCTGAAAATTTTATCGTGACATTCTGTTCTAGGAGTTAAGGGAGAACAGCAATTACTATTTTTGCCATTATCACATTTTAAAAATTTTTGATATTTTTGTCATTTTTGAGAATGTTTATGTTTTTTGACATTTTTGACTTTTGACTTTTGAATTTTCGTGTTTCACACTTTTTGACATTTTCACGATAAAATTTTCAGGTTACTTCACCTGTCAGAGATATTGCATACTCTCTTCGAGGTGTCATTCCTTTGTACGCAAGACAATATACATTATATATTATATATAACATATATTGTTTCTGGTCAGGGAACCTTCATCAGTTGCGCTTCCCACAATTGAATGTCCTCTCGAAGACTTCTTTATATATTTGGTACATTTCGTTAAATTTGAAGAGGCGAGATGTAAGACCGACATCTACGATATTCGAGAGAATTAGAACACAGAGGTTCCGAATCTGGAGCCGTTCCGTGTAATTGCTGTTCTTCCTTAACTCCTAGGACAGAATGTCACGATAAAATTTTCTCTCGAAAATCCTAGATGTCGGACTTAAATCTCGCGTCTTCAAATTTAACGAAATGTATCAAATACATAAAGAAGTGTTCGAGAGGACATTCAATTGTGGGAAGCGCAACTGATGAAGGTTCCCTGACCAGAAACAACATATGTTATATATAATATATAATGTATATTGTGTACAAAGGAATGACCCCTCGAAGAGAGTATTCAATATCTCCGACAGGTGAAGTAACCTGAAAAATTTATCGTGACATTCTGTCCTAGGAGTTAAGGGACAACAGCAATTACACGGAACGGCTCCAGATTCGGAAACTCTGTGTGCTTATTCTCTCGAAAATCCTAAATGTCGGTCTTACATCTCGCGTCTTCTAATATATTTGCCCCTATTTTGTTACCATTCGGGTATTAATATCAATGTGTAATTTAATTCTTAATTTAAATATAATTGCAACCCGAACATATGACTTTTAAGTTTTTAAAATAACATATCATTTGTTAAAAATACTAAACCCGTAGTTTAACATTAATAGTTTTCATATTTAGCAATTCATTTAATCTCCATATAAGTTTGTCATCCTTGTCTCTACAATCTATAAACTTTGGTGTGGTTTTCTGATTTTGACGTATGACGTATGGTCATGTTAATAAAATCAAATATCACAAATTGAAAAATTGAAGGGTTATTAAAATGAAAAGCAAATTTTGTGCAAGTATTGTATATTAGTTAGATGTTATATTTGTTTATTTACTACAACTAGCGGTTGATCATTGTCAAAAATATAAATGTATTAAACTTAGTTCATTTTCGCTAGTTCAGCTATTACGGAATAGATGGTGCTAATAATTATTATTAATGAAAAATGTTTCATTTTTTATTATTAGTAAAACAAAAGACCGTCAATTAGCAATTAAAAAACTTTAGAAAGTCGGCTTACAAACAATATTTTCATTTTTATAGTAAATCCTGTTCTATGTTCCATTTAATTTGACTTTATTTGAGTAATTGTTGTTCAGTAGTGGTCGGTAATTTTAACCTGTTTTACCTAAGAAATTATTATTGCGTTTTTTTTCTTATTTAGATTTTTGTAACTAAAATGCTTTCAACTGCCGACTACTTTCGACCATACCGGAGGTTGAATATAATTTAATTTATGGGAAAGAATCTCCAATAAAACAGAAATTCCAGAGACGTCGATTTTAACATTAGAACAGTTATTGTTCAATGGACGCTTGTCAATAGACCTAGCAAAGTGAAGTGTGTTGGACCGTATTTCTTTGAAAGAGGAAGGAAGGTAATGTATTAAGGATGAGTGAAGTACGTTAACATGCTGTGTTTTCAGCAAGTTAGTGCCACAGATCATACCGCCCGTGCCACATTAAAATGTCTTGCACAATTTTACTCCTGGTCGTGTCATCCGGGTTTAGTTACCAGAATTGGCCACCTCGGTCTTGTGATTTAGCACTTTTAGACTTTTGGGTGAAGAGTTAGGTGAAGTCACGCGCACTGAAGGCCGAAACCAGAAGCTGATTACACAATAAACCTATTTATACACAGGAAGAACCTCTGTGAGAAAGACTTTCTGTAGCAGACAGACAGACCCTATTACACTTTGTTTCTATTTGAAATTGGAAATAGTGAAGAGAACAAATATAATAATCAAGGACCTCCTGAACATTTATAAAAAAATTGGTTGTCGAAATTTCTGTTAAAATTAGTAACACTTTGTTGAAATTTTCACTTCTAACGAAGCGGCAGATTTCAATCTTTCAGCTCTAGCTATGACTGTTAATAATTATAATAGAAATAACCTAAAAATAATGAAAGCTCAATTATCTACCGTCATTTTTTCCTAGAAAACTTCAAAGATCAAAGCCAGGCTAACTAGAAAAGCCGGGGCAACGTTTGACCCGTTTGACCGACATTGACACTGAACGTGTGAGATTCGACCATCGAATCTCCTGACAACTGTTGTTCATTTTTTAAAATAGTCGTAGATAATTAACAAATAAGTTCGAACATTATGTCAGTTGTTGCTATGCCAGATTAATTTGGCAGTAAAAATGTTTTAGAATTAACGAATGTTTTTCTCACTAATAAACTAAAATATTTATTTTAAGCTAGCAGAGCCCAGCTGTCTGCGTTAAAAGGAAAACCACGTACATCTGTGCGATCGACAATAACGTCAATGGCGGCGTCGTAGGTGGGTGCCGGTAACGCAACAATTTTCGACGGTTGAGAAATTCAGTGGAATATTTTACCAAGAGATTAGAAACTCATAGTAATTTTTGTTTGTCAGAATTCTCAAAAATAAAGCTATGACAAGGAAATTGTAAAAAAAACTGAATTTTGGGAGGTTTTCAGTGTTTGAAAATTCTAAGTATATTCAATTAATTAAAACAGAAACAATAAATGATATAATATAATAATAATTTGGTCAAGTGCGAGTTGGACTCGCGTACTTAGGGTTACGTACCACCTTCAAGATTCTAATATTCCAGTTTCAGACAAGCAGAGAATGAGTGCATTTTCTTATATTTGCGCTAATATATTTTAAAGAAAGCGTTTTAAATTTATAAAAATATACACATTTATTTTCCCCACATAGACTTTTTATTTTGTCTGCTTCAGGATTCGCTTGATTTTTATCAGAATACATATGTATTTAATTTTCTAATTTGGACCCAAAAATTAACATTAGAGTTTTATTTTACTAATAAACTTTCAGAGAAATCTTTTATAATCTACTGTCTGAGTTTTGAGGCTCTGTGGACTGGAAGATAAAGGGCAAAATAAGTTTTAAATTATAAATTATTAAATCTGTTATTCAAATTATTTAAAAATACAAATAAAATATATTTTTCAAAATTTAAATAGTGTAGTTTCTAAAGTGGAAATTAAGTCGATGTTTAATATTTTTATTAATATCTTTTCAACAAATGATTTAAAAATATTATATATTTGTAATGAGCCTTTTATCTGATATATTACATGATGCTTTTGAAAATTGAATCTTTATTTTTCATTTAATTGTATAATTTGTCCCTAAAATTACTATGGGGGTTTTCTAATAATTTATTTTCCGTTTAATTCTATTATTTGGGGGCCAAATAATAGAATTAGGGATTTTTTCTATTTTTCAAATAAACAAAAAAATTTACGTCTTATAGTTTGGGGAATAACGAGGGAATGGGTATTTTTTTTAATATATTTGTATTCGTCATAATGAGCCCTGTGATTTGACCCGTTAGAGACAATTATAATTTTTTATTTTTCATTTAATTCTATAATTTGCCCCCCAAAATGAATATTAGAGGTTTCTCCTTATTTTTCAAGTAAAGTTCAAGTGAGGGGCTATACAACAATTTTTTTCAAAATTTTTCAGCTTATGTTTTCGAAGATAAGGGGGGAAGGAATGGGTATTTTTTTATATTTTTGTTAATATGTTTTAATTTATTTATTTTAAAAATATGAAAAAAATATATTTGTTTTCGTCGTAATGAGCCCTTTCACTTGATATATAACATTATGGGTTAGAAACAATTTTAATTTTATATTTTCCATTTAATTCTGTAATTTGCCCCCAAAATTAAAAGTAGAGGTTTCTCCTTATTTTTCCTGTAAACTTCAGGTCAGTATCTATACCTCTAATTTTTTTCAAAACTTTAAGTTTTATAGTTTCGGAGATAAAAATGAAAAAAATATATTTGTGTTCCTCAGATTGAGACCTTTCATTTGATATATTACATGATGCGTTTGAAAATTTTTTTATTTTTAAATTTTTATTTAATTCTATAATTTGCCCCCCAAAATTAATATTAATCATTTCTCCTTATTTTTCCTGTAAAGTTCGGTCAACGTTCCATATTTCCTCTTTTTTTCAAAAATTTAGGCTCTAGTTTCGGAGATCGGGGGGGAACTTTCGATTTTTTTTAGTTCCCCCCCCCCAAGTACCCCTAAAATTATTTTTTTTTACGATATGTACTCCTGATCGGGTCACCAAACTATACATTGATACGAAATTTCAACCTTTTCCGTGCAGTAGTTTAGGAGAAAATTGCTGTAATGTTACAGAGGCAGAAATCCTGAGTGATATTATAAGGGTATCCGTATATTGTATATACGGAACCCTAAAAAATAGTTTTCTAAATGAGAAACAGGAACCAGTGATATATTAAGGGTCTCTTCGGTTATAAAAAAAATCTAGTACATAAACAAATATAACATCAAAAAACAATATTAAAATTATCTTTATATTCTACTAAATTTTTGTTTGCGATTGTTTTAAATTAAAGACTTGTGGTACGTGAGAATTTAGAACACCAAAAAAAAGCTAACGCTACCAGCTGTGGTTACCAGTGGTCAAATTGCCCTTACAGTTGTGTGCTGACCAAGTTCATTCATATTATAAAGAAAACATTTTACATTAGCACTTCTGAATAATAATTAGGTTTAGAATAAATACCCTATTTTTAAATTCCTTAATAGCGAGCTTTAGAGATTATAGTCCTGGAGGTAGCATGCACATTACTAATGGACCTTAGAGCATTAACAGAATATTATCGTTTTGTGGCATAAGGTATTGTTAAAAGTTAAGTGAAAAGTCATTTTCTTTGCAGATTTGTCTCTGTTTGTCAAGTTTATTATATATGGAATCATATTTGAGTACTTACCTTGTTAATTTGCACACTTAATGCCATAATTATAAAAAAAAAACATTTTATAACAAGTACATTATTATCTGTTAGATAAGTGAGAAGGGATTACAGAGTATTGTTCTTGGAAAAAATGCGATTGCATGTGAAATTTCGAATTCCAGAACGACTTGTTTTAATATACACTACAGCTATTGTCCGACCAAAGGTAAGATTTTTGCCCCAGCCATTACTTTCGGCCGAAGCCGAAGATTTAAGTTTAATAAAAAAATCAATAATACCTGTTCAAGATCATAATAATGATACAAAATCCACTGGAGTTATTGGGTATTAACGCCTGATAATAGAAAAAAATCAAGGGCCAGTAGGATTTTATATATTTCATTGATGAAATGAAATAAGGTAACAGTGCATAACTCGGCAACCACACACATGTGTCAGCTGTGTAGTTTAGATTTATCGATCTATGTCAGTGCAGGGCTTAGAGCCTCCATTTATATTTATTTCTTTGCTCTTCTTCAATTGCTATGTCACTCATTAGGTTTCTATTTCCATAATTCGACGAAACCATAGCTCCATCATTTATTTCCTATTATTCGATGCAAATATAAGAGCTCTTCTTGGCCATATCTCGTCTTTCATATTCTGCACATGCCCCTACCATATCAGTTGTTTACTTTCTCTTCTGTCTGTACTGCTCACTATGTTACCCGTTTTGTGCTTACTTCTTTATTTCAGATGTCTTCAATTCTAGATCCTCTCTCCAGAGGCTCTTTTTAACTAATCTATTTAATTTGCATTCATTCGTTTCTTATCATTTTTTTGTCATTTCCCAGCGTTTCTGCCCTATACGTTAAATTATGTTCCATGACCATTTCATATATTCTGACCTTTGTGTTTAATCATACATTTTTGGACTATAACAAATTCAAAACTTGAGTTTTTTTTTTATCTTGTTAAGCTATGTTTACCTATGCATTCTTTATAAATACTTTTACTTCACGGCTCTTTGCATACCCTCGAGAGTTGTTAATTTTAAAAACCAACCCTACTATCTGTTCATTGTTTTTTTAATAAGATTCGTGCACTGTTTTCTCTAAAAAATCACGGTTGCCATTGCGTACTTCAACTCTTCGCAGCAAACATTTTATATCATATTTTTTTTATTTCAAATATTAAGGTTGCCTAATTAAATCTAGGTGTTGCCGGCTGTTAAAGATTAAATATTAAACTAGAGTCATACAAGTTGAATGCGGGCGAAATCTACTCGATTGACAAAATTTCTATCGTATAATACCCAGAAGGACACCATGAAAGTATAGTTTGTGGTTGTCACTTTGATGCACCGTATAAGTCGCCATATAAATTGTTCCCTGTGCGAGCAATCCTTCAGGGTTATTGTTCTCGAAAGAAAAAAATATTAATATCTGACACTTTATTAACAGATTAATCAAAGTTTCAAAACGTACATCCACCGTCAACTTTGAAACTACAAGCTTTTTATGACAAATGCTACTGCATCATGAGTTAAGCACGGAAAATTAATGTTAGATGGTTTTCTGTCGATCTAATACTAAATAAAATATTTATGCTAATTTTTTCCAACATTTTTTTGTACGATTTTTTATTTTTTTTTTTTGAATTTATGAATTTGTCATTTTGAAAGAAAAGACGCGGGTTGAGAACACTAGCATGACGCATGCGCAATGGCTAAACCGTGCTTTGTCACTTTAACAGCCGGCAATTCGATTTAAATAACAAGTGGATACATAAATAATAAATGTGGTTAAATTGCGCAACGGCAACCGTGGACACATTCCATTTTTCCAGGCAAAGTCATATTCAACTAGCAAATGTAAAACTTCGATTTTTCTTATTTCACTGAGGGCTTCTTGATTTTCAACCTTACATAACTCTCACATATAAATCATTTAGGCTAGGCTAATTTTTTCCAACATTACGAAAAGTTTTTTTTCTTTTGGCGTACCGTTTTTAATCATAGGCTGTAATTCCTTAACTGTATCACCGTTTTTAATCATAGAATTAATGTATCCCAAACTCCACTCTTTGGGAATTTGAGCCTCTTGACGCAACATATTAATTAACTCCTTAGCTCTAACCAAAGAAAATTTCCGGTTCAGTCTTTAGCGGTTCTATAGGAATGTTGCCAAGTCCACAAGCTTTTTCATTTTTTCAATTAAGAAAAATTAGTTATTATAGACAAAGGCTTGAAACAAGGGTACGGCTGATTTTAGAGGAAAAAGTCAAATGGATAACATTTAGTATTTTTCCCCAAATACCCAATGGCCTTATGGGCTTTGACCTTGACTACGACCTTGAACGTCATATCAAGGTCAAGTCGATTTTTTTAGATAGGAAGAGCGGAAATTTTCACATCCAAATGTGGCCATGACCATTTTTTTAACTTGACCTTGATGATCAGTGAAGCTCAAAATGAGGTAAAGCATTATTAGGCTCCAAGTCACGAAGGACTAAGGGGGAATACGGTAAAAAATTAGTTTTTGAGGTTGTTAATGAGAAATCTGATGAGTTTTCAATATATGACCTCAAATTTGTCATCAGCAACCTCAAAACTAATTTTTCACCGTATCCCCCCCTAGTCTTCGTGGCTCTGAGCCTAATCATGCTTTTAAATCAGTTTGACATTCACTGACCATCAAGGTCATGTCAACAAAAAGGTCAAGGCCATATTTGGATGTGCAATTTTTCGCTCTTTACATTTCCGACATAAAAAAATGGGGTTCCTATTTGAAAAAATCGACTCGACCTTGATATGACCTTCAAGATCATAGTCAAGGTCAAAACGAACATGGCTATTGGGTAGAATGTTAAAGGTTATCCCATGCCGAATATCGCCCTAAGGTGTTTCGTTGGATCGAAGGTGAACCCAAACCGAAACCGAAGCCGAATGTTAGGTTGGACCTTAATAACAGCAGCTATTTTGAAGAAAAGTCTCAAGATGCGTTGATTTAATTTAATTAAAAATTATATATTGCCAGAATCTTAAATAAGCGATATGAGTCTGAAAATATGATAATTCAACAACTTTTATAATATAATTAAAGAGTAAAATTACACATTAGGATTAATTCATGAATCGGAACAAAATAGTGACAATTATCTTAAGTTTCCTGAACTTTGTATCTATTGCTAAGAATGGCACAAAGAAAAACAAACAGAGACAGAGCCACGTCTTGGCATTGATTCAATAAGGTGGTTTATTTCTTCTTGAGGAATACTATCACAAACTGGGGACTGAATAAACGAACACAAAAATTTCATCAAAAAACGACAATTTGAAAAATCCAAAATTTGTGAACATGCCTTGGGACCTTGGTCATAAAATACAGTTTCAAAATTCAGTTATATTACACAAAGAAGAACAGAACACCAAAAGAAAACTAAAAGAGTCTGCTTTAATTTTGTTAAATGAAAACGATTGTATCGCTACTACCTCCGTAGAATTCAGTCGTTCCTTGTTGCCGACGATTAAGGAAGAAATTGCTAATGGTCATGTCCTTGTGAACAACCCAATATCGGGATAGTTCATAAGGTTTTTTCCTAGGTTTTTCCTTATGATTTTAATGGGATCACTGAATCAACAAAATTCTTTGGTCGAATTTTTGCGAATGCACTGTCTTATAACAAAGTCACACCTAGGAGCGCCACATAATATTCTGAAGATCTCCCTTTCAAATTCTTCCAATTTGAATGGAACTTTATGATTATATGATCTTTAGAAGTTTCTGTGCTACCCTGTATATTACAAATAAACTTCTCTTAGTTACGTCAGAAATCAAATAATACACATTGTCAAATATTTTAATTTACATCTTAGAATTGTGTCCCCTCTTTTATCCGTAGTTTCTTAACCATTGACAACGGGGTCTGACCTAGACCCCGAAACGTTTGGAATATACAGCAATCTTCTTTAAACTGTGGTGTTATTTCTAAAGAAGTACTTATCAACGCTTGCATGCCACTTCTAGAAGTGCATGCTCTAAGCGTAAGCATTAGAGGTCTACATTGATTTACGGATAATTTCGATTAGCATTCTGCACTGAAGGTTCAGTAGCTACTTTAGCAAACATTATCGTTTTGTCTTTGCCTAAGTATGTAAAATTCCGTAAAAAGAAAGGTTTCAGTGACAAAAAAAATTTCAGTGACAAAACTTCAAAGTTGGTTACCACTTGCGGCGTCACTGTGGAGAACAACCTCATATTTTTCTTCTGTTTTGGAAAAAGAAAACATTAATGTTTGAATATAAATTGGCACGCCACTGCGTAAGACGTTATCTAATTGCTTCGAAGATCATATGCAAGTTTCGGGTGTCATTTCATTACATTTCATGTCGATTATTATGTTTATTTTCGTTCCTTCCATATGCCCGATGTAATCACGTATCGAAATAACTTTTTTGTTAACGGAAATTACACGAATTATTGCCAATATAAATATCACATGCTGCCAAATAGTCTTTGTTACGGAAATAGTTATTTTATAACGTTAATATATAGGAGGTTTTTATCGAAACATAATATTTACATTAACTCGAACGTGTCAAATAGTTTCCTCTCATAAATTAACCATTAAAAACAGAATTTTATTAGGTGCTACTTTTGTTTGGACACAAATAAGTTGCATTTTTTTAATAGCCACAAAATTCGCACGTTTTAAGCTTTATTTTCCGACTATAACAACAGTGTGTCAATTTAAGGTTACCATTATAGGTATAAAATCCGATTCTTCAATTTTCGGATACCTTTGGAAGTATTCGGAAAATTTAAATGATAAAAAATGTCATTTATTCGAGCACCTAGATTCGGAATTTCACTCCGTTAAAACTTGAAGAAGCGAGATGTAAGACCGACATCTAGGATTTTCGGGAGAAGTAACACACAGAGGTTTCCGAATCTTATCTCCTAGGACAGAATGTCACGAAAAAAATTTTCAGGTTACTTCACCTGTCAGAGATATTGAATACTCTCTTCGAGGTGTCATTCCTTTGTACGCATGACAATATATGTAATATATATTATTTCTTGTTAGGGAACCTTCATCAGTTGCGCTTCCCACAATATATTGTCTTGCGTACAAAGGAATGACACCTCGAAGAGAGTATCCGATATCTCTGACAGGTGAAGTAACCTGAAAAATGTTATCGTGACATTCTGTCCTAGGAGTTAAGGGAGAACAGCAATTACACGGACGGCTCGAGATTCGGAACCTCTGTGTGCTATTTCTGTCGAAAATCCTAGATATCGCGTCTTCAAATTTAACAAAATGTATCAAATACATAAAGAAGTGTTCGAGAGGACATTCAATTGTGGGAAGGTTCCTAACCAGAAACAATATATATTACATATATTGTCTTGCGTACAAAGGAATGACACCTCGAAGAGAGTATCCCTTAAAAATTCTTCATATCTCCTACAGATTTTCTTTTTTAAGTTCTCCTTTTTGCCAATCTTTTGACATATCATTTTTTAAATCAGATTATTTTTTACAGAGTACATTCCTAGAAATCGAAAAAATTAAAATTTTTGAACTGTAATTAAATAAAAGTATGAGTATAAATACGGAGAAAAACAAGTAAGAAAAAGTCCTTAAATGTTTTTGCGAAAGATATTAGCGACTGAAACTATTTATTAGTAGTAGTAGTTTCGTTGTATACTGATCATCAAATTGCGAATATGGTTTATTCTTTACAATAAAGAATTGTAATAATATTTATTTATGGGGAAGAACAATGCTATGCACGCAGAACTTGTCATCGTTTTCATCAGAGACATCCCGATAAAAATTTTAGGCATCAGTATGTGTAGGTTTTCCTTCATAACTTTCAAGAAACTGGAAGTGTGCAATAAAATGTCAAGAATCGTAGAGTTTTGATTGAGATTTTAGGTAATTTTGCCATGGATCCTTAAACATCAATATCAAAAGGCTACAGGTTAACAAATATTTCCGTTGGCTCTGTGCATGATACGTTAAGCCTAAATAAATTCTTTTCCTACAAAATACAGCTTTCACAACAACTTGCTAAGGATGATTATGACAGAAGGTTAGAATTCTGCGAATTAATGACCCAAAGGGCAAATGCAGACCCTAATTTTATGTAAAATATTTGTTTTTTTGACAAAGCAGGTTTTGATTAAAATGGATTTGTCAACATAATTGTAGATACTGAGCAATACCAATCCAAAGCTTTCGGGAAGAGCACAACCAAAATCCTCATAAAATCAACGTATGGGTTGGAAATCTCGGAAATAAAATTAATTGTCCTTTATCCTGTGAAAAAAACTAACTGGGGACTTTGTTAGAAAATGTGATAAATCCCCTTATAAGCGACTCTTTAGAAAACCAAACAGATGGAACAAGATGGAACTTTGTTGCTAGACGAAGAAAACTTATTTTTTCCACAGGACGGAGCACCTCCACATTATGGCTTGCCTGCACGAAATTGGCTTAATGCGCCATTTCCAGATAAATGAATTGGAAGAAGCGGCGCTATGGAATGGCTAGCAAGATCACCTGACCTCACGCCCCTTGACTTTTTTTATGGGGACATCTAAAAACTGTGATGTATAAAATTCAACCTCGCGATATTCCTGAACTCAGACGTAGATTCAAATATAATGGTATATGTAATTTTTATAGATTTATTATATACTTATTAATATTATATATAATAATAAAATTAATTAATAAAAAAAGATTCAATATAAATTAATATTAAATTTGATAATGTAAATTATTAAAAATACAATATTATTAAATAAAATATATACTTATAATTTTTATTGATAATTTTAAATTTAACAAAAAAACTATACTTTTTATACATATTTAGCAGTGTTAATGGACAATTTATATTAATTAGCAATAAATAAGTTTTGATTTAAACCTTTATGTATTAATTTTTTACATTGATTTATACTAACTTTTATTATTAATTATTGATGAGTGTAAATTTATATATATATATATATATATATATATATATATATATATATAGAAATATTTTAAGGTAGATTTAAAAAAAAAAAAGGCTATAAAACTTATTAACAAATTAAAGATACTAAATTTTTATTAAAACAGAAATAAAAATAAGTTTTTGCTAATAAAGAATAAAATATTAAATAAACAAAACTGTTGTTAAATTGAGTTGTTTAATTATTTTTTTGCTAAAAATAGAAAATATAGGGGAGTGTGAGCGGATTACATCAGAGACGCTTGAAAAAGTTCGGGTTGAATTCAAGCTGTTTTTTTATATAATTTTAATTATGTAAATATAATGTAAATAATAATTATTGTAATTGAATGAAAATGACAGGCACTAAGGCATTGTTAAACTATTTGTGTTATATGTAAGCATAATACGCTTACCAAATAATACAAAAATAAAAATTTTGTCTAAATTAATGATTTAAAAAAACGTTTTGTAGCAAAATATAGAGAGATGGCTAGAAAAATTGAGAGCTTAGAATTTAAACTTCTGGAAGTTATATTCACCCCCGCTTAGAGAGTTAGAAATTCTGGAAGTTATATTCAGGAGGTAAATTGCAGGGTAACGGAAACCTGTAAAATGTGTCCCCCCGTAAATATAAATTAAGGTTTCTTTGGCTTTTTCTTTTAAAGGTATTTTAAAAGTTATTTTGTTTGGCTAGTTTTGAAATGAAACATATAACAGCGTATAAAACATCATTAACCACAACGAGAAACACTATACTCTTTCTTACTACGAAAATCCCCAACATACGTGATCGTACTGTACTTTCTCAAAGTTTCTTCATTGTCTTGATGGAATAAAAATCATAATAATAACCGAACAGAAGAAGCCGAGTTCGGTTTCTTCTTTCGTTTTAAAGTAATTACTATGATCGTTATAGTGTGTAGGCCCATAAACACATTTCACGCAACGTTATTTTTATTTGAAACATTTCAATCGAATTTGATGTTTGTAGCACATAGCATTTCGATGGTTCTAATTCGTAGAAAAAATTGATTTTGAATGGTCGATAAAAACTGATTTTCTTTGCGTATATAGTTCGTTGCTCTTTGCTATCACTTTTGTAAGTACACTAATATAGGTAATTCTTATATATTATACGTATTTATTGCAAAACATAATATAACAAACAAAAAACAATGCACAGATTATCATCCCAAACAATACTAATTATTAGTATTACAATAGTAATTATGTCATTTATAATGGCTGTTAGTGTTTCGTGGGTTGCGTATAGTTTCTTCATCCAGTAATTTTGCACACCATCTGGTCCTGGTGCTTTCCAGTTATGGAGGTGCTTCATTATGTTGGATGTGTCTTCCGTTGTAAATGGTTGGTGTTGCATGCCATCACAGTTCTGAAATGCAGCCTCCTCTTCATTATTCCAACTGGCTCTGGAGTGAAAGGAGATTGTTGTAGATAGTTGTGTTTTCCAGATATCCTCGATCTCTGTTTTACTGGAGTAACTAGAGACTTCATTATTATTGATGTTGTTAAGTTTTCTATAAAACCCTTTTTCTGATTGTCGGAAAAGTGTGTTGTCTAGTTTCAAGGTTTTGTACTTTCTCAATCGACTTGGTGCAGACAGAGAGCTTTTGTCGTAGATTGTCCAGACACTGCTGAGATGTGATGTTTTCTTCATCTCACTGGGAGTGTATTCGGTTATTGTTCCATGATAATCTTGACAACTCTTTCTATTCTGATGTACCTGACCCCTCGTTGGTACTCGGTCAGTCTTCCAACGTCTTTCCGAAGAGAATTGATTTTTCCTTCAAGCCTTCTTTGCCGAGGTGGTATTCGAGGTGTTTGTCTAAATTGGGGAGGGTCTTGCTTTGGTCTTATTGCGACCCCAATTGTTCTGCAGATAGAAGTTGCAGCACAGTAGATGATTGAGTGTAGCGATTCTAACGCATTAGCACATAAAACGTAGTTTGGCAAGATACATTTATTCATAGCCTGCAAGACGATACCCAGTTTCTTAGATGATCTTAGTTTGAGAAGAGCTGGTCTAGTCAGTGGATCTGTTCCATTATACTCTCTAAGAGCTCCTTCCATTTCTGCTTGGATATTCTGAAGCAGGTCAGCACTGGTTGGCTGTTCTTGTTGTAGTTCTTGAGTCTCGTTCGCTCTTTGTGCCAAAGGTGTTTCAGGCTCTGGATCGATTGTATTTCGACCAAATAGTTCGCGCTCCACTTCGCTCTTTATTCTATCCAGTTGTTCAGGCGAAATGAGGCCATTTCTCCAGATGACACGATATTGATCGGCGACTCTCTGTTCGGTAACTTGAAGCTGTGGGTACTCACGACAGAACTCTTGATGAAGTATTTGGCGATATCCAGTCTTATCCTGGCCAAGGTTCGTAATCTGAAAAACGTGCGCATTATAAATTCATTCATGACGCTAGTCCATTTCATGCGCTGTCCTTTCAGTCCCGCTTGAGTGAGCGCTGGCTGTTCATCCTGCGCAACACTTTCTGCGGGTGGAGTTCTAGTTCTCGTTTGACTCCGTTGGTTGTTATTGTGATTGTATTGGTGAGTGCTGTTGTAGTTGTTCTGGTTCTTGGGCTGTAGCCCTTTGGACGGCAGGGGCCCGCCTCCTCAGCACCCTGCCACCGACGTCCCGCATGCTGTCATGTCCAGCGCCGGCTCCAGACATGCCCTGGCGATCCCCAGGCAGCGGCCCTTTTTCGAGGCATCTACTCCGTAGCTCCATTTTCATGGGTGGTGTCACCAATTGACCCTGGTGACCCGGGTAACTCGGAACCGTGGGGTTGTCACTTCTCAGATGAAATGATTTAAACCAGATCATCCCGTGCGGGTTTTGGAGAAGGGAGGAAGGCTAGGTAGTAGGTTAGCGGACAACCGCCCCTTTAGTCGTCTCATTACGACAGGCGGTAGATACCATGGTGCTATTCTAACCCGGACACCACACGGGATAATAATAACCGAGCAGAAAAAGTCCGAGCTTAGGCCCATAAACCCATTTCACGCAACTTTATTGTTATTTGAAATATTTCAATCGAATTTGATTGTTTGTAGCACGTAGCATTTCGATGGTTCTAGTTCGTAGAAAAAAAAATGATTTTGAATGGTCGATAAAGATTGATTTCCTTTGCGTATATAGTTCGTTGCTCTTTGCTATCACTTTTGTAAGTAAACTTATATAGGCAATTCTTATATATTGTACGTGTTTATTGCAAAAAATAATATAACAAACAAAAAACAATGCACAGATTATCATCCCATACAATACCCATGAGATAATACCCTAATTTTGAAAACTACATATTGATCAATTGATAAAAACTCCTACTATACTAAAAAACTTTCATAAGACAGCTAAAGCAGGTACAAAAATAAATATTTCACAAAATCAGTATATAGCAAATTTTTTTATGATTTATGGAGAAATGAATTGAAAGCTTAAGTTCAGCTATGTTCTGATGATACTGTAGATCTGTCCTATATTTGATCCTATTTTTAGGTATGTATTACTTCCCATGTGTTTTTTCAAACTCACTTTTATTTAGGGCGAAAAATAAACTTGTGGTTTAAAACGAAAGTGACTTAGGTTATTCTTGTCAAATGGAGCCTGCATATTTTTATCGTGAACTCGGGTTCAATGTTGCAAAATAGGCATCTTATGTTCAAAAACTTTAGAATAAACGCATTTTTAGTCTTCTGAAGTGCCTCAGAAACTTAGATCCGAATAAAACAGCTTTATATACAAAACAAACATAACACGACTTTAACCAAGAGTTAAAATAAACCAATAATCATTTCCGGTTCCTTCCGAAAGTGGGAAAAATATGTTTTTCTTGCGGGAGATATGTACATTCCAAACTTGGATTCAGACTGTATGTGGAATTACGCATACCGCAGTTACTAAATCTAGTTTCATCTGACCATAACACCTTTAATGGAAACTGTGAATTGTCAAGGCACATGTCTCTAAACCGTGTACAAAACAAAATACGTCGATGTTCGTCACCAGCATGCAAAGTTTGAGAAACTGAAAGTTTGTAGGGGTGGAACTTTCAGTACCTTAACTACAGTTCGTTGAGATGTGCCAGCTTCTGCAGCAATCTCACGAGTTGATGTAGATGGATTTTGATTTACCATTGCCAAAACATTTATTTGTCCTGCTTCGTTAATTTTATTACGTTCCTTTGGTGGTTCTTGAATGTACATAGAGCAGGTTTGACGACAATTAAAATATCTATGAAAGTATTCCTCAGCTGCACGAACTGAATTTTAAGGCATATGATATGACATTCCACTATATTCAGGTTTTCTTCGTTAGAAAATTCCAATTTATCACGAAAACTTGTCAATATCGACTGTCAGTTCAGCACTACTAATGAAATTACCCTCAAATGAGGAAACATCAAAGTGAAAACAATCTTTTTCATGGCTACCTAGGTTAAAAGTGAAAATAAGAGAGAAAAGCATCCATAACTCCATTATTTTTATGAATAACTATATCGAGTGTTATATCGTTGAAAAGTTCTAAAAATGTCCGATATTTTGAGGTCATGCAAGCAAGACAGCATATGTACTTCAGTAACTAACCGGAACTGGAAAATTGGTCTCGAGAGTTTGTTTTTTCAAACTCAAAAAACAACACGCTTACCTCTACAGAGTCCGAATCCAACTTGGAATGTACATAACTCGCTCAAGAAAAACACTCTTCCGGTTAGAATTGGACAACTTCCGGAAGTGATCAATTGCTTTATGTATAACATTCCATAGGTCATTTCATTTTTGTCGAGTTCTGATCTACTTCAAACAGTGATCCTTTTATCGAGGTGTCAATAGAAAAACCCAAAGGCATCAGTAAATTCTCAGCCCTAATGTCCCTTGACAAAGACATTAGTCGAAACGCGTCGGACAGTTTTCAAAAAAAAAAGTAATTTGTGGAAATTGCAATTGTAGTATCAGTTAATTATTCATGAATTATGTCTAAAATTTTCTGGAGAAACCAGAAAATAATAATATACAGGGTATTGCATTTAAAATAATAAAGATGGTATTGGTACTGTCACATGAAAACACACTATATTTTTTTTGTTGAAAAAATGCGCATCTAAATATAGAAATCGAACGTATTAAGCATTTTTCTCTACAAGCCCTCCTTTATTCGTTATCGTGTTTATTCTATTGGACTGTTCCACACTGTATATATGCTATTTTGTTTTGTACTCTAGCATTTTTTATACAAACACGTGTACAAGAAGGACGACATTTATCTTTGTACGCCTTGGCAGATCGACATAAAGTGCAAATTATACACAAACATAATGAACCCCTTTCTCCATTTTTTTCTTTCTGTTGTCGCCAATTGTATACCAACCAGCACAATTTTTGCATTGCAGATGCAATCGCAGCATGGCAACCACATCGTCGAACGTCGCCGATGTCAAAGAGGATGGAGAAAGAGAACGAACGCAACGATTCGTTTGAGTTGTTGCTAGGTAATTATGTATTCATCGAAAAAAAATTGTCTTTACGCGACTCTGCCGCCGCAGCCGCGTTTCGCCGCAATACACACAAGGTTCGTTCGTTACACATCCATAATGTCACATCTCTGATTTCGCCGTTTGCTTTGGCGACCACGACGTTTCGAACCGGGGAGTTCGAACGCTCCTCGTGCTTCATTTATGTTTTGATTACCGGTTTATCGAGCTCTGAGGACGGAACATTGTAGCGGACGGTGATGAGTCATCATCGAATCGGTAACGCAAGGATGCTGCTGATCGACCAGCTGATGTAATTTTTTCGAATTTTCGTTATTTATTTATTTTTTATTTATTTATTTAAGCTTTATTCCCCAACAGTATAAACCATTAACAGAGCAAATATACAGTATATATCAGTATGGGGATCTCGGAAACCAGCACAGATAGAGCAATGGTTAAATTGGGAAAGATTTGCAGTTTTACTGGCCCAATTTAATGCCACTTTCGGATTTTTGTAAAAAGTCATGGCTTACTAGATATTTTGAAAAAACGAAATTCTGTCGATTTATTCAAATCCCTCTAGCTGCTTTCTTTTGATTTAAAAAAAAGTGTAAATATCATAATTGAAGGGAATTGTATCCCGAATATGAGAGCTGTCATGCAAACGAGGACATGATCGTTTGCGTGACAGCTCTGGTTTTCGAGATATGACACAAACTTATCTTTTTTTGAATTAAAACCATAATTGGCTATGACCTCAAAAAATGGACATATTTAGAGCTTTTCAACGATATAATACTCGATATAGTTATTCATAAAAATAACGGAGTTATGGATGCTTTTCTCTGTTATTTTCACTTTTAACGTAGGTAGTCAAGAAAAAGATTTTTTCACTTTGACGTTTCCTCATTTGAGAGAATTCCATTATTAGTGCTGAACTGACAGTCGCTATTGACAAGTTTTCGTGATAAAAGAAAAACTGAATGTTATATCATATGCCATAAAAATTCAGTTCGTGCAGCTGAGGGATACTTTCATAGATATTTTTATCGTCGTCAACCTGCTCTATGTACATTTAAGGGGCTTTTGTAGTTATTAGTACCAACATGATGAAGCACCTGCTCATAACTCGTTATTAGTAAGACAACTTTTAGATAATAGCTGTCCAAACTCTTGGATAGGAAGAAGTGGCCCACGCGAATGGCCACCCCGGTCTCCCGATTTGGCAGTTATAGACTTCTATTTATGGGGTGCGCTAAGGAACAAAGTAAACAAAAGAAAGTATGAGACATTTGGTGACCTAAGGTAGGAGGTATTACAATTGAAGAAATTGATAGGCGATCTGTGAGGAAAGCCGTAATGTCAATCTTAAAAAGATGCAATTTTTGTCTAAATAACAATGGTGGAATTCTCGAACATAAATTGTAACCATTATTATGTACTTTAATTTCTTTTAGTAAGTACCTACTTATTTTGTTTTTTCGTTATATCTGATATAACTAATAAAAAAATCGTTCAATGTTTTTTGGAATAGTTATTAATAAATCAATCTATTTCATGGCTAACTATGTTAAAAGTGAAAATAAGAGTGAAAAGCATCCATAACTCCGTTGTTTTTATGAATAACTATATCGAGTATTATATCGTTGAAAAGTTCTAAAAATGTCCGATTTTTTGAGGTCATAGCCAACTATGGTTTCCATTCAAAAAAAGATAAGTTTGTGTCATATCTCGAAAACGAGAGCTGTGACGCAAACGAGGACATGACAATCATATTCGGGATACAATCTCCCTTCAATATGTCATATTTACACTTTTTTTATTAAATCAACATCAAAGGAGCTAGAGGGATTTGACTAAATCGTTTTTTTTTCAAAATATCTAGTAAGCCATGACTTTTTAGAAAAATACAAAGTGTCATTAATTGGGCCAGTAAAACTGCAAATCTTTCCCAATTTAACCATTGCTCTATCTCCCCTAGTTTCCGAGATCCCCATACTGATTATCAAAAAAAAAAACTTACCCTGTGTATAAAACTAAATAAAAATACTCTATAACTAATTAAATCTATCATAATAAACAAAACATAAAAAGAAAAAGACAAAAAAGAAAAAAATAATTCAATTAACGTAAATATTTCAATGTAAGGCATTTACCGTTGACTCATTCACTGCTGAACCACATGACAAAAATGAATGCCACAATAGTTGCAGGTATTGGTGTAATAGTAACACATATTGTACATAGTAGATTTCAGTAAAACATTTGTTCGAGTCCTAGAGCACAAAAAACAAAAAAAGTTATGCTATTTCTGTCCTCAGATCGAGGTACCAGAAAGTTGATTTTGTTAAGTAGTGTCGGTAAATCAATATTATTAGGAATTAGGTTGTACAAAAATTTTAAGAAGGCACACACTCTTCTCTCTCTCTCTCTCTCTCTCTCTCTCTCTCTCTCTCTCTATTCGGTTTTATTGGCCTAAGCTTGCAGGGCTATCCGGCCAGTCAAACTGGGTTTCCAGAGAGGATTGCCTGGAAATTCTCATACCTCTTCTGGAATTGTTCTAGTAGTTTTTCTTTATGTACAGGTTTATATACAGGACGGGGCAACCTATGACTTCCGGCTATATCACTAACACATATATTCACTTCCAGAGCGTCTTTATCACTTTTAAAAGCGTCTTTAGGGTTGTAGAATGTACAGAATTTGAAAGACAGGAATTAAATCAGTATACTTTTAAGGATTAACTACCCGAAAACATTCACACATGTGGTCGCCCCGCCATCTTGAACCGGAAGTCGGCACACACTCTTCGTACATTAAAGCTGACAAATGAAAACTGCCATATTTAATACCCTGTAGTGGATAGCTATTGCACGTTTTGAAGAACAGATATTTGACAAACCTTCTTTGAATTCAGAAACTTTGTGACACTCATAAAAGGGATTCCATATTATAGCTCCGTATTCAAGCCGAGAACGTACAAAAGTATAATACAATATATGTTTAAAGTCGCAACATTTGAAAAACCTTTACAACTTCTTACATTAAACCCATACATTCGAGCAGCATTAGATGTCATATACTCAATATGATTCGTAAATGACAGTTTGTCATCAAAAGTAATGCCTCGATCCTTTATTTTTTCACATCTATCAAGGAGTGTTGTTAATATTATATGAGAATTTAACAATAGTATGTTTCCTGGTGAAACTGATGTTTAGTTGTAAGTTATTATGATTACACCACATTTGAATATATATAATATTTGAATAATATTTTGAGATCATCAGCAAAAAACAGTTTACCGGAGGTGATGACATTATTTAAATCATTTTTAAATACTAGAAATAGAAGGGGTCCCAAATTTGACCCTTGGAGAACGTCGGATGTTGAACCGAAATAGTAAGATTTATATTTATAATTTGAAACAAACTAAGATATGATTGCATAAAAGGGCTTTGTTACTGAATCCAAACCGCGACAGCTTATTAATTAAAAATTCATGATCAATTCACTCAAACGCCTTCGAAAAGTCCGTATAAATTACATCAGCTTGCTTCTGATCATCTACCAAATCTGCAAAAAATTGAGAACACTGGCCAAGATTTTTCATGGTCGATTTTTTAGCACTGAAGCCATGTTGATCACCTGAAATATATTGACAAACACAAAGAGCTTCGCGAAACTAGATAACATTAATATGGCTCTATAATTAACTACATGGGATTTATCTCCACTCTTCAAAATAGGGCTGGCTCTGGTAATTTTCCAAATAGTAGGGAGCATTTGCCTGTTTACTGATAGATCATATAATGACTTCAATGGTGTACAGAGTGCACCAATACAATCTTTAACAAGAAAAGATGGAATCCCGTCTGTAACTGAGGACATTTTGTTGTTTAATTTCTTAACTGCTTTAAAAATGTCTGACTCAGATATATTATTGAAATCGATATTATGCAATACCATCAGATCATTCTCCTGTAGTACCTCATTTTGCTCCAGGTTGGGTGGTGGGTAAGAATTTGTAAAGAATTGTGCTTAGCGTTTGCTAAGTCTTGTGGGTGTTCATGGGAAATTCCATTGTATAGTATATTGTCAGAAGCTCTGTACGATGTTGAGCAAAGAAAACGAGAACCAGATCCTTGTAGCTACACGACGTAATGATGGTGGAAATATTAAACAGGACCTTGGAATAACCTCTCTCTGCGTAGATTCTCTTTCTCTTTTCTGTCTACTTTGTTTTTAATTTTCTTATTGACTTCGCATTCCGTGTTTCTGTGTCCAATATCTTTTGGGTCTATTTGTGCCCTAGTAAGGTCGTTTTGTGTTTTGTGTAATCCATGGTATGATCGACCGTTTGAAGGTATATAAGGCCTTTGCTGATGTGTCTGAAGAATTATTGCTTTCTTCTCCTGTTATTCGGTACTAAGTGTAATAACCTCTCTATGGTCTTCCTAGAATTTAGTCTATATCCCTCGCCCGTTAGTTTTGTGTACAGAATTTTCCTCTTCAATTTGAGTTTTTTTTTATAGTAGGTTCCATGTCACTTTTAATGGGGAGTGTAAGTGTATTACTTGCGTATTTTTATTATTGTGTCATATGTTCTCGATTTTTGAGTGTGCACTCACTCATAGACATTTTATCTTGTAGATGTTGTAAGTTTAAACATGTGCAACTAATAATAAAGAATATTTTAAAAGACATTTTCATCGTGTTATCAAAGTTTATGCATTCTGGCTAATTCCACCGAGAGAAATGTTTACCTTCGTAATTAGCGAGGATTTCATTATCAAAAATACGATAATTCCTATTGTAAACAAAGTAATAAAGGAAATATTTACACTCCACTCGTTTTATGTATATGGCCATATAAGTACCGATATGGCACAAAATTAAACGCTAATCAATAGTAACAACACAAACTCAAGCTCTTTAGGTAAGGTAATGATTCAAAACAATGTTATACGTGAGAAAATGCGTGCATTTGTCATGCAAAAAAGTACTAATCGTTTTATTTTTAACACGAACAGAGATCGTCAATTGTCTGATGTAATGTACAACCTGTCACGAATTATGATTGCTCCCAAAGAAAAGACTCTTAGAACCTATCAATTATCTTTGTTCTTTTATGGAAGAATGTAGTTTCCTGTATCGTATCACATCCCTTTCTTGATTTGTTCTCTGAAAATATCATTTATCCTGATATTTTGTCAAACTTATATTTGACAATTTCAAAGGTGATTTTATGACAATAGAGTGAAGAAATTGAGAAAGTTCAGGGTTTTTTTATAGTCGTAAGTAGAATAATCGTTGGTAGGGTGTCATTAGTGGGTTTTATTGTTTTACCTGTTAATCCCCTTTGGTAATCACTGTTTATGGCCCCTATTAACTATATTTGATGACTGCCTTCCTAGATATTTAAAATTAGATGAAATTTATTAGTAGAAGCTTTATGGGGGGGTTTTCCCCCGTTCACTTATTTAGAAAATTAATTGCGGATCTCATTTATGTCATTTTATGATGTTTTTTTTATATTTCACTATCTTCCCCTATTCGTATATTTCTTTGATTTTCTACTGTGACTGTTTGTTTGCATACATAGGTACAGACATAATTTTCCATTACAGTTTTTACAAATGTAAGTAGTGATGTGTGGTATATGAGAAATTTGAAGAAATATACAGATAGTAATAGATAATTTATTATTCACAACTTTTCTTCCATCTTCATCTCACTCCGCGTTTGGATCGCCTAAACCATCCTAAGTACTTCTTTTATACGATTTAATAGCTTTTATATTTGCTGGTAGCATGTTGTAAAGCCTTGGGGCATATTAGATGAAGAACTTTTTTGTTATTTTTTTATTAGCTCGGTTTTTACGTTTAAGTTTATAATTGATCATGTCGGTACTTGTGTTTTGTCTTGATCATTGAAAATTCGAAGTAGGCATTGCTTTGCATAGATATTTTGCATGGTTAAAATATTTTCTCTTCTTATAAAGCATTTCTGTTTAAGATCTTCAGCATTTCTTAAAAAATATTTTCACAAGTAAATTTTGAGCAGTTTATAATTTGTTAATTTTTGTTTTATAGGCTCCTCCCCTTGGCAGTTATGCATTATCTAAATATGGGTTCTGCAAATGAAGTGTACAGAATATCTCTGTGATTATAGAATCTGTGAATTAAACTCCTTATTCTTTTTCGATCGATGAAAATCCGAGATGAGGCTTTAATTAAAAATAAATAATAATATTTATTCTAGACAAATGCCGAATTATTAATATAGTTAAAGGCAAAATACAGCAGGGGCCCTACGAAATGGGAGATGGCACTTCAATTGAATCCATGGAGGAAAGCCATACTTACAAATACCTTGGAATAAAGCAGGCTCAACGAATTGATCACACCTCCATGAAAAAGGACCTAAGAACAGAGTTTTATAGAAAGATAAGACGACTGCTAAAAACCAAATTTAACAGTAAAAATCTGTTTCAGGCTATTAATACCTACGCGTTTATAGTGCTTAGTTACTCTTTCTGTATAGTTAACTGGTGCAAGACCGACATTGAACAATTACAACGGAAAGTTCGAGTACTACTAACAAAAGCTCAAAATCACCATCCAAAGAGCTGTGTCGAACGTACAACATTGCCCCGGTGTGAAGGAGGAAGAGGATTGGCAGATTTAGAAAAGTTACGTGATCAACAAATTTCTAATTTCCATTTCCAGAGACTCGCAAAATTTTCAGATCTACACAGAGTCATATGTCAGGTTGATGACTCAACACCTCTGCGACTGACAGAACAACAAGTTCAAGTATACCACCAGACAACTGAGAGCAACTGCTCAAATAGAAAGAAAAGCCCCTTCATGGAAGACATATAAATGACGTAAACCAAGATTATGTCGACAGTTCAGCGTCGAACTACTGGTTGATCTCTGGTCATATGTTTCCTGAAACGAAAGGCTTTATATTGGCAATCCAAGATCAAGTAATTCTAACTAAGAACTATCTAAAGTACATCGTCAAAGACCCTTCTATCAACAACGACAGATGCAGATATGGTTGCCAAACATCCGAATCTATCCAGCATATCACAGGAGGTTGCCAAGCGTTCCCTGCAACTGAATACAAAGAACGACACGATGCTATGGCAAAAATACTGCACCAGGAACTAGCGCTAAAACTTGAACTATCACAGTCGGTAATATTACCATACTATAAATACAGACCAGAATCTGTTTGTTGCTCACAATAGACCAGATATAGTTTTGGTAGATAAATTCTCTAGATAAACAACCTTAATTGACATAGTAATCCCTAACAACAATAATTTAAATATTAAGCAGGCTGAAAAAAAAGCCAAATATAGGGATTTAGAATTTCAAATACAGAGACAATGGGACATGAACAACACTCGAATGGTACCAATTGTTATGTCAACCACAGGAGTAGTCCCAAAACATCTATTAAACAATTTGAAATATCTCTGTATGGATGAACATCTTTACCAACTGATGCGAAAAGCCGTCCTGTTAGGAACAGCCCGGACGGTCAGAAAATTCACGACGCCAACCACTGGCCTGATAACCTGGCAAGGGCTCCCACAGAGCTAAACCCTTCTAATATGTAGTATATCTGGGGTTTAGTGAAAGTGTTAGAGGGAGTGTGATGCCATACATTGTATGGTCAAGTCGGGGATATTTATTCACAACTTTAACTCACAATTTTTCCCAAATACAACAATATTAAAGTAGATATATATATATATATATATATATATATATATATATATGAACTAAGCTAGGTTCCGGGTGAGAACCGCGTCTGAATTTATTGAATACTCGACGTTTCGACTCCTGCTTCGGAGCCATTATCAAGAGACAAAAGTGAAAAAGAGTTTCAGAGTCTAGATCGAACTCGGGGCCTCAATCTGCCTACTCCCCAAGAGTCACTAGGTAACTGAACTGAATTTGAGTCTGCTCTGCTTCTTTTATTTATAGGTAGCGCTGGGTTAGAAGAAGATGTCACGTGATGAGGCTGTGTTGTGATTGGTTGGGTATTGGTGGGCGTGTCTGCTTTGTTTAATCAGGCAATTACGGAGGTCCAAGCTGTGGGAAGGCGAGTACTGTCATCGCGTCTATTTAGACAGAGAGGTCTTTTTTCTATTTCGATAGCTTCGCGAATAGTGGATGCCCTAAGAGAATTGAGAGATATGATAGTCCTACTGTCCTCGAAGTTGATAGAGTGCCCTGTTTGGATATGGTGATGCGCGAGAGCTGACTCAAATTCAGTTCAGTTACCTAGTGACTCTTGGGGAGTAGGCAGATTGAGGCCCCGAGTTCGATCTAGACTCTGAAACTCTTTTTCACTTTTGTCTCTTGATAATGGCTCCGAAGCAGGAGTCGAAACGTCGAGTATTCAATAAATTCAGACGCGGTTCTCACCCGGAACCTAGCTTAGTTCATAATAATGACCGCGGAAGCCTCTCAGAACATATATATATATATATATATATATATATATATATATATATATATATATATATATATATATATATCACGAAAATTGCCTATAGTTAGACATAGAATGAATAAATATTCTGTTTCCCCATAGAAGGTGAAACCTGTGCTTGGGGATTACAGATAATTGATACTGAACACAAACTAGCTAACTTTTAAGATACAAATATACATATAGAGTGATTAGAATTATTAGTATTTATTAGATCATGAATAATTGAATAATTGTGTACAGGATGTATTATGTAGTTTTATCTGAAAGCCTCCGGTTGATCTGGTATTGTTGGCGAGAAAGTAATATATTTGGTTTTTTCTACGTTTGATGTTAACAAATTGCTATTTAGCCATAAATACACGTCCCTCAAATCTTTTTCTATATTTTGTTTTGCAATATCTCAGGTTTTTCCAGTACTCATTATAACAGTATCATCTGCATAACATATGTTGTGTCCATTAGCATTTTTTATTTTAGAGATGCTATTAGTGCATATTAGAACTCCTAAAACTGCCCTGAAGTATCTCAGTGCTTATGGTAGCTTAAGAGCCTATTGTATTTCCAATTTTGACTTTTTGAGTCATATCTGATAGGTAGTTTAGCATAAGTTTTTATAATGGTCCTCTAAAGCCATAGTGTTCCAATTTAGTTATTAACTTTGAGTGATTTACTGTGTCTAATTTATCCCTTAAGCCTAAGTTCCGATAGTCCGATGATGTTCCAATGCTTCGCATACCTCCTGTACTACCTAATGTTATTTTATAGCTAATTATCTGTATTATTTCACCATCAAACCTCCTGAAAATATTGATATTAAATTAAAAGCTAATCATAATCAAACGATTATATTGAAAACCTCCACGGTGAATGCCGCACCATTCTTTACCTATCATTCATTCTAACCCTCTTGACGTTTGAATACGATGAGTCATCGTTCATCAGCTCGGTAACGTCAATCGGTCGGATCATAAACTATTAATTATATCTGTGCTGCAGGAACGAACGAGAACGTAAAACTGTATAAGGTAGGTTATGATTTTAACGAGCTTTGCGCCAATCGATAATGACTTTTTATGTAAGTACGTATAACTTAATTTCTCCTTTCTTTCGTCCCCGTCCATGGTCACAATAGAACTGTTAATAGTCCGAGCAATCTGGCTGAAACTCTTGAAACATGTTTAGTAGGATTGTTTTTTGCAGAAATTGGTCGATGCAATATGTGTCTTAAGCTGTGCTGGGAGCAGTAGGGGTTGGTGTTCAGTATTACAAGTTATAGCATTAACGCAGGTCATTTACGAAAATACGTAACAAAATTAATAGTAGAACAAAACCGACATCAACTTGTTTTAATGATAAAACATGACTAATTGACATAAAATTCAACATTTTTTATTAATACTTTTTTTCAAAAAAACCTCAAAAAATCGGTAACAATTTAGTTTTTTACCTTTTACACAAATTCCACCTCTGAAACCGTATTTGCTAATGAGCAATGTTGAAGAGAAATGAAATCCCTACAAAATAAGTTACTATAAGCTCAACTTCGTTAATTGGTTTCTTAGATAATTAAATCTTTATCCAAAATTACAAAAAATTAATAATCCCTTTTATTTATTTTATAGCTAAAACATTCTTATTAACTGAAGCGATAAGTACTGTAGCCCCGGTAGTTTTTGCAAAATTTTAGTCAATCCTATGGAAGACATATTTTTTAAAAGGCCTTATTACCTCACCGGATGGCCTTATCATTATGAAGAAACCACCGATGGAAAGTAGAAGATCGAGACCTCTCATCTCACTTTTTCAACATTTAAAGTATAAATACATATAAATACTGACAATATTTGGTCATTCTCTATAATTTTTCTGGACGAGTCCATTCGAAAAATTGCTAAGGGGTGGTACCTGTGTAACTACATCGTTATAATAAATAATCTTCATGCAAATTTTTAATTTTAAGCAGACACATATTTATATTTCTTGGATAATATGGATTTATGTAATAAATTTAGCAAAAAGAATACCTAAACTCCATTTAGCCACAAATGATAATGACGGAGCAATCATAATATGCAAAATGCGAAGGCTGTTGCAAGAGATTTTTCCATTTGTATATGTTTCAATAAAAGATCAAAACATATATATCTAAGGTAATTTGGCTTGCCATTAATTAGTATTTATCAATAAAAATTTGTTAATAGGAATAAAAACTGATTGAAGAATACCATTTTTTTCTATTATCAATCAATTTGTATCAGCGTTTCATTTCTATATAACAATAAAATATAAAATGTACTGAAAGTGTAAACAAAGGAACCTCCTATTATTTACCTATGTTTTAAAACATCAGTAAAAAGATAAGGCAAATTTCTGTTTTTTATTTAAATTTAAAATAAGTACGTCTATCTAAACGGTGTTTAGGTAGTCCATTGTGCTAAATTTATTAAATAAATCCATATTATACTAGAAATATAAATATGTGTCTGCTTAAAATTATTAATTTGCATCAAGATTATTTATTATAAGGATGTAGTTACACATGTACCACCCCTTAGCAATTTTTCGAATGGATTCGTCCACAAAAATTATAGAGAAAGGCCAACTATTGTCAGTATATATATATATATATATATATATATATATATATATATATATATATATATATATATATATATATGTTCTGAGAGGCTTCCGCGGTCATTATTATGAACTAAGCTAGGTGCCGGGTGAGAACCGCTTCTGAATTTATTAAATACTCGACGTTTCGACTCCTGCTTTGGAGCCATTATCAAGAGACAAAAATAAAATAGAGTTTCAGAGTCTAGATCGAACTCGGGGCCTCAACCTGCCTACTCCCCAAGAGTCACTAGGTAATTGAACTGAAGGTGAATCTGCGCTGCTTCTTTTATTTATAGTTATCGGTCGATTAGGAAGGGATGTCGTGTGATGAAAGAGCTATTTAGTGATTGGTTGGGTGTTGGTGGACGCGTCTGGTTTGTTTAATCTGGCAATTACGAATTTCCAAGCTGTGGGAAGGCGAGTTCTATCATCGCGTCTATTTAGACAGCTATATGGCAGAAGTTATTCTGTCCATATAGCTGCCGGGAAATTTGCATACTTGAACTTCTTTATTTTATTTATTAATACATCTTTCACTTCTAATTTCTTTCTGGTTCCAAACTATAAACCACGTGCCTTATCATAAATGCATAGCTTACATACTTTTTGGTCAAGATTCACACTAATGCTTAATTCAATTTTCGAAACATTTCTAGCATAGCATTTATCCTGATGACCCCACCTATCATGATACAACTGTAGTAATTTTTCTGAGTCGACCCTTACCATTTCTCGTGACTTTTCAGGTATAAGTAGTTCTTTATCAGCATTGAATATTATACCATTTTTATTCTCAGATGCACATTATACTGCTGCACATTGTTGACCTTCAACCTTCTCATTTGTAAAAATAAACACACTCCCTTCAACATAAGGTATCATAATTACACAATATGATTGCTTTATTGGAAAAAAAGTGCTTAAAATAACCTACTTCCCGGAATATAATCAAGGAGCCTGGACTATAAAGTCACTCCGCAATTCATTTGCGGTTGAAAATACACGAAATCTTATTATTTAATAATTTGAAACAGAATTCTCACTTCATTGCCACAGTCATGTGACTGTCACAAAAAAAAACGATCTCGAATGATAGAAAGTAATATAATAATTAATTACAATGGTTAAACACCGGCGAATGTAGTTTTATGATGCACAATCGTTTCAGATTTCTACAGAATTACAAAAATATTATTTAATGGATCTGAAGTAAAAACTACATTCGATTTAGAAGGTTGTCATGTTTCATTGCCGACCGATCTCCCGTTTCAATTGTATTCTGGTTCACCTCTTCAAGAAGGTGCTAAAAGTTGTGATGTATTGGTTCTGAGAAAGGAGTTTGATATATTGAATCTTGAGCCCCTCAACGAGAAGCTATAAAAATGTGCAATAAGATTATTTCTCACTATTAACAATCGTTTCATATTTCTACAGAATTACCAAAATATTATTTAATGAATTTGAAGTAAGTCAGGACTACAGGTACCTTTTTTGATTTCTCTTACTATTGATGTCAGATTGTTTAAGTACTTTCTGGGAAATAACACCAAAAGTCCCGAAATTTCCAAACGTTTTGTAGTGTAGGTCAGACGCCGTTGTCAATGGCAAAGAAACTATGAAACAATGCACAATTCTAAAATGTAAAATTAAAATGTTTGACAAAATCTATTATTTGACTTATGAAAGTTTTTTTTCAATTTAAATTAAACATTTATATATTTAAAAAGTCAGAATGAGCAGTTGTCCACCACCTTGCTGCCCAACTTCTTGTTGCATACCCTGCTGCCCTCCAGCAGGTTGCTTACCTTGTTGCGTGCCATGCGTGTACGTACCATGCGTTCTACCTTGTTCACCGTGCTGTGCCCCTTGCTGCCCACCAAGCTTCCCACCAAAGTGCTACCATTGCAGACGTTCAACAACTGTATATTAAAGATACAGGCATATCTTCGTCTTTGAAATAATGTAAACAAGAGTTGTTTATTATAAAAATAGACCCCGAAACGTTTGAAAATATACAGAAATTTCGTGACTTTTGACGTTATTTCCCAGAAAGTTCTTAAACACTAAAAAATATGTCACAAATGTCCTTCAGAAAACAATGATGTCACATTTTTAAATATGTATTTATTAAGTCTGTTGCCAACACCCATTAAGGGTGTGCTTTTCACAAGATACCCTTTCTTTTACAAATCTGCCATAATTAAATAAATAATATAAACTGTTGTTTTATTCAACATTTTTTGGAACTGTCTTGTATAACTGTAACTCTACATCACCCTATAGCGCAACCATCCTGTATATGCTGCTGTTTATTTGTCACTCAATACAACATTTTTTAAACATCTAACTATAGCTTTACTTTCCCCAATATTTCAGCTATGCAACTGCTTACGGTCTACGCTATATAACAATTATTTCTGAAAATGTTTGGACCAACTTGTAATCTATAATTTCTCTCCACCATGTATTTCAACCACCCTTTATATGCAATTTTTTCACTGCATAACTATAATTTTGCTTCGCTCAATATTTTAGGTATTCCATATAGTAGGATGAAACTGTACATGGTCTACACTATATAAGAATTATTTTTAACAATCTTTGATCCATACTGTAAAACTATAATTCTACTCCGCTCTTGATTTTAACCACCTTGTATATATAACATTTTTTGTACCACTCGCTAGAGCTGTAAATCAACCAATGCCCAACATATCTCTCCCAAACTACAACTGCTTATTGGCCAATCTATATAAAGAATTTATTCAACATTTTTTTGCACCGCCTTGTATAATTATAATTCCACTTCCATGTAAATTTAAACCATCCTGTTTATTTGTTTTCTGAAGGATATTTGTGCCATATTCTTTAATGTTTACGCACTTTTTAGGAAATAACACCACAAGTCACGAAATTGCTGTATATTTCCAACCATTGATTAAATCGTTGTTTTGTTTTTGTTCAATATTTGTGGGATCGAGCTTATTTGTATTTGCCTCATATTCTGTGGCATACATAACTACTGTTTTATTTGATTTATCGGATTTCAAGGTAATTAGTTGTGGATTTCGTTTTAGAATTTTTTTGTTTTTTGAGCATTTCTTGTAATTATTTTTTGGTAAAATTCGTGTTTTTTAATTCACTCTTGTGATTTTTCAATATATTACAGCATCTTAATCTGATTTCATTTTTTTTCATCCATTGGAAATTTAATGATTGTTCTATGTTAACTATGTATTCAGGTATTAGTATTTCTTCTAGATTTAATGTGGGTACTACAAATGTGGAGCCTAAACTAAGGATGTCGACTACATCGTCTGGTATATGGCACTTAGGTTTTCAACCTAGTCACTTTTGTTACAAGTTTCTGCCTTATTCCTGCTATCAATTTGTTTTTGTAAGTTTTGATTTTTTAAATGTTATTGACTCTTATTTTTTTACATCGCTTCATTTTTTACACTTTCTCTTGTAAGTTAATCCTCAAAAATAGATTGCGGCACAATTCTAAAATGTAAAATTAAAAGGTTTGACAATATGTGTTATTTGACATGTGACGTAACTAAGAGATTTAATTTGATAAGGGTAGCACAGAAATTTCTAAAGATTACAAAATAATAAGGTTCCTTTCAAATTGGTAGAATTTAAAAGGGGTGATCTTCAGAATTGTATGTGCGCTGCTAGGTGCGACTTTGTTATAATTCGCCAAAAATGAGATGAAGGGAAAAACCTTGGAAAAAACCTTATGAAATATCCCGATATTGGGTTGTTCACAAGGACATGACCAATAGCAATTTCTTCCTTAATCATTGGCAACCAGAAACGATTGAATTCTATGGAGGTAGTAGCAATACAATCGGTTTAATTTAACAAAAATAACGCACTCTTTTTAGTTTTCTTTTGGTGTTATGTCCTTCTTTGTGTAATATAACTGAATTTTATGACCAAGGTCCCAAGCACGTTCACAAATTTTGGATTATTCAAACTGTCCTTTTTTAATGTAATTTTTGTGTTCGTTTATTCGAACTTTTAGAGGTCTAGAGGTTCCTCCAATATAGAATGTATTACATTCATAAGGGATTTTGTAAATGTATTTTTTTTAATTTTAATAATTTCCTTCTTACTATAGCATCTCTGTTTTACCAAACAATATTAAATGTAAATATCTCCTAGTGGGTGTTGCGATTTCTTTGTCTGTGAGTATATATTCGAACCTACTAGATAGTTTGGCGAAGTGTAGGATTTATATTTTATTCATCTTTCGTATTCAACTTTTTTTTAACGCAATAGAAACAGTCATACTGAACAATTGGACTAATACTGGTACTCCAAGTACAATTTGAAACATATTGAAATATATTTTATTTCGTTGGTTATTTTTTGTATACAGCTTAGATTAAGGTCAATGAAGACAAACCAAGCAACAGTTTTCTGTACACCGTAACGTTTCAAGTTTTTATTTTACAGTCGTCTTCGTCAGCACAACGCTTAGCTGCCTGTTCTATAAGAAAATGTTGAATAACACTTGAATCACGTCGACTATCACACTAAATCGTCGATTGCGAAAGGACAACAGCAGAACAAACGAATAACGAGTTCTAACTCAGCTGAGCAGCGAGAACCGTTCATGGCTAGATTGTGTTTTTTTTAGTTTATGTGTAATTACTATTATAGCCCCGACATACAAAACAACATCTACATCGTCGGTCTTGCTGTTGTTCTTCATTTCGACTGGCGAGACGACGTTGCCATGTTTGTAGAAAGATAAAATCATATTTTTTAAAGAACAATATCGTTTGCAATACAATTTCACACATTTGTCAGAACAAAAAACAGAACAAATTTAATGATTCTAATAATCAAAGTATGATGACAATATAGAGAGTGTACACATTCTTTATATACTGGATGTCTCAATAAATTATAAGTCTGAGATACTCCCTATATCTACAATTTAATTTATCAAATTATGCTGCAATTATACCCTAATATTTATTGGTAGAAAGGAATAATAGATTTAACTTTGCTCTATTCTAAATGTATTATAAAAATTGTTATTTAAAATTATACTGTTAATAAATTTTAGACTGTTAAAATCAAGAAAAAAAATACCGTAAATGTCTCTGTATGAGTATCCTATAATTTATCATTTGTTTAATTATTTTAAGAATTTAAATAGATTTATTAGGCAAGTGTTTTGAATAATTCATTTTAGTGTCATTACCCTGGCCGTGATATTTCTAATTTTTGTTTTAGTTTCTTTTCTATTGGAGTTGTAGTAATTTTGAGAATAATAAAAGTCCAATAGCAACCAGAATACAAGCTTTAAAGCATTTTTTAAGTTGAAAAATGTTGATTTGTAAAAATCACAGTTATCTAAGAATCACATATTAATAAATTTTGAATTTTTCGAATTGTCGCTTTCATATAGTTTGTATGTTCAGTTATTCGTCTAGTTCGGCATCTACAAGTTTCTCCAATATATATTTTTTTGCCTGCATTTCCAAGAAATTTATTTAATGCACGTTTTTTATTTTTGAATGGTGGTTTCTTGAATTGTGTTGATATAATACATTATTTGTTAGTTTTTAGTTTATTAGGGATTACTTTCCTCCGATTTTTCTTGCAAGAGATAAGTATTTGAAATTGTAAATGAACGTACGTACGTTTAGTAAGAAAATTTCGAAAAATTTCGAGGAGTACTGGTTGTCTGTATAGCAATTCTTCCCCACATATATTCTGAGAGAAAGAGATGTCTACAATATGATAATCTAGTAAACTGTACATGAAGAGTGGTTTGTTTTCACACCAAGTCTGGAGTCGTTATCAATTATAGCATGTAAAAATTTTAAGCAAGTTATATCAGTAAGATACTAGGTTTTTTAATTATGTTAAAGAGGATATACCTTCACAGATGTGTAAGAGTTTATTGGCTGGAGATGTTCTTTGTAGTGGTACACTAAACAAATTAAAATGTTTGTAGCTCCGGAATACCTTGTATCCTGTTGTAATGGTAAGTTTTTACAAGTACTAAGGACATTACTTTTGTCCTCTGATTGATAGACTTATAACTACCTGGGTTCAAAAAAAGCTAACAAGTTGAAAATAAAACATTTTTTAAAAATATATAACCGATTTCCACCTATAACTAAAAAGCTAAAAATAATTATAATAAAGTACAACTCTAGGAAATAAATAACACATTCAGTGTTATTAGGTACCTACCCAAGAAGAAGGTGCTCATTCTGTACAAATTAATTATCTACCAATCTAGTATATTTTTGAAATCGGAGCCAAGCTGCAATCAAGTTTGGTGAAGTAGTAGATAAGTACGCAATGAAGGATTTTACATTTTCTTGGCACCGACTTCAAAAATATACTAGATTGGTAGGTAATTAATTTGTACAGAATGAGCACCTTTTAATGTTTACTTTTTTTACTTCCTGGGTAGGTACCTAACAACACTGAAAGTGTTATTTATTTGCTAGAGTTGTATTTTGTTATAATTATTTTTAGCTTTTCAGTTATAGGTGGAAGTCGGTTATATTTTGTTTAAATGTTTTTTTAGTGGTCAGAGTTATTGCTTATAAACTATTATTTACACAAACGGTTTGCTGTTGAATTTTATGTTACGCAAAAATCTCAACTGACTGTCAGTTGTTAGACAATTATATTTTGTGGAATTTTTGAAATCTCATTAAAGGAAAGATGGACAGTTAATCCATGGGTACAAATATCCAACAATCCCGTTGTTAGTTCATTTTTCTTTGACAGTATTTTAATTATGGATATTTCGTGTAAAATTAACTTGGCCATTAGGGGGTAATATAAGAACAAAAAAAAATGTTAGTGATATTAAAGATAATTCTTCCTCTCAGACTGTGAGAAAGAGAAAGTGCAACTAGTAGTGATGGCAATTTTAACCGACTTCAAAAAGAAGGAGGTTCTCAATTGTATTCAGCGATTACTTGAAACCGGCTCAAGGAACCTAAGTCGTTTAAATCAGACTTGTTGAGGACATAGCGTATACCGTTTTTTAGAAAATCGCCAAAAACTTTTTAACCGAATTGCTGATGCAGTAACTTTTGGTGAAGGCGTTTTGACCGACTTCAAAAAAATTAGTTCTCAACTCTTCTGTATTAGGTTTTTTTATGTCTGTTCAGCGATTACTTGAAACCTGTTCAAGTAATTTGAATAGTTTAAACTGGATTCTCTTAAGGGGTATCCCGAAGCGGTCCCACATGTTTTTCAAGGACATAGCTTGTGCCGTTTTTTTAGAAAATCGCCAAAAACTTTTTAACCGAATTGCTGATGCAGTAACTTTTGGTGAAGGCGTTTTGACCGACTTTCAGTTCTCAACTCTTCTGTATTAGGTTTTTTTATGTCTGTTCAGCGATTACTTGAAACCTGTTCAAGTAATTTGAATAGTTTAAACTGGATTCTCTTAAGGGGTATCCCGAAGCGGTCCCACATGTTTTTCAAGGACATAGCTTGTGCCGTTTTTTTAGAAAATCGCCAAAAACTTTTTAACCGAATTGCTGATGCAGTAACTTTTGGTGAAGGCGTTTTGACCGACTTTTAGTTCTCAACTCTTCTGTATTAGGTTTTTTTATGTCTGTTCAGCGATTACTTGAAACCTGTTCAAGTAATTTGAATAGTTTAAACTGGATTCTCTTAAGGGGTATCCCGAAGCGGTCCCACATGTTTTTCAAGGACATAGCTTGTGCCGTTTTTTTAGAAAATCGCCAAAAACTTTTTAACCGAATTGCTGATGCAGTAACTTTTGGTGAAGGCGTTTTGACCGACTTTCAATTCTCAACTCTTCTGTATTAGGTTTTTTTATGTCTGTTCAGCGATTACTTGAAACCTGTTCAAGTAATTTGAATAGTTTAAACTGGATTCTCTTAAGGGGTATCCCGAAGCGGTCCCACATGTTTTTCAAGGACATAGCTTGTGCCGTTTTTTTAGAAAATCGCCAAAAACTTTTTAACCGAATTGCTGATGCAGTAACTTTTGGTGAAGGCGTTTTGACCGACTTTCAGTTCTCAACTCTTCTGTATTAGGTTTTTTTATGTCTGTTCAGCGATTACTTGAAACCTGTTCAAGTAATTTGAATAGTTTAAACTGGATTCTCTTAAGGGGTATCCCGAAGCGGTCCCACATGTTTTTCAAGGACATAGCTTGTGCCGTTTTTTTAGAAAATCGGCAAAAACTTTTTAACCGAATTGCTGATGCAGTAACTTTTGGTGAAGGCGTTTTGACCGACTTTTAGTTCTCAACTCTTCTGTATTAGGTTTTTTTATGTCTGTTCAGCGATTACTTGAAACCTGTTCAAGTAATTTGAATAGTTTAAACTGGATTCTCTTAAGGGGTATCCCGAAGCGGTCCCACATGTTTTTCAAGGACATAGCTTGTGCCGTTTTTTTAGAAAATCGGCAAAAACTTTTTAACCGAATTGCTGATGCAGTAACTTTTGGTGAAGGCGTTTTGACCGACTTTTAGTTCTCAACTCTTCTGTATTAGGTTTTTTTATGTCTGTTCAGCGATTACTTGAAACCTGTTCAAGTAATTTGAATAGTTTAAACTGGATTCTCTTAAGGGGTATCCCGAAGCGGTCCCACATGTTTTTCAAGGACATAGCTTGTGCTGTTTTTTTAGAAAATCGCCAAAAACTTTTTAACCGAATTGCTGATGCAGTAACTTCTGGTGAAGGCGTTTTGACCGACTTTCAGTTCTCAACTCTTCTGTATTAGGTTTTTTTATGTCTGTTCAGCGATTACTTGAAACCTGTTCAAGTAATTTGAATAGTTTAAACTGGATTCTCTTAAGGGGTATCCCGAAGCGGTCCCACATGATTTTCAAGGACATAGCTTGTGCCGTTTTTTTAGAAAATCGCCAAAAACTTTTTAACCGAATTGCTGATGCAGTAACTTTTGGTGAAGGCGTTTTGACCGACTTTCAGTTCTCAACTCTTCTGTATTAGGTTTTTTTATGTCTGTTCAGCGATTACTTGAAACCTGTTCAAGTAATTTGAATAGTTTAAACTGGATTCTCTTAAGGGGTATCCCGAAGCGGTCCCACATGTTTTTCAAGGACATAGCTTGTGCCGTTTTTTTAGAAAATCGCCAAAAACTTTTTAACCGAATTGCTGATGCAGTAACTTTTGGTGAAGGCGTTTTGACCGACTTTTAGTTCTCAACTCTTCTGTATTAGGTTTTTTTATGTCTGTTCAGCGATTACTTGAAACCTGTTCAAGTAATTTGAATAGTTTAAACTGGATTCTCTTAAGGGGTATCCCGAAGCGGCCCTATATTTTTTTCAACGACATCCCTTGTACAGTTTTTTAGAAAATCGCCAAAAACTTTTAACCGATTTTCTGAAATAGTAACTTATGGTGGAGTTGTTTTAACCGACTTCGAAAAAAATAAAGTTCTTAACTCGTCTGTATTAGGTTTTTTATGTGTTTTCAGCGATTACTTGAAACCTGCTCAAGTAATTTGAATCGTTTAAACTGGATTGATTCTCTTAAGGGGTAGCCCAAAGCGGTGCCATGTTTTGTTCAAGGAAGTAGTAGCTTATACCGGTTTTTAGAAAATCCGCAAAAATAATTTAATCGACTTTCTCATATAGTATCCTTTGATGGATGCATTTTAACTGACTTCAAGAAGAAGCAGATTCTCAATTCGTACAAATATTTAGAAAACAACTTAATGTATTACATTCAACAGTATAGAGAAAATGAATGTCGCTTAAAAAAATATCCAAAGAGTTAATTAGATTTGAAAACTGTATTCAATTAAGCCATTACCTCACTGCAAATTGTAAAATCAATACGTTAAAAAAAACAAAAACTGATTTTAAGTTGGTGTCTGTTTATTTTAGCGTATTGAACTGCTCTGCTATACTTTGACAACAAATCTAAATACTTATATTCCAGATAAGAACTGAGCAGATAATATTCCAACGAACAGGTAGCATTTTTTGCAGACCAACTGCATGGATCCTACAAACTTCAACAAAACATTACCGTTCCAACTTTCACCAAATAGAACAATGCGACAAGGCTTTGTATGCCATAATCCACTTCTAAGCAGTCGTCAAACACGCTAAATACAGCAAACTTAATACCCTGTATATTAAATTCAAACGTTTGAAAGTATAATTATCTTTCATTGCCATTCTGTTCTTAATCCATTTATGGATCCATTGTAACGCCGACACTATTGTATCGAGAATGGGAATTAGAATAGCGTAACACGCACCGTGCGTTGTTCACGAAGCATAAAACTGAAAATTAACCAACTCATCTCTGCTCCAGATAAGGATTAATGTACGTAAGTACGTGTGCATATAGGCACGTATTAAATGTAACGCCTGCTGAAAGGTTCTGTTCCGTATAACACAACACAGCGTTGAAAGTATAAAAGCTTAAATGAGTTCGTTATCTGTGAAGATCTAACAATCTAACATTTTTCTTCCAACCGCATGTATAAGATAATAAATTGTAATATCATTAACTGTTCTCCTTTACTGACTTTGTATTAGAAAGAACTCCGCTAGTTTTTTTGTTCTGAGTAAAACAAGTACAAAATCAATGGATAGGAATTTTATAAAGCTTGCAGATTCAAATGCAGTGAATGTTCAAAACATAGCCGAAAGTAAGGAGACACCAAATCTCCATATTCAGCGTACTGCATTTTTTCTTCCCGGTAGTAATTATAAACGTATGACTCGTTCCCAATGACAATATTCCAGAGAGAATACAGCGTTTATTCATCGATTTTACGGTCTCCGAATTATTGGTTAAACATAGATGCTATAGTAAGCACCATATGATAAATTAAACCTTTAAGTGGCAAAAATATTTCTTTAATTTTTCATGATTTTGACAATGCTTACATATCAAGGGTGATGCAAATAACATGGGAAAAATATTTTAAAAATTCATCAATGTCAATGTTGCAAGAAAAACTTAGAAAAATAGTGGTGTATATATAGGTACCAAGGCTCATTTAGGAAAACAATCACTGTCAAATTATTTATTTCACTCACGTAAATTTGAGTCCTAATTTGGCTTTGAAATCTGTCACCAGTGCTCTAATTTTATACATTTTGTTGAAATTTGGACTTCCAGGTACTGGCATCTTAGAACTGTCGTTTATATGTAAATACCTGAGTATTTTTAAAAATCTGTTAAAGGTAAGTACAGTGGTTATACGGGTCACTCGACAATTAGAATCGTTAGACCAATATAACTTGATGGTGGGTAAGCAATCAAAACCCATTATTACAAGGAATCCGAAAAAGGCAAAAAACTCGTTCTCTTCTAAATTCGGAGATTGGTTTTCTTGGATACCATATAAATTTGATTGGGTGATGATATATCCGCATAGATACTCATCAAAAAACTGTTTGAAGTACATTACTATATTATTATTTGGAGCTATATTATTAGTATTGTGAATTCTAATAGCTTCCATAAATTGAAATATTAGGCTGTACTTTTTTTGATCATACGAAGATGTCTTGAGTCTGTACTGTCACTGAGCCTGCAGGATTAGTATCGGAATCATCAAGTGTGCTATCTAGTTCAGCCTCTAATATATTTTCGTCATCAAATGTTTTTTTCTTTCAATTCTCTGAGGATGGTCCATACCTCACGTAGAAGGTCTACTAGACTTTATGTCTTCTGCATCTAAATCCTCAACAGACAACTCATTAGCCAACTCTTCCAATTATTCTTGGATCAGAAATCTTCTATACGTTATTTCGCAACAATATTTTCGCCTATAACAAGTTGGCCAAATGTCTAAGAATAAACTTTTGGTGCTAGTTTGGAAGTTACTATACTAATCGATAAGACTGAAATAAAAAGAAAAGAGATCATACTCAAATTTGATGAAAAAATTGTTTTTTTGTGTTCGGTTAGAAGGGATGTTATCTTCCACTTAATATCAATATCAATAATTTTTATTACTCATGACTATGGTTAAATTTCAACTTGTAAAATAAACCAAATTTATTAGTAACCATAGAGGAATAACTTACCAAGTTGTAACATAGAAAAAACAGAGCGAGAAAAACAAATACACATGTAAACATTCGAAATTGAGTTGTTTTAAGTAACACTGGTAGCTCTGCCACTTAAAGTGTTAAATAAAAAATACCAAGTAGTTTAAATTTTTCTTATCCCGACTTGACCGTGCAATGTAAGTCAGCCCACTCCCTCTAAGGCGTGCATTTAGGGGAAAATTCACTAAACCCCAGATATCCTAGATATCAGACGACTTTAGCTCTGTGGGAACCCTTGTCAGGTTTTCAGGCCCGTGGTTGGAGTCATGGCGGCAGTTTCTCAGCTTTTTGCATTTGTTGGTAAAAATGTTCGTCCAGAGCGAGGTATTTTAAATTGATTAATTTATGTTTTGGGACTACTCCTGTCGTATTGGTATAGTTCGTGTGTTGTTCATGTCCCACTGAGTTATTATTTGAAATTCCAAATCCCTATATTTGGTTATTTTCTCAGCCTACTTGGTATTTATATTATTGTTGTTAGGAATTGCTACGTCAATTAAAGTTGTTTTCCGAGAGACTTTATCTACCAAAACTATATCTAGTCTATTGTGAGCAACAGTCCAATCAGCCAGTATCGTGCGGTCCCAGTACAGCTTGTAGGTAGTTGTTATTTTCTAAAACAGATTCTGGTTTGTATTTATTGTATGGTAATCTCACCGTTTGTGATAGTTCAAGTTTCAGTGCTAGTTCCTGGTGCAGTATTTTTGCCACTGCATGGTGTTCTTTGTATTCATTTGCAGCGTACCCTTGAGAACCTCCTGTGATATGCTGGATAGATGTTTAGCAACCGTACCTGCATCTGTCGTTGTTAATAGAGGGGTATTTAATGATGTACTTTAGATAGTTCTTAGTTGGAATAACTTGAGTATGGTTTGCCAATATAAAGCCTTCCGTTTCAAGAAACATATGACCAGAAATCAACCAGTAATTCGACGCTGCACTGTCGACATAATCTTTGTTGGCGTCATTTATATGTTTTCCATGAAGGGGCTTCTCTTTCCATTTCAGCAGTTTCTGATCAGTGGTCTGGTGGTGTAATTGGACGTGTTGGTGTGTCTGTCGCAATGATGCTGAGTCATCGACCTGCCACATGACTGTATAAATCTGTGAGTTTCGCAAAATAGAAATTTGTTGATCTAATAGTTTGCTTAGATCTGCCAATCCTCTTCCTCCTACATACCGGGGCATAGTTGTACGTTCGACGGAGCTCTTTGGATGGTGATTTTGAGCTTTTGTTATTAAATCTCGAACTTTTCGTTGCAATTGTTCAATGTCAGTCTTGCACCAATTAACTATACCGAAAGAGTAACTGAGCACTGAACACGCAGAGGTGTTAATAGCCTGAAACAGATTTTTACTGTTTAGTTTGGTTTTCAACAGTCATCTCACCCTTCTAAAAATCTCTGCTGTAAGGTCCTTTTTCATGGTCAAGTGATCAATACGTTGAGCATGCTTTATTCCAAGGTATTTATAAGTATTACCTTCTTTCTTTTTCTTTATTGTTAAGTTTGCTAATAATGTGTTTATTAATAATAATGTTTATACATACACTCCCCAACACGTCTTGGCATTAATTCAATTCTTCTAGAAGAATACTATCAGCAGCTATCAGTATTTCATGTCTTAGAACTTCCAAAGTCTGTGGAGGCTGAGGAAATTTTCCTTTCCATCATATACCAAACATGTTCTATGGGCAAAAGATCTTGTATTGAAAATGTAAATTTAATTAACTTCAATACTTATTTTAAAGCCATTGACAAAGAAGTCAGAATCGACTTTCAAACGTTTGATTTTTCTTTCAATATCAGCATTTTATTTCGATTGTGGTGTTATTTCCCAAGAAAACATAAAAGTAATCAAGAATTTGCCACAAATAACATTGAGAAGACAAGTTTAATTTATAATCTCACAACAATATACAATTTACCTCGAACACATGTTGTTTGTTCACTAAACAGTAAACTGCTACCAAATACTGAGTGAATCCGTCCGTCAGCTCTTAGTATTTGTATATTTCTTCTCGGAATTCTCCAGAATATCCAAGAGCCATCGGGAAATTTCCTTCATGTGCTCTCGAAGATTCCATGAAATTCGATAAATTGCCGACCGATCAACATTTCGGGTTTCACGAAATATCGGATGAATTCTCTTCAAAATATAAAATATCGGGATTGTCATTTAAAAAATTGTGTATGTCGTCATACAGACCAAATTAATGAAGTCATGAGAAACCTGTTGATGTCCAAAATGCGCATTTTTAAATTAAGGTTCTGACGTTTTTATCTTCCTTTTATCTGGATCTGATATGTTTGTTTCAAACTTTATATGCACATTCTATAAAACTGCTATTAAATAATATTATGTCGAAAACGTATTACAAAAAAACATTTTTCCACAAAATACTGTTTTCTTCCAAAGAATCCACTCTGAACAAATAATCACAGTTTATAACAATCTCTGAACTTACAAAATTCTAAATAAACACATTTTATATTAAACAAGCTGATAAAAAAACCGCCTCAAAAAAAAAGAACATAATCCTCTAATGACTGACGGGTTTTTACAAAAGGCATTAGATCCATCCGTGAAACACAAACAAATTAATAATCGCTATAAATATATTCTACTTAGAAACAAAGCTATTTAGAAATTTGTTAGTTAAAACAAATTCACGTCCGCTAATATTAGTCCGACATGTTTGATGATGTCAATCGACTAATGAACTGTTTTTTTACGCTTGCACCTGTGGTAAGGAGCTGCTCTGTTGGATAAATTAATTCTGGGAATGATTACATCAGTTGCGAGCTTAAAAAAAACTTTATGAATATCATAACCCACCTTCTTTAATTATACATTCTATTGTGTCAAAATGATTGCGATCTCCAATCCTTGGTTTTCGGATGGTGGATAAAAACTAATGTGATCATACCAAATGATGATATTAAGAAAACTTATTACATATTATATTTATATTGACCAATTTTTATATTGTAGATTTTGGCACAAGTAAAAGTTTGAAGACGCGAGATGTAAGACCGATATCTAGGATTTTCGAGAGAAATAACACACAGAGGTTCCGAATTTGGAGCCGTTCCGTGTAATTGCTGTTCTCCCTTAACTCCTATGACAGAATGTCACAATAAAATGTTCAGGTTACTTCACCTATCAGAGATATTGAATACTCCCTTCGAGGTGTCGGTCTTACATCTCGCGTCTTCAGTTTTAACGACATGTATCAAATACATAAAGAAGTGTTCTAGAGAATATTCAATTGTGGGAAGCGCAACTGATGAAGGTTTCCTAACCAGAAACAATATATATTATATATATTGTCTTGCGTACAAAGAAATGACACCTCGAAGAGAGTATTCAATATCTCTGACAGGTGAAGTAACCTAAAAATTTTATTATGACATTGTGTCCTAGGAGTTAAGGGAAAACAGCAATTACACGGAACGGCTCCAGATTCGGAACCTCTGTGTGCTATTTCTCTCGAAAATCCTAGATGTCGGTCTTACATCTCGCGTCTTCAAATATAACCAAATGTATAAATTACATAAAGAAGTGTTCGAGAGGAGATTCAATTGTGGGAAGCGCAACTGATGAAGGTTCCCTAACCTGAAACAATATATATATATTATATATATTGCCTTGCGTACAAAGGAATGAGACCTCGAAGAGAGTATTCAATATCTCTGACAGGTGAAGTAACCTAAAAATTTTATCGTGATATTCTGTCCTAGGAGTTAAGGCAGAACAGTAATTACACGGAACGGCTCCAGATTCGGAACCTCTGTGTGCTATTTCTCTCGAAAATCCTAGATGTCGGTCTTACATCTCGCGTCGTCAAAATTTAACGAAATGTATCAATTACATAAAGATCATCTAACAAATAAACAAAATATGTATATCATGTGATACGTGATACCTCTTTTTAAAGGTCTCTTTTTGCCAATTTTTTGACACATCATTTTTAAAATCAGATTATTTTTTACAGAATAATGCCATTTTAAACTTTATATTAGTGATAGAATTACCTTGTACTTAAATTAGATGTTCAAAATGTCCGTCATTGTTGTTAACACAATGGTAAAGTGGCAGCTCGAATTCCTCCCGCACTTTTTGAATCATCTCTGTTGTAATCCGCTTACACTCCTCGACTATTCTACATCTAAGTTCAGGAATATCGCGAGATTGAGTTTTATACACCACAGTTTTTAGATGCCCCATAAAAAAATCAAGGGGCGTTAGGTCGGGTGATCTTGATGCCCATTCTATAGCTCCCCTTCTTCCAATTATCTGGAGATGTCTTATTTAGCCAATTTCGTACGGGCAAGAAATAATGTGGAGGTGCTCCGTCTTATTGAAAAATAGGATTTCTTGGTCCATCTTGATCTATTAATAAGTCCAAATACAATTCCCCAGTTAAATGTTCTTCCACGAATAAAGCACTAATAATTTTATTACCTACCCAGAACTCCGGCCTATACGGTGATTTTCTTAGGATGTTGATTGTGCTCTTTCTGAAAAACTTATGGATTATATTGTCCCAGTATCTACAATTATGTTTATTAAAAAAATTCTGCTTCGTCAGAAAACAAATATTTTTAATAAAACTAATACATTATCTTGCTTTCAATGGAATGCAAATTCTCGAAAATATAGAATATAATGTAAAATTTTGAACGCTAACTTTTTGATTTTTAATTTCTTTGTGTAGATATGTTCAATTTTTCCATTGAGTACAGGGTGTGATTTAAACCCTGAATCGTTTCAAGTATTTAAAATATACAGATTTTCCAGGCAACTCTTGTGTTATTCCCAAGAAATCGTAAAAATCTTTATCAAATCATAATCAATCAATTTTAATAAAATCCAAAATTATGACATTTATATATTTTTGACGTAATACGTTTCCTAATATTATAATAGCCTGCATTGAAACTAATGTAAATTTCAGGAACTCGAAAAGAAAATGCTGAAGTTCTATCGATCGATGCTCTGAAATTGTCGTGCACTTTTCCTACGTACAAGTGCTGGTGTGCATGCCCTCACAAATATTGCAACTCCAGTATATTTTTAACACTAGAATCAACTGTTGAAAAGTCAACTCGCGAGCCTATGTAGTTGATCGTGACCCAGTTGCGGTTTTTTGAACTCTCAGGGTAGGCTTTCGATTATTTTGCTATTATAAAAATTATAGTTCGTATCCATTATACAACATTCAATGCACGTAGGACTACGAACGTACGGGGGTTGCTCAATTGTCAAACAATATTTAATAGACTTTAATTATATTATGATATCTTCTGTTGGTATGCTTTTGTGGCATTTATTTAATTTCCCAGTATTTGTTGTATTAAACAGAAAATGGATTGACTAGATTTTCTACTCATTTTCTGCGAATGTTCATCGATTACTCAAAAATGGTGAGTCAGGCATTTTAATGCTTTAAACTCCATTTTATTATGGAATATCACTGAAGAGTTATATACGATGTTCTATTATGTGGGATTTATCATTTTCCTGAAACTCCAAATTGTTTTTATTAAGGTACATTAAGAAGTCATTACGTACCTTTTTATAACTTAGAAAAAGTTGTAATTTAGATTTAATTTGGTTTACTCCTTGATGATGACAACTTAGAGTTGTTGAAACGGCGTTGAGTGTTTAAAATAAAGGTTTGGTGTTTGGGTTCAAAACTGTGTTTTTCCATTTGCCAATATTTTGTTAAAGGAAAAACGAATTATGGATATCGGGTGATCCAATTTAGACAGCTTTAACAGTATTTTTTAAGGAAGGATTGCAAAGTCGTCTCATTTATTTTTAATTACTTAAGACATCGATTTTCGGAAATCTAAAAAAAACTCGTTATTTTAGTGAAGATGAAAGTATTAATTGAACGTATTATCTCTAATTGAGTTCTTGGTTAAAATTAATTGTTAAATATGGCGACATTTGTGTCTATCTTAACAACAGTCCTATTTAAATTGGAATTTTATATAAAGGGTTAATTTTTAAATTTGCCGCCATTTATATTTTTTGTACTAGAATATCATATGTTATTTGACAAATGACAAGTAGGAATATTCCGGTTATTAAAAATGGAGAGATTTACAATTGAGCAACACGTGTTTATTATTAAAAATTATTTTAAATTTGATGAAAGTTGTTAGAAAATTTCGTACAGAATATGGAAGAGAAAATTGTCAGTTATATGTTACCATTGGAAAAAAAGCAAAACATATCATCGTAGGGCACGTTCAGAAGAAAATATTGCAACTGTTACTGCTAGTGTTGTTGAACAACCAAAAACATCAATTCCTCATCGTGCACAGCAATTGAACATTCCAAAAACCCCTTTATTCAGATATTGCAGAAAGGTCTTCATTTAAAGGCTTTCAAGATTCAGATAACGTAAGAAATAAAGCCAACAGACTTTGCTTTACGTCGTCAATTCGTTAATTGGGTCATACAACAAAAACATGAAAATGTGAATTTTTTCAACAAATTCATCTTCAGCGATGAAGCACATTTTGAATTGGGTGGAGCAAAATTGTCGTATCTGGGGTGAAGCAAATCCACGAGAAATAATGGAAAGACCGATGCATCCACAAAAAGTAACTGTTTGATGTGGTGTTTGGGCTGGTGAAGTGATTGGTTCATACATTTTTGAAGATGACAATGGAAATGCTGTTACTGTGAATGGTGATCGATATCGAACGATGATTATTAACTTTTTGTGGGATGAATTGGAGCATATTGATGTGCAGAATATGTGGTTCCAACATCTTTTGAATCAGAAATTTGGTAATCGAATAATTGCTCGAAGAGGAAACATTAATTGGCCCCTAGATCTTACAATCTAACACTTCTAGATTTTTGCCTAAGAGCTATTTGAAAGAAAAGTCTATGCCAACTATTCACAAACAATTGATGACCTAAAGGAGAACATTATTGACTGTTTTCATGTAATTGAACCGCCGTTATGTCAGAAAGTTATCGAAAATTTTGGCAAAAGACTAGAAGCTTGTCGTACAGCAACAATAGTCACTTACAAGATATTGTTTTCCATAACTAAACCGAAACAAAATAAAAGATTTGATCATTATTTGAGAATGATCAAATCTTTGTGTATTTTATTAAAAATTTAAAATTAACCTCAAATTGGCACACCCTTTATTTGGCAGCTGGTTCTTTATATTTTTATTTATTTATTATTTATTAATATAAAGTACCTAAATAAGAACAATAAATCAACTACTTTGTATTTATTTATTTTATCAACAAGTGAATGTCACAACTTATTTTGGAAGAAACGGAGTCAGACTAGTACCTGCATGTGCTTATCTATATGGTTGTTGAATGGAAGTTAGTCTGAATGCTGAATGAAATGCTTTCTAAATCGGCTCTGACTTTGATTTGAATGCAGTCTCAATTGTTTTTTTGCCATTTCCACTGTGGAATGGCCAGGTTGTTTCACTGTAGCGACGGTTGCTTCAAACTAGGTGATTGAGTACAAACCTGGCATATTCACGGTATTATGTGATCCAAGGCAATAACATACATAGAAGTAACATGCCAGTCGAGTCCAGATCATGGACCCGCCTTCCTTCCATCTTGTTTTCAATATAAATTAAGTAAAAAAGATTTTTTAGTTAAACGGTTTTATTTAAAATTAAGACAATATTGATGTTAATAATGTACATACTTACCTTACTAAAGGTTATCGAAATATTAAGTCTCACAATCGACATTTTTATCCATGACCGACTGATTGACGGTATATAGATCAAAAACCGCACCCAAGACTACCTAAAAAATTAAAATTTGGCGTCTAGCTAGGTAACTGTGTGGACACAAAAGGAAAAAAACTCAGAAAAAAGTCAAGTTTTGAACCGAAATGCCCTAAATGTTAAAAATGTCTTAAATGGAAAAACATACCAAAAAATCTCAGAATGGCAAAATGTAAAAATGTCAAACATCGTCGAAAATGATAAAAATAACAAAACCTTTAAAAGCGTTAAAATTTTCAAAACATGCCAAAAATTTCTAAAAATAATACTAAATCTCAAATACGTCAAGAATCACCGAAAGTGTAAAAAAATGCTAATGTCAGAAACGCCACAAAACCTGAAAATAATATCGTGACGTTCTAACTTAACAGTTTCGTGGTAACAGCAATGACATGGAACGGCTCCAGATTAGGGTTGGAACAAATTCATTTATAATTCAATTGTTGTTTTATTGGAAAAACGCTCGGACACGTCTGTTTTTTTTTTGACTGCGGTTTTTGTGATGATAACCTCATTTATACAGGGTGTGCCAGAAATAAATTGCGACTATCAAGTTCATTTTTTCACATGGAAACATGTCCTATACCGAAAATTAACAGTTATTAAAAAATTACATTTCTTTCTAAAGTTAAGAAACCAAAAGAGGTAATATCGAATGGCCAGCAAGGTCTCCAGGTCTAAGCCCGATAGATTTTTATCTTTGAGGTTACGTGAAATGGAAACTATACTTCAATAAGTCGGAAAATATCGCGAATTCTGATACAAACGCTAAACGAAGTATTACGAGAATTTCAAAACCGTCTTAGGTATTGTCAGGAAGTTAATGGACAACAATTTGAACATTTAATTTGATATGTTGATGTTTTTTTTTCTTCAATTTTGAAATAAATGTAATTTTTTTTAATAACTGTTAATTTTCGGTATAGGACATTGTACATGAAAAATACTTATAATTCAATTCAGAATTCAAAAATAAAATAAAAAACAAATGTTTCCATTTGAAGAAATGAAGTTCATGGTCAATTTATTACTGGCCCACCCTGTATAAATGAGTTTATCATCACAACTCCGCAGTCCAAAAAAAAAACCGACGTGTCCGAACGTTTTTTCAAAAAACCAACACCTGATTTTTAAATGAATTTGTTCCTACCCACCCGTCCTCACTGTATGTTAAAACTAGCCAAGTCCAATCTTGAGCACCAATTTATCCAACGGTACCTGTTTTTTTTTCAAATAACTTGACTGTTCAAGTTTTAATTTGCGAAACTATAATTTTAAACAGCAAACATTTAGATTTCTTTTTTCGGCAAAAAGGACAATCACTCACACTCTCAATGTTGACCGTGAGTCCTTTCTCGCTTCTTCAAATTTAACGAAATGTGTCAAATACATAAAGAAGTGTTCGAGAGGACATTCAATTGTGGGAAGCGCAACTGATGAAGGTTCCCGACCAGAAACAATATATATTATAATATATTGTCTTGCGCACAAAAGAATGACACCTCGAAGAGAGTATTCAATATCTCTGACAGGTGAAGTTAACATGAAATTTTCATCGTGGCCATTGCGGACGCATTCAGCCAGCTTCATGTTAGAAGCCTCTGCATTAACAATTTCAATAATTCAAATAGAACCAATTTTTAATCTGCCCAGTTTATATAACGTCGAAATATGAATTTTCACTTGTCAACTCTTATATAAACTCGATCAATACTTAATTAAATATCGTTGCAAAACTATGTACAGGATTGAGGCAGCCTTTGACTTCCGGTAAGACGCGCACTACACAAATAATAACTACTCACTCTTAGAGCATTTTCAATCACTTTCAAAGCGTCTATATAGGTATGAAAAGAATCAGAGAAAAGGTAACAATCGAATCGGGGGTAATTTCAAAAATTTTCACAAAACTCAACCTATTTTTTAAACCTAAGACAATCACACACGTGCAGCCACCCCGAAGGTTATACCCGAAGTCAATCTTGAATACCTGATAAACCTCATCAAGGAATTACGGGTAACAGCAATTACATCGAACGGCTCCAGATTCGGAACCTCTATGTGCTAGTTTCCCCGAAAATCCTAGATGTCAGTCTTTACATCTCGCGTCTTCAAATTTATGATTGTGATGAGATGAATTCGAACCTGAGATACCTTGAGTAGGATCACTGCAAGTTAAGCCATTTTCCAGGAACAAATTTACATTTTTTTTGCCAAAAATATTGATTACACTCTTATATTCACATTCAGTAATTATTAGATTTTAATCTCCCCTCGTATCGAGCCTTAAACCAGTTAAATAATTGAAGCCGATTACATGATAGCTGAGAACATTTCTTAATTACAATTTCGGAATAATAGGAAGGAAAATTAAAGTTTTCGTGTTATATTCGTGAATATCGTTCGAATTCGGCCTGGCTGTTATATAATTAAATTGTCAACGTTTTCGGAATTGATAGGCTTTTTCGACACGAGGCACATTCTTTGCGGTAACAAATATGAATCGAGATTAATTTTTTTCCTTGTGTTAACGTAGCAGTCGGCTGGGCGTTTGATGTATTGCGATACCTTGTTCGTTAATTTAGGGCATTCTAACACACGCTGGGGTCCCCGTGTTTTGTGTAATTCGCCAAATCGGATTGGGTGGGGAGGACAAACACCTTTCAGTAATTATAATTAACAAAATTCAAATGGTTTACAAAATCCAAAAGAATTCAATAAAGTGAATTTCGATAATTCTGAAACAGAAAATGATTGGATTCTAAAAGTTTTATTTACATTTGATGCAGTCAGTAGGAATATATTGAAAACTGTTATTACGTTATATTTTTGCCGTAGTTACTCAGTAGAGATGAACGCGTTTAGGACCGGTCAAAATGTTGCTTTTATTCGTCTGTTCCGTTAGCGATCGATAACCTACCGATTGCGCGCTGATTTTGCCGTATTTATTGTTTTTCGTTCTGATTTATTTTTGAAGGATGTTTGAATTGACCTGTTGAGACGAATTGATTTATCGAATATTTTGTGTTTGGCATTTGTGTGTTTCTTGACAGTTGTCATTGTCGTCGACAAGACGGGAAGTATTTGCGTGGAGAAAATTGTGTGATGTTAACTGGAAAAGTCGCGCAGTTGTTTTTAAGGGATTTTCCACGAGTATACTGGCTTTTGATAAGTCATCCGAGTTCGGGACTTATATGGAAATCCCTACATTGTGTTCCAGCATATTGTAGTACTGTTGATTAGTTGCTGAGATACTTCTCTCATTGAGGATTTGAAAACTTCTGTTGTTGAGTCATTCTTCAGAGTGGTCATGGTATTTGGGGCCACCCTCACAATGGAACCTTTGGTATAGGAACCACTTTGGTTGATAGGATAAGTGATTTTTATTTGTACACTAGCCGATTTCTCGTATTGTCAGACTATTGATAGATATTTTCTTCTTTTTTAGGGTTCTTCTTCCTTCTTGTTCTTTCGTTCTTTCTTCCATTTGGTTTTTGTTTCTACGTGCTACGTTCTTGTTTTAGTTCTCCGTCCAGTGAGATTGGGGTTGTGTTTGCTGTTCTGTTACGACCCTAGAACACAGATCTGGTTAGGCATTATGGTATCATGCCGATCATGGACTTAGCATGCAGAGGAACTAGTTGATGGTGCATTCACGAACACTGTATTTCTGGCATTTCTATCATCAGAGTTCCAGTAGTGGAGTGAGTGCAAGGGACCCTAACTTCAGCTTCAGCTGTCGTTTCAGATAAGTTACAGTTTGTGTATCTGGTTACTGTTTCATTATTAGTTATTTTTTCAACAATAATATAAACCTTAGTATTTGATTTGAAATTAGTAAAATGGAATTTGTTAAATGAAAGTAAAGACCATTAGCCTACTGTCGGGTTTATTATTATTATTCTGATCGATTGCACTTACCCTCGAGCTCGAGTGTAGTATAGATGAGACACCAACGCTGGAATTCTGAATTTTATTGAATGATAAATATCAGGTAATTATTATCGGTTCCCATTAACGTAGTATTTGATATTGACGATTTATTTAAAGATTCTATATATTAGAATTATTGTATTAGAGGAATGTTTAAATATTTGTATCCGGGTTATTCAGGATCTCACATGTTTATATGTACAGTTTAAATCTCTGTCCATAAGTGTATATTTGTTTCATTTCATTTTTCCTTAGGTATATTTAACTTTAACATTCTAAGACTGTTTTGCATTAATAGAGTGCCCTATGCCATATTTTTAGCGCCTTGTACTAGACTGTTCGCGCAAATTAAATTTATATTTTGGAACTGTTGTATGTTTATTATCCTTTTATTTACAACATATCTTATTTATATTTTGGCACCTAGTAGAAATTTAGCGCCCTAAATTAGCAAAATTTACTACAGCAGATATTTTAGGACGGGTAGGTGTCCTGATTATGTGTATTTAGAAGGTATAGGGGAATCTACCTGGCGCCTTTATTTTCTCTTTATTTATATCTGCCAAGTAAAATCTGGCATATACGTTCAAATAAAACGACATACCTTCTTCTGACCTTAGCACAATGTAAAGGGTAGAACTATAAGGAACATTATGGTTGGGGAAGAGGGGGGCGTGATTGGTCAGAAGAACAAATGGCCGACATAAAACGAAGTAATTTGGTTTAAAATATTACAAATTATGTCATACATTTACAGTTCATCACCTGAATAAATGTAACATTAATTTTGAAACTAATTTAACTTTGACTTTGTAGGTCTGGGTAACGGCCAACGCTTTTGTGGTTTTGGAGTTCTATGTAAGAAGTTTGAAAAATATACAATCTCTTATGTTGCCAATGAAAACAAGAATAGATTCTAGGGTGGGGTAGAAAACGAAAAGGAAGAAGAAGAGATGGGAAATAGAGAGAGGAAAATAAAGTGGCAGAATAAGCGGGAGAGGAAGGAAAACACGGGAAACAATGTAGAGAGAGTAGAATATGGAAAAGAAGAAGACGAGGGAGTATATTGTTATTGTTAAAGAGTAGAGGTAGTAGAGGAAGAAAACTAAGTAGAGAACAAGAGTGGGAGAAATAGGCAAAGAGGGAGAGAGAGAGACAGAGAGAGAGAGAGAGAGAGACGATAGTAGTTAGCAGAAATAATTCAAACTTAAATCGATGATTCTGTTTATGCAGAGATGTAATAAATAAATGTCTCAAATTTAAGGATATTCTCACCCTGAAAGATGTAGTCACTTGCCCAACAACAAAGAACAAATTTTCGCTATTGAGTTATGTTGAGCATTTTTAATTGTTTTATTCATGGCCACAAATTTAACTTATTATCATTTTCCGAATGTATATTTTATGTACCTAACTGAAATCGTGATTGTATAATAAAAAAAATTGGTTACTAAGTCAACATAGAGATTAAATGCAAACTTTAAAGTGCAATGAATATCCATATCTGCAGTTTCAGGAAAAATAGCTCAGAAAGACCTGAAAACGGAGTCGTGTTATTTGTAAAGCCGTTTCCCTGTGATTCCCAGGACAAAATCACACGAAAGTTTTCATAGGCTATCAATACAATTATGATGCTATTTTTTCAAGATTTTATAATCAGTTGTCTTGCATTCAGTGGATAGTAAAATCTATCAATCTATCAAAAGATACTATCTGAAAAGAAGAACTTTTGATTTGGTTGGACCGTCATGGGGCGTTTTATAAATATGAATCGTTTGATTAATGAAATCACACTATATGTACAATCTAATCGAAAATCTTCACTTTGAAGTTGATTAACTGACATTTACATTTTGATTAATTCAATTTATTTAAAATTTACCCCAGGTTCTGAACAGTTAATACCAGCAACTCCACCAAAGTTCGACGGAAGTCGTTAAAAAGGTTTTTCCCGAAAATAAATATGGGACCGCTTGGGATCCCTGTAACTAATCCAATTTCTTTTTAATCAATTATATACCCCATGTTCTGAACACAATTTTTTCCATATTTTAATACCAGCGACTCCACCAAAGTTTACTGTAAAAAGTTTTACCCAATTTCAAAGAAACGGTACAAACTATGTATTGAAAAAAAATATGGGACCAATTCGGGATATCTCGGAACTAATCCAATTTCTTTTCAATTTATCCCATGTTCCAAATAGAAAATTTTATACCAGCGACTGCGACTCTACCAAAGCATACTGTATAAAAAATCGGTAAAAAAGAAACGGTACAAGCTATTTTCATGAAAAAAATATAGGAACAGGATTCAGTATAAAGCTCGAGTAATTAATTCAATTTATTTAAAATTTACCCCAGGTTCTGAACAGTTAATACCAGCAACTCCACCAAAGTTCGACGTAAGTCGTTAAAAAGGTTTTTCCCGAAAATAACTATGGGACAGCTTCGGGATCCCTGGAACTAATCCAATTTCTTTTTAATTAATTATATACCCCATGTTCTGAACACAATTTTTTCCATATTTTAATACCAGCGACTCCACCAAAGTTTACTGTAAAAAGTTTTACCCAATTTCAAAGAAACGGTACAAACTATGTATTGAAAAAAAATATGGGACCAATTCGGGATATCTCGGAACTAATCCAATTTCTTTTCAATTTATCCCATGTTCCAAATAGAAAATTTTATACCAGCGACTGCGACTCTACCAAAGCATACTGTATAAAAAATCGGTAAAAAAGAAACGGTACAAGCTATTTTCATGAAAAAAATATAGGAACAGGATTCAGTATAAAGCTCGAGTAATTAATTCAATTTATTTAAAATTTACCCCAGGTTCTGAACAGTTAATACCAGCAACTCCACCAAAGTTCGACGTAAGTCGTTAAAAAGGTTTTTCCCGAAAATAACTATGGGACAGCTTCGGGATCCCTGGAACTAATCCAATTTCTTTTTAATTAATTATATACCCCATGTTCTGAACACAAATTTTTCCATATTTTAATACCAGCGACTCCACCAAAGTTTACTGTAAAAAGTTTTACCCAATTTCAAAGAAACGGTACAAACTATGTATTGAAAAAATATATGACACCAATTCGGGATATCCCGGAACTAATCCAATTTCTTTTCAATTTATCCCATGTTCCAAATAGAAAATTTTCCATATTTTTATACCAGCGACTGCGACTCTACCAAAGCATACTGTATAAAAAATCGGTAAAAAAGAAACGGTACAAGCTATTTTCATGAAAAAAATATAGGAACAGGATTCAGTATAAAGCTCGAGTAATGGCTGAAAGAACATAGATACAGACGAATTAAGAATCTTCTTTTTGAAGTCGGTTAAAAATATGGATATATTCTGGTTGAACTAATTATTATTTCAAGTAATAATTATGAAACAAATATTTATTTTTGCTAAATGAATACTTTTAATACATTATTATCATCATCTAGAAATTTCAGGAATAAGTGGTTCACAAAGACTGCACATCGGGAGTCATGCTGTGTGTACCGGCGTGTCCCCTTGATTCCTTTGACACAATTCATAAGTAAACTAAAATCTATATAATCCAACTATGAAATTTTCGTTACAATCCAATGAATACAAGACAATATATTGTTTCTAGTCTAGAACCTTCATCATCCCTATACTATTAAAATCTCAGATAATTATTTATATATTTATTTCGCATTAAAGTATAAAATTACGTTTCAATCATTTGAGGAAAGCGCAACGGATGAAGGTTCGGATCTAAAATTGAAGAACTAAGTGTTATAAACAACACTATAATTGATGCTCAGCATGGTTTTATTAAAACTAAATCCACTGAAAGTGCCACTTGTGATTTTTCAGTTATGTATACAAAAGCTTGGGCAAGGGTGAACACGTTGCAGGTGTATTCTTCGATCTGTCTCGTGCTTTTGACTGTTGAAATTTCAATTTTATTGAGCATAAGCTGCACCGATTAGGTTTTAGAGGTGATTTTTCATTATTCATTATGTCGTTCTTAAAAAATAGAGAAATTTGTGTCAAAATTCATGATACAACTTCAGAAATGCACGAGCTAAATGTGGGTGTTCCACAGGGGTTTGTGTTGGGTCCACTCTTATTTTTATTATATATAAATGATATGCCTTTCAATATGAACTTACATGACGTAAAAATTGTGCTTTTTGCTGACGATACGTCTATAGCGGTCTCAGCAAAGGACCCTGAGCAATTACAAGCAAAAATTTGTCACATTGTCCAAGTTTTTAGAAACTGGTGTGGTAAAAACAACCTTGTTTTAAACATTGACAAGACTGTTGGCATAACATTTTATAATAGGAAGTATACCCCAACACTTAGTCTTAATATAGATAATATCCAAGTAGACGCAAAATTGGAAAAAAAAATTGTTGGTTGTCTATGTAAACAACTTAAGATGGATCTCTCATATAAATCACGTTTGCAAACAACTAAACAATGCATACTTTGCAATAATCAATCTAAGATATACTTTACCAACAAACTATCTTATAAACGTTTATTATAGCCTATCTTATTGCCATCTTTCATATAATATCATGATTTGGGGTAGTTTTCCGTGTATTTCTAGCACAAAAACAACTAATACGTCTAATCTTTACCTTAAACTACACTGACTCATGTAGGTCTTCACTTATAAAATACTCTATTTTGTCAGTACCATCAATATTTATATTTAAATGTATTTTATTTGTAAAAAGCAGTAGTAATAAGTTTGTTAGAAACTCCAGTGTCCATCAGGTACTAGGTATACTGATGCATACAGAGTAGAACAACATAACAGCACATTGTATGAGAATTCACCCTACTTTTTTTGCCACAAAATTGTTTAATCATTTACCTAATAAATTGAAAATACTCACTTGCAGGAAATTTTAAAAATTTACTTTAAAAAAATGTTAGAAAAATATTACTATTCTGTTTCTGAGTAGTTAGAAGATTTTATTATGTTCTAAATTTGTTTATATTGTTTGTTTTTAAATATCTACGGATTACTTGTGTAATCCTTATTGGTACATATTTGTATATATATATATATATTTTAATAATTTTAAGAAAAACTTATCTAGATCGTTACAAGTGTTTTATAATACAGGCGTAAACAGTGATATATAAACATGATCCACAATATAATTTAACAGTTTTATGTTTGTCTCTTTAGATATTGTTAAGTTTGGGACTTTGTTGTTAATTAATTATTTCGAGTTTCACCTATTTGTAATTTTCTATTTGTCACTGTGTGTCATCTCTATTAAGGGTTTGCATTAGGGACAACCTGTAAGATGACCTATTGTATAAATAAATAAATAAATATGTGTATATATGTGTGTATATGTTTATATGTGCATTACAATTGTAATTAATTTTCTGTTTGTTATGACGTGTATATCCATCTGTAATGGCTGAAGTACAAAATAAATAAACATAAATATAAATATAATAATAGTAAATAACAAGTAGTCGACAAAAAAAAAGCGTATGTTCGTTTTTTTAGTCGCTTTAATGCAAAGATCACGGAATATGAATAAACGTGATTGTATTAATATTTTATCTGGTGTTAAAAAATGTAATTCTGTAAACATATATCCAGATTACAAGAAATCCTAGTTGTCAACTCAAAACTTATAAATAGTTCAAGTGGACCATAAACAAATGCGTTTTAAGTGCATTAAATCCAAGTGGGTAGTATCTACGACAATCCCCACAAATCTATTCAAAATTATTAACACAAACTTTCGTCAAAAATTATTGCAGCTGTCCTCCGAGCAGTTCCACCAGCATCTTTAAGATCCTATAATAAATATACTCGACATGTTTATACCATAATTTTTTCGTGCCTAATAAACTAAACGACAATGCAGTAAGAGCTCTTACGGATAAATGTGAGGTATAATATTAACAGAATTTTTTAACATATAAATTTGACCGACTGATACACGAATACAACATTGTCGAATGTATGACATATACACTACATCACACAAAAATTGTATCCAAGAAAATTAATTGATTTCTCAAAGTGTGTAGACTTTCAGGACTGTTGTAATGGATTTACTGTAGTTTTTCGGCCACCTTCACTGTGTTTTGGTGGAATTTCTTCCGAACGTTTCACCTGCAACTCCGGCAGTCATAATTAGTGGCGCGGGCGTAGTTGATACCTATGCTCGAAACGAATAGTATACGCCTCGAGCATACTAAGCCTGAAAATCAAGCTGTGGTCAAGGTTGGAAAACAGATGTCTGCTCCCTTCCAACAAACAAAGGGCAGGATACAGGGTGTTGCTTTTCTCCTACCCTATTTAAAATCTACTTGGGAGTAGCTTCAAATCATTCACCTATGAAATATAGCAAAATGGTCTGAAAAATAGTGATCTATATAGAATACTCTTAGCTGATGACCAAATGGTAATTGCTGAAATCTCATAGTGGAATATTATAACAAATGGGAGCCTATCATGCCTCAGAAACTACTTTCAGCTAAGATATCTTATTAGAGAAGCTGCTGTAACTAACTGTATTTGATCACCTTAGAAATAAAAGTATTATACAGAGAGGGAGGAAACGATATCGGGAAAAGTTTAGAACTGGGCTTCTCTGCAAAAGAATACCACGAAAGAATTGGGTAGAAAAAATTCATAAGAAGTTGGAAAGGCGGGGATAACAAGACTGGAATAATAAGAACTGATGACACTTAGGATGCGAGAAAACGGTTAGAATGATATTTCAGTTAAATATGTCATCCTTATCGCTTCTATACTATAAAGACATGTTCTGGTGACTTACTGCTCTATATTTGCCTCAATAAGTAATTTAGTTCTCCGGTTGATATATGTGACATTTCCTCTGAACCTAATATTTTATCGTGAAATGTGTTTCTACATCCAGGAGTTTCAAAAAAATCTAGCCCACACATACCCGAAATTGGGAGTCGTACTGTGTGTTTCCCTGTGATTCCTATGATAAAAATCACACGAAAAAATTCGTAGGTTCACTAAAATCGGTCAAAGAAATTACGATACTAACTTTTCGAGATTTTTCAATCCATTGAACTCAAGACAATATTGTTACGAAATTTTCCAAAGCCCTATTTAATTTCAGTACGACAACGATCGCTGGGATATAAAAAAAAGCTAGAAGGTTCGGACGGGAGAAAAACTTATCTCGATCATAACTCGACAACTGTAAAATTGACACTGGATTATACTAGAGAATTCGATGCTGATTGTAAAAGGAGGACCCATCCTCGCAGCAGTTAGTTAGAAAGGACGACGAGCGGATATCGTAATGTTATTGTGAATCAGCCGTTCTGTATAATTTGATGTAAATAAAGTTCAAGAAAAATGAAAGTGAATATTAGTTTTATAATTTTAAATTGAACCCACGGACTATATTACAATTTGGTGACCAGAAGTGAAGGATTAAGTGCAGTTAAAATCGTAATTTGATTTATGGAAACCCGTGGCGTGGAAAAGATGGACGAAACTGCCAAAAAAATAGTCAAGCAGGTTACGGAGGGACTGGACGAAAAAATAGCACAGATTCTAGAAAAACGTGACAAGAAGGAAAAACAACATCAGGAAGAAATTCAACAAAGGTTAGTAAAATCTTTTGATGAAAAACGTAAAATAGAATTAGAAAATCTTATCACAACGATGAAAAGCGAACAACAAAATCTTGTCACTGCCGTGGAAGAAAAACAACAAAATTTAATGGAAGGATTATTCTCGAAATTTGTATAAAAACAAGATCAAACTGAATTGACGAGACAAAATGAATTATATTATTATAATTGAATTAAAACGACACGAAACTGAAGAGAAAAGACAACTGCAATTTGAACAATTAATGCAAATAGTAAGACAAGTTAATGAAACAGTTAATGAAAGAATGCAAATAGTTGAGTCAGATATAAAAGAGATAAATGATGACATTAAGACCATAAAAAATACTGTGGACAATCTTGAAACAAAAGTAGATGACCTCGATTCCATCCAAAGCCAGGTAAAAGGTTAAATCAGTTCAATTCCAAACACAGTTTAAGACCAAATCAGTGCCATCCAAGACAAGGTAGAAACAGCAATTAAAAAAATGCAACAGGACTTACAGCGAGGAAAAACCAGAACACTACGAGTACCTGAGGTTCCGTCAGCAAACCACCCACATTGGATGGCAGTTCATCTTGGCCCATGTATAAACGGCAATTTGAGGCCGTGGCTACAGCTGATGGATGGGATATTCAAGAAAAATCTACTTCACTGGCAATTTCGTTAAGAGGTCCGGCCCTAGAACTCCTCCAAAGCATTCCAGTCGATGAACAAGGCAATTTCGAGAAGATCACCGCCATTCTGGACAAGAGATACGACAATCAGTCCTTGAGCCAGGTATACCAAGTCCAACTGAGTGGAAAAACGCAAAATTCCTGTGAAAGCCTCCAAGAATTCCAAGCGGAGATTAGACGGTTAGTTCACTTGTCCTACCCAGACCTGCCAGAGGAAACGAAAGACCAGTTGGCCACACAGATTATGCCGACCAGCTCCGACATAACATGCTGGCAATACATGAATTAGCCCGAACGCAGATGTTGGCCACCAGTGACCGGATGAAGACGCGATACGACCTCAAAGCCAATTTAGTCGGGTTCCGGGAGAGGGACAAAGTCTGGCTGTACAACCCCCAACGGAGCAAGGGTAAATCCCCAAAGCTTACACCCGCCTGGGATGGTCCATACGAGATGGTCAAAAGGCTTAATGACGTCGTCTACCGGATCCGTCGAAACCCCAAGGCTAAGTTGAAGGTGGTCCATTTAGATCGACTTGCTTCCTACCATGGAGAGGATGTTTCTGATTTGATGTGAAAGTGAAAGTGAATATTAGTTTTATAATTCGTACTGTTTTTAACGCCTTGTGATTCCTATGATACAAATTCGTAGTTTAATTAAGAAATTACGATACTTACTTTTGGAGATTTTTCAATCCATTGAACGCAAGAAAATGACTTCCGATTGGAAGGTTGTATAAGCTAGATTTTCCTGAAACTCCTGGATGTGGAAACTCATTTCGCGATAAAATATTAAATTCAGTTATATCTATTATGTATATACATAAATAATTATTCGAGAATTCAATCAGTTGAGTGGATCGCAACTGATGAAGGTTCTCGACTAGAAACAATATATTGTCTTGCGTTCAATGAGTTCAAAAATCTCGAAAAGTTAGTACCCCTGAGCCGACCTTAAATTTTCATTATTCGATTGATTTTTTCATCTTGTTGCAGGTTTTTTTATGTCGCATAAATTCGAACGGAATTTCTCAGCTTTGCTTTTGATTTTCTTCTACAGTCTTATGTCTGTTTGTATATTCAGTTCAGTCTCGTAGTTGTTTTTGTAAAGTATTAGGTTTCTAGTTTCTTTTGTCGTGTGTCTAAATTCCATCCTCTTGTTGGTTCAACAATGACCCACACAATGAATACACATTTAATCCAGGATTATTGTCATCAAAAATTGATATATATATATATATATATATATATATATATATATATATATATATATATATATATACAACTTTTGGATCTTGACTAGCGTCAAATTTAGGTGTTTTCTTATGACCCAACTATAGACGATCCACTTGACAAAAAAAGAGCTGTATATTCAAAACAAAAACGTTCAGTCTCAATCTGAATTCGTTGTCAATCGTATTAACATCTAAAAAAAAAATTGATCGTATTGATAATTTTACTTGACATAATTACGGAAATTGGTCGTTTTTTAGACATACAGAGTAGCACTAAAAAAGTTCCAAATATCATATATAATAGTCAAGCGCCTTTCAAGTTGGAAGAATTTGAAAAGGTTTTTTTGAGAATTTATATATGTCACTCTCCATTATTAATTTTATCCTTAATTATCGGCAACCCGGTTGAACTCTAACAAAAATTTCACTTTTGTGTTATGTTCTTCTTTGTGTAATTTTCTTTAAATGTCAAATTGTATTTTATGGCCTAGGTGCAACTTTTGTGTTCATTTATTCCTACATGTAGATGTCTAGATGTTTCTCCAATGTAAAATGGATTACATGCACAACAATTTTTATAAATGCAATAGTTTGACTTGGGTTTGTTGGTTTTATTTTCCATATAATTTCTTCACTGTATTTTTTTGTTTTGAATGTTCTTTTAATTTATATTTGTTACTGAAATGTAGTTGTCTTGAGTTGCATTATTATTTAGAGAAGTTTGGTGTTGATTTTCAAGTTTGTTTTATATTCAATTCTGTTTAACTCTTTGTTGATGATATTTGTATGTTAGTTGTTTTTATCAAGAACTTATTAAACAATGTTTTTTGAAGCGAAAACTTTTTAACGGAGGCCTAATCTTTCCCATATGAAAATACATGAATATCGTAATGAAATGCATAACTTGAAATTGCATTTGTCTCGACATGTTCCAACTGACACCACACTTCTTTGATATTGAAATACCCATACCACTCAGATCTCTATTTAAGAAACACGGTCCTGGTAAATCGACAAATACAACATCCAATTAATACACAAAACCTCCCCAAATTTACTTTTCTTTCTAATAATCTTAGAGACTTGACATAGTCAGAAAGAAGACCACCAGAAAACGAGAACGTTATTTGCCATTAAGTTTGTATGTTGAGTAGTTTCAAATAATAAAGCAAACATTTTACATTAAGACTTCTGCTTAATAATTGAAATTAATATGGGAAATTATTTACCATGGTGTAGTAAAAAGGTGGAACGACTATACTTCCATGGCGATCCTAAAGCTATGGCGAAAAATCCGCCTACTTTTACGAAGCAACTGCAGAGGGCGCCGGGTGTCTCATCCCTGCACATTTACTGCTTATGCAAGATTACCATATTCGACACGGATGGTTGGAATTGGTTCAGGTGCTCCAGGAATGCCTGTAGTTCTGTCTCTCTGTGTTGCCAAATAATGAAAGTGTCATCGACATACCTCAACCATAACTTAGGCATCTCGCATCTCCTCAGTGCATGTTTTTCGAAGCATTCCATGTAGATGTTGGCGATGGTTGGTGATAACGGGGAACCCATAGGCAATCCATCTTCTTGCTTGAAGAACCGGCCCTTCTCCTGAAAGTAGCAGTTCTTGAGGCAACATTCAACTAAGTCCATGATTGAGTCTATTGGCAGCTTCGTCCTCTCCATCTGGGTTTCGTCTTCAATAAGTTTCTTTCTCACTGTATTGAGAGATTCGTCTAGTGGTACGTTCGTGAAAAATTTTTCAACGTCGAAACTTACTAACCGATGTTCTGGCCCAATTTCCATGGGTCGGATGATTTCGACAAAGTGCTTTGAGTCCTTGACGTGCGATGATGTTTTGCGCCCCAAAGGTTGGATGATTGGTAGAAGGAATTTCGATAGTGCTGCTGTTGGTGAGTTGCGCGAACTTGTAATCGGTCTGAGAGGTACTCCTGGTGTTTCTTATATTTGGGACTCCCTGTACATAGTAAAAAAATTTCGGATAACGTGAATTACCCTATATATGAATTAGTGCGTTGTGTGTTGCATTAGCATAATATGTAAATACTTATTGAAGTACATTATTTTAAAACTTTATATGGTTTGGCGTTAGGCAGTGGCTCTAGATAACATTAAAAAAAGAACAGATCAGTTATCGGCTTTTAGTTAGTGTTGCAGAATGACTAACAGGAGAATGAAAAAACATTTACAAATGATTTTAAAGTAGCAACATATGTGTTTGTAAGGAACATTTTTCCAGATGATAGCTATTCGTGGTTATTATCATTAGTACAATCCAAAGTTATATCTGAAATGAAAAAGAAGCATTTGAAGTCTTTCTTCATTAAACATTTATTGGATTACACATTGAGTGATATATATTTCTAACTGTTTTAAAAGAAAAAAGTGTGAACTCTATGTGAGAAATTATATATTTAAAAACTTGTACTTCCTATGTTCTTTTACAGATAAATTTAGACTAAGAATTATATTTACACATTAAGATAATTTCCTGAGTCGTAACAAAACAGAGGCAATTATTTTTATTCACCTGAAATTTATATCTATTACTCAGAATACAACAAAGACAGAGAAACAGAGACGACATTGCGGTAACGAGAGATGGGAAATATATTTCGCAGGAAGCTTTCGCTTCCATCGTTCAGTCTCTAATGACTGCCGCTCTTTTTTTATCGAATTTGTTGTCATCAGAACTAATAGTTATAAGCATTAACCCCATTATGAATTTGTGAACTGGAGTTTAACAATATAATTAGTTGTAAACGACAACTAAAAAGACGGTGCAAGTTTTTCGTCACTCAGTATAAAACATCTAAAGCATATATTGTATATTTTTCAAAGAACTTCCCGTTTGACATCGTCCTGTAGTGCTTTTCTAATTTTGTAATCTCCGTGATGTGTATAGTTTCGAATTGACGACAAATTTACAAGCGGACCTTTCAATAAATTTATGGCATCTTCCAGCTAATTTAAACTTATCTGATCTCCTGGCGTTTAACTTCTCGCATCTTAAACCTTGTTAAAAACTCGACTTTGAGTTGTTGCTTTACGTGTGCCGGATGTTTATTCGATAAATATTTGTGGAAATAAAGGTGTTGTAATTTTTTCTTTCCGTAGCAACAAAGTTCGAAAGAATGTTAAAAAATTTAGAAGATTATTTTTATATTATAATTGATTTCGAAAGGCTCTTTATGGCATCTCAATAGTTTAAAATTTACTGTCAAAAATTAAATCTTGACATAAATAGTCAAAAACTATAGGCCTTTTCATATTGGAAAATTTTTAGTGCGACAACATCTGTCATTTTTTTCGGGCAAAAAGATTGTATTTACATGCCAATGGTGTGAAAACTGCCCGAAAAAAATGACGCATGGGAACAAAAAATTTGCTAATTAGATTAGAAAATATAAAGTCGAATGATTGACAAAACTATTTGAAAAATTTCCTTTGCGTCAATTTTGTTACTGAAGAAGTGTTTTGGGAAATTGACAAGAGACATAACTGAATTATGCCAGAACTCACTGAACTGGAAAAACGTACTGCCCCTGACCAAAGTATATCTTTAACACACAGAAAATCTTATATTCCAGATCTTGATATGAGACCAATCTCATCAACTGAAATACTCATTGATATCGTATCCAATGCAAAACAGTCTAGAGGTGAAAAAAAGCAAGAAAAATTTTGTCCAAACTTAGATTAAAACCAGTCCAGGATGTAAACAAAGTGACCATTCATAGATTTAAGAAGGTATTGTTTGTCATTAATAAACCAGATGTGCACAAAAATCCCGTAAAGCCAAAATTGAAGATCAGTCTCAACAAGCTCCAGTTGCTGAAGCTGAAAATTCTAAGAAGTCAATCTAGCTGGAGATTGTGCGGTTGGATATACATCAATGGCCCCAGTAGCTGAAGAATCTGGAGATGAGGAAGTCGATGAATCTGAAAATGAGGAAATCGACAATTCAGACAGATATGGACGTAGGGTTAGTGATGTCTCAAGCGACCGTCAGACGATATGTATAAACAGCATTGCAGTTGTAAGACATTAGTGTATATAAATGAATAAAATCACAATTCGTAAAAGGTTTGACTCCTGAAAAGACAGAAGTAATTTTTTAGAACATTCTTCTTATATCCGAAGCCAGTGGAATCAGAGGTGGCAAAAGAGCAGATCGTAAATATGAGTACTCGACACAAGTATAAATTTCCAAACGAATCTGGACTAGTATGGAAGTCTGAATGTAAGAAGAATGAAAACGAGTTTGGAGATCCAACAGTAATAGACATGAAAACTAGATAACTAAAACAGACTAGTATGCAATTGTGAACACAACTAATTAATAGAAGAGTATGGAATATGAATACGCTTGACTAGTATGTTATTAATAATTAACTGATACTACAATTGCAATTCTTTGTCAAGGAACTAGACTAACTGGCTATTTCTTGAGGAAGTTGTATTTATATTCAAGGAGTGATATAATTACCAGGTACAGGATTATTTAATTTTATTATAGGTAAAAGGATTAACTAAAGAGGTTTATTAAGGGGAAATTATTTATTTCTGTCTGGTTGTTTAACAAATTACGGGTATTTTTAAGTTTATTAATCTCCAATGATTCTAAAAGGTTTAATTTATTACGTTTATTTTCTGAATGTAATAATTTAAAATTTTCGTCGAAAAGATAATTTTCTCTTACTAAATGTTCAGCATAATTGGAATCTGTTTTTTGATTAATGAAAGAATTACGGTGCTCGTAGATACGTTTTTTACACGCTCTGCCGCTTTGACCAATATAGGCTTTAGGGCATGACCCACATGATAATTTATAGACTCCAGATTTATTGTTTGGATCGATTTTTGATTTGTTATTTTTGATAAATTTTCCAAGACTATTGTTTGTTTTGAATGTAACGTTAATATTCTGTTTTCTTAAAAAGGATGCTATTTTTAAACTTGGTTTGCCAAAATAGGTTATACTATTATATGAATCATTATTGGTTTTGCTGTCTGGGTAAACTTCTCCTAATGCCTTTTTGTGTTTTTGATTTGCAAGAATATTTTCTATTAATTCGGCCTCAAACCCGTTATTTACTGCTATCTGTTTGATTATGTTTAATTCTTTCTGAAAATTATTTGGTGATTGTTTTTGTTGATATGGGTGTATAGAAGTGCGGTGAATCGTTAGATCGGTTTGAGATGGCTTGTGAAATATTGAAAACTCGTGTTTGCCATTTACTTTGTTAACTGTTAGATCTAGGAAATTGATTTTAACCTTTTTTTTTACACTCTATAGTTAATTTAATATTTGGATGGATAGTGTTTATAAAATTCCCCAAGAAATACCCGGTTAGTCTAGTTCCATGACAAAGACATTAGTCGAAACGCGTCGGACAGTTTTTAAAAAAACGTAAATTGTGGAAATTGCAATTGTAGTATCAGTTAATTATTATAATGAATTTCCAATAAGTATCGGCCGAATCAATTCAGTAGTATATAATTGCCAAATGTAACATATTCATAATACGAGACAACAAGTTTGCTATGAATTCCATGTAGATTCAGATGATGATCCTCGGTTAAGCGTTCGAAATACAAGTATTTAGACGTATTAATTCACACATGTTTATGTCAAATCCCTCTGTACATTTAGATCTTTTAAAATGCGCAAGGGATTTTAATTCGCTTTTCATCAAGGAGGCGGGGGGAGCATGGGGCGATCGTCCCCTCCAAGAGCCTCAAAGTTAGCAAATTTAATATTAGAACGAGGTAATCTTGAGTCCAAGAACCTGGAAACAAGTAACTTCTACGGGTTTAAATCTTAGATCGACTATTTCTAATTTGGTATTTGGTAGTCCAAGAAATCTATGTTGAAAATTATAGTTAGGTAAATTTAGTACAGGATTGTGTAGTTTAATATTGTTTTATGGAAAGGTGTCCAAATGTGCTAATAATTGTTCAATCAAAGCGTCGCTGCTATACTCGTACAGCGTCTGTAACATAAAAGAAGACGTTAGCTTAGTTGATTGGAGGGTCATGCTATTAATACGAAGAACTCGGGTTCAATCCCCACAAGGACTTCTTTTTATGACTAAATTATTTTTCATGATTCACCGAAATTTTTTGTATGTATTTGAGTGGGTCCCTGAAAGCTCTAGATTCAACTTTTTTCGTAACCTCTTTAATGGTTGTGCAGAATGTTATGAAATTTGATGTAACTTAAACTCACATGGGTTAGATTTACAATTTAACCCGGTTTGTGGCAATATGATCGGATTTTAAAAGAGTTGTTTGAACTCCTCGTAAGCGCTTGGGTCGATTTTGATAAAACTTTTTGGGTGTGTTTGAGTTGGATAGATGTACAATTTAACCCAGTAGGTGGCCCTGTGATCGGGCTGTAGGGGAACTTTTTTTAACAGATTGGCCCGATTATCATGAAACTTATTGTCAGTATTTTGGTGGGTTAGATTTACAATTTGACCCGATCTTACAATCGGGTTGTTTGAGTTTTTAAACTCCTAAAGGGTTGGCCCGATTTCGATGTAATTTTTTGTGTTTCAATAGGTACTTCGCAGGTCTAGATTCACAATTATACCCTGTGGGGGCGCTGCCAGTGCCATATAGGAATTTTTCAATTTGTATTGTAACAGCCAGTGTTTGATATTTGTATCTACGTCATTTGCCGATGGAGTAAATTACCAATAAATGAAATTATAAGGTAAAAACTTAATTTTTGAACATAACGTAATTTTTAGTTGACAGTGACAGTCCCAGTAATTAGGAATGAAAAATCTATATCAATATATAATATAGAAAATTGTCAAATATCTTTATTTGTTTGTATTGTATCCTGTTCTCATGAAAGAATTGAAAAAAGTTTTGCAGAAATTATAATTTTTTTAGCTTAATGTAGCAATGAATGAATCATGTTAGTACAGATGTTATTGGTGGTACCTAATAATATATATCAAAATATCTCGTTTATTCGAGAAAACCCCTTTTGTGAGTTACGAAGATAAGTTACGAAGCCATGAGGAAGCACGTGTTTATTTAATGAAGTCCATGGTGAAAGAACAGATTTCTAGGAGTACTGAAAGATACTAGTACACGTAGGTGTCAAGGATATACCTAGAAGTGGCAGATCTATAATGAACGATGACACAAAATAAAACGCATTAATAATGTTAAAAGAAAACCTCACACAAACAATGTAAATTGGACAAACAACACTAATCTGATCCTACTTTTTTGATGGCAGTTTGATAATAATTAAAACTTCTGCGGGCATCCCAAAAATGTGCAACATTTAAGACATTGATCATTTTTTCGACACGGTAGGGCATTATTGCATTAAAGTCTACAAGTAAAAAGGTTTCTGGAAACCACTTTGGAGAGTGGATTGGTAGATGTGGACCTATTGGGTGGTCACCAAGATCTCCAGTTTTGATCCCAATGGATTTCTTCTTGTGGAGCCATTTATAGAATCACGTTTATGACGACGGCCCAGAAAATTTACAAGATTGAATAGAACACATCAGACAATAGACGAAAACGTAACAAAATTAATTCCTTAATATTTTTTGGCGTTTTTTGTGAAAAACTTCACCATAGCACTGTATATAAACAGCAAGTGTGTAGTTTTCCCTTAAATTATATGTGAAATGTAAAAGAAAGAATACCCTAGGGGAAATAAAATCCATTTAACGACACCCTGTATATTATCAGGTATAAGTATCAATTCAAAAAAGTTTATAATTCGTACGGTGATTTCGTAAATTTTATTAGGCCAGCGCTAAGAATGAAAATCAGATAAACGTCGATGATATATTGCAACGTGGAACGCGGACTGTTCTATTTCCTTCGAAATTTATCGAGAAAACAATCTAAATTTCCTTGAATTAAGTAAAAGAAAACAAATGGCGTGATGGTGGATCTGATTAAAAACGTTCGAAATAGCGTTTTGGATGGCTATTTAAATGTGGAATTAATTAGTTTTCCAAACGATTCTGTTTTAATTCGGCTCGAAAACGGCGGATTTATGGGTTCGTTGAGGAAAAACGGGGAAATTATTTCCTAGGTACACGCTATCGTTTCCCAAACGCAGTATTTTTATAGCACAATATATATTTTGTTAAATAATAGAATTGGATAGTGACTAATACAATGGAACAAAAACGATTAATGCTATACGAGGGGCTTGTAAATCAGAATTTGAATTTGTAACTAAGAAACAGTGTAACAAAGCAAATAAAAAAATGCCTCAATTAAGATGTTTTTAAAAGACTGTGCACAGAATGCTTTTCTGTCCCTTAAAAAATAATATATTGCATATTATGAAATTCTCATTTAAAGTTTGCATGACTCGAAACAAAAATGGGCAGTTATTGAAATTAGAATTTGTTCAATTACCTCTATATGCTCTAACGTAGGATACATTTTTGTGATTGTCTGCCTTTGGGAAAACATTTTCTCAGTCTTTTGGAGACTATATTATATGACATTTTTTCTATCAAATAATTTTATTAACCGACTTCGAAACAGGAGGAAGTTTTGTCGTCAACTTTTTTTATGTATGCTCAGTGATTATTAAAAAACGGCTTGGGCAATTTTGATGATTTCAAGTGCATTGTATTAGGGGATATTACCAAAAGGTTCCATATAATTCTCTATAACGTGAGATTTACGGTTTTCCAGAAAATAAGAAGAAACTGTAATTACGGCATCACAGTTCAGTGAATTTCAATGAACCATCACTGTTTTCCCTGAATAAATTTGACTATTTTAAATTGTATTATACAAAGATATGTTTTTCTAAGACGTCAAACATACTGTTTTTCTGAAAATCGGAAAAAAGTGTTCAAAAACGGTAAACATGAATGTCAAATTTTTACCATAAATATCTAGCTTAAGTGTCAAAATATGTCAGAAAAGTGTATCGTACAGGGTGCTTGTAACTGTTTTCATTCTGATTATTTTGAAGTCAGTTTCTTTTTAAAAAAAGTTCTATTACGGGGCTTCCAGTCGAGTGAAATGGCAGCAAATATTTCATCAGTAGATCGAAAAGAAAATTTGTTTCGTCGGCGCTCTTTTCTATACGGCTATACGGTGTACGGTTGTGGGCTTGTGTGTGTGTGTGTGTGTTTTTTTTATCCGAAGAGGGGGGAAATACATTGCGTACTTAGCTAGCACGTGCTGGCCGTCGTGCGGGACTCCCGATGCATTGACTTCAAAGCAATAGTAAATCGTTGCATTGAAACCAGTGTACCGTATACCCGCTAAAACCCTAACCTCTTTCTCCTACAACCATGGTCCCCTGCGGCACTCTTTGTCAATACTACTTCGCAAGGGTGGTTCATTGCAGATGTTTACTGGAAGCTCTTACATTAGGATACCAAGTTCCAGATGTTCTGGAGCAGAATACTCCTCGAATACCGGAGTTCTTTGAGGATAGTCTCCGCGTAATCTGAGTTCTCCCAACCTGCCCTCCCAGCCCAACCTCCCCATGCACTCTTTCCACCGGCCTTTAGTAGAGCTACCCTAATTGTACTGAACGATATTAGTCTCCAGAATCCTCTCCACTTCATTGGACGTTGATCTAGAGCAGGAGAAGAATTGCGGCTTTTATGTTCTTTGAGTTGAAGTAACACCACCAATAGAAATAAAACCGTATATTGCAGGAATACTAATTGTTCAAAGTCTAGTCTGACTTCGTTGTCAATATAAAGCCATTGACAACGAGGTCAGAATAGACTTTGAAACGTTTGGTATTCCTGCAATATGTTTTTTTTATTTCTATTGTGGTGTTATTCATACCAAAAAACATAAAAGTAATCAGGAATATGCCACACAACGTTTAGTTGTTGTCTTTTGAAGTCAAGATTCTGGCTTCTGCGCTTGTTGCTACACGTCAACACACAATCTTCGTTTGGGAGTGGTGTTGATTTCCGCGTCCACCACGTCCGTACAGTGTGGGCTGCTCTGTCCGTTGTGTCAGTTTGGGGAGTTTGCCCTCCTGAACCTGTGCAGGTATGCGTTCTTGATATCCAGGGTGGCAATTAGACACTGTGTGTGTGTGTGTGTATGTGTATCTCTGGCTTATCACTCTTAACCGTTCTAATTTCTTTAATAATTTCTTTTTTAAGGAAACTGTATTCGTTTATGAGCTACAGTTTGGGTGATGCACCATAACTTCGGGAATGTATAATTTGGGAAACTGTATTCGTTTATGATTATGCTACAGCGATTGGGTGCACCGTGCACCATAACTTCGGGAATGTATAATTTGGAAAAGTAGGAATAGAATGGTTGTTGCTGATTTCTTTGCCAAGGTGGTAAATGATAATGAACAGAGGAGCGGGAAGTGGTAGATTAAGAAAGGATTAAGAAAAAACTAAATTATGATCAGCTTTTTCTGTTGAAATTGTTTGGATGTTTATATATTTCAATAGTCTCTCGCTGGAGACTAGAATAGTAGTGGGATGAGCTGGACAATACATCTTCGTTTTGGTACCTCATGACATAATCAGGTGAAATTAATACATGCTGTACAACGGCCGATTTTTCAGGTTGTAATAACAGACAATTCCGCCTTGTTCTCCATACTCCTAGCATTGAAAAAAGGTCACTAGAGTCTTTAAGAGATCAGAAAATATGTTAACATTGCTGGGTAAGTTTAGAAGCAGGTTTAACTTGGGGTTGTTTAACTAACTTCCCAAACCGATCCGTTGTGTTCTTTATGTTAAGTAAATACGTTGTTCACATGTTTTGATTTGAATGCAGTTTTTATTATTGTTTGGTGTTAAGGCCCTTCTGATCTCATGACTAGAGTAACCGTTAGCCTGCAACGCACAGTTTAAATAGAGTAACACATTTTTTAGATGTCTTGATTCGTACAGATTCCGGCTTCTTGATCCAGGAAAATCTTATTATAATCCTCTTTTTTAGGATGGAGATTGGAGTGTTTATGGAAGTATCTGTCTGTGTGGATGGCTTTTCGGTAAACACTTTGGCCCAGGCCTCCATCGCTGTTTCTTATTATTAATACATCCAGAAAAGCCAGTTGTTCGTAGTTTTCTTTTGCTTTTAAATGGTGTGTAAAGTCAATTAACGACTCTTTTCTATGGCTGCAAACAACAAAGATGTAGAGTAAAAAAAGATGTAAGAAAACCTGCACGAAGTTTTTAAACTGATAGCACCAATGATGAGCCAAAGAGGTACATTAGGCTTATGAATTTTTTGACAAACCATAAAGTCTTCATAGATTGATTGAATTTTTTTTATAGCTGATGGTTTCTTGCTTACTCAAGATAAATCAGCTGCAGAATAAATCATCTTAAAAAAAACTTGAAGCATGTTCAAATACATTGTTAGGATAGAACTTCAGTCAGTCAAGTTATATAGAAGTTACACGATCACTAAAACATTCGAAATATGTCAACAGCAGCGCCATCTATTGAGTATAATCTATAACTCTCGTCAATAAATAAGCTATAAAATACTAAAAGAAGTTTCCAAATCCTGTTGGAGTACCAAAAATTAGCGCGTTTAAAAAACTCTTCGGCGTTATTATTTTTATTAGTCTAGATAAAAGTCCTTTTCCACAGTAGTCCCAGGAAGTTAGTTTTTTTCTTCGTTGCCTTAATGACATTAGATTTTCCAATTAATTTAAACCTTGCATAAAAATGCAGTTCAAATTGAGAAAACATGTTATCAATCGTCGCAGCAATTCGAAAAAAAAAACACTTGCAACAAATCACATGCAGTGGGACGTCCGCTAACAAAATGCAAAAATAGGTCAGACGTCAAACCGATAAACTCCGTCACGAATGAAGACGAATCAAATAAATTACGGTTTTGTTTTCGTCCCGAAAGCAATGCCACAAGAATAATTTACATTTACATTTCAATGCGTTCGAATGAGATTTCGAAAAAACGTCTACAATTTTTCTTCATCCACTTCAACGTAATTGCTAGTTAAACGTTATTTCTATCTAGCAGGTGATTCGTCAAACCTAATAAGGAAAGGTTCAAGGCTCGATTTCTAACAGTTTGAAATTATAATAATAGTAAAAAACTGCTGCGATTAAGATTAACCTTAGAGATTAATAGAATAGTCGAGTCGATATAATAATTTTTTTAAAAGAGAGGACTGTTTTTCTCTCTCCTCGCCGTAATTGCTTGCTGTTGCTATGTAATCAAATGGATTCGGCATCGATCAGCTGCGAGTGTTTTTGTGTTTGCGAGCTGTTTGTTGGCTTTGCCTAGATAGGAGCACGCTTAGACACTAATTATATTCACATATATTATTTATGTGTGTATACTTTGCATATATAATCAACGAACGAGCACAATCCATGTCAGGAGTGTTACTTCGTTGATATTAATGGGCAATTTGTATTTATAACGAGATGGGATGGTGAGAAAGAAGGTCTACGGTTCGTCCATTATAGCGGTTTCACCTAATATTGATGTTAAATTTGGCAAGTAACAGCTTGACATCAGTAATTATGAAAAAAGGAAGCGAAACTGTATGGTTCAACAAAAAACGAGATTACTGTACCGGTTAAGATGTTCGGGAGTTTTTTAATAATGCTAATATCCTGACAGTGACGTAAAATGTTAAAAAAAGAGAATTGCAGGCACTCGATGAGTGCCAACATAAGTGAAAACTAGTATACAGTGTGGAACAGCCAAATAGAATAAATTCGATAGCCAATAAACGAGGGCGTGTTGGGAAAAACGCTTGAAACCGTCGACATGTATTTTTAAATGCACATTTTTTCAACAAAGAAGGGTGTAAGTAATTTCGAAAAGATTGTTGAGGAGGTCTTGTATTATTTTGTCTGTTCATTGGGGTTTTCTCTCCTCAAAATTTATGCATACAACAGATAAGCATTAAAAATCGTATTTGGAGAACAAAGTGTAGTAAGGCAATTTCGTAAAATTGCCCGGATTACTAGCTGTCCGTACACAAATTCTTCCTCACAGTTATTCTGAAAGAATGAGATGTCTTAAAATGATCAACCAGTATTCCTGTATATAAATAGTGTATTGTATATTGTGTTATACTTATCTGTTTGGAGACGCTTCAACTCCGACTCTGGAGTCGTTGTCAATCGTTTTATTGTCTTTTAAGGTATTTTCAAAAAATTTTCGCAGTGATATGGATTTTGAAGTTTGTCAAAAAATTTTTGACAGTGACAATATGTCATTTGCCGATCACTTGATACTGAGAGTACCAATCTTTTGCTCTTCTAGCAATAGATCTCCTCCAGCTCAAATGAAGGGCGATTGAAGGGGCCCCGATTTCCGTATTGTTTATCATCATACAGCTGGATTCTTTAAGTTTTCTATTTTTAAATTTTCCTCTTTCAACAAGATCTTTGTTTTATCCCAATCTACCCTACGGCTTCCGGTGCTGGTTAATACATGGTTGGCCAAATTTGACTTGTCCACATGTCTTCTCGAAATGTTATAAATAAAACTATAAATCAACTAGAAAGAAAATCGCAACAACAAACCAACACAAATAACCAACAGACCACTAATAACAACCAAACACAAACAGAAAACAAAATTATGAATATAATTCCATACGTCCCACGTGTATAAGAAAAAATTAAGCGGTTAAGAAATAAATACGATATTAAAACTGTTGTCTTCTAAACGTTGTTTGTGGCATGTTCTTGATTATTTTTATGTTTCTTTGGGGAATAACACCACAATAGACATAAAACTACGTATATTGCAGGAATACCAAACGTTTCAAAGTCTATTCTGATTTCGTTGTCAATGGCTTTATATAAAAAATATAAAGCCATTGACAACGAAGTCAGAATAGACTTTGAAACGTTTGGTATTCCTGCAATATACGTAGTTTTATGTCTATTGTGGTGTTATTTCCCAAAGAAACATAAAAATAATTAAAACTGTTTTTAAAACAAATAATACATTGCGCTTTATCCTCACATTTGACGCAACTCAACAGTCCAAAAATTGTGTGTACAGTGTTGTGTGTGACTGTGGCCATAGTTATACCGGTGAAACTTCAAGACCTTTAGAAGTAAGGGAAAAAAAGAACACCAATATAACATTTCGAGAAGACATATGGACAGGTCAAATTTGGCCAACCATCTATTAACCAGCACCGGAAGCCATAGGATAGATTGGGATAAAATAAAGATCTTGTTGAAATGAAGAGGAGGGCCAGAGAGGCTTACGCCAAACTGGAACAGCACCCAAAACTTCACCCATTTAATGTTTTAATTTTGGATAAACGATAAAACTCGCTTCTATTTATTGTAGAAGACTGTACATAGGTAGCTTCAAGCCTAAAAAACATGATTATGGTCGCCACCTGGATATTAGAACACTAGAATTAGGAGTACTTAATTTAATTGACGAGCTACCCGAAGTAGGAAAACTGCTTTGCAACTACATCTTAAAGGAAGAGCCGTTATGTCCATATCATGTATTACAAGTCCAGACACTGTTACCTCGTGATTTTCCCAACCGTCTTTCATTTTAGTTTTGGATACTAGATATGATTAGATAACACCCGGAATTTCTTGAGCATATTTTATTCACGGACGAAGCACGTTTTTCAAATGAAATCATTATTAATAACTACATGAACCATCTAGAAAATCCTCATGTTATGGTTGAAGCTCACCACCAGGAACAATTTTCTTTAAATGTGTGAATTGGAACTATTGGAGATCAACTAATTGGCCACATTTCCTTTACGTGTTAGAGAGGAAATGTGGTTAATGCACGATGGCGCACCTGCCATTTTTGTATGAGAACACGTCACTTTTGAACGAAACATATCCAGATCACTGGATAGGTCGAGGGGAACCTCAATTTTGGCCAGCTCGTTCACCTGATTTCTATTGGAACTCCTGTCAAGATATAGAAGACTTAAGAAAACGAATTATTGTTTCTTGTAGAATTATTCAAGATTCTCCTAGGATTTTCAATCGAATACGAAGATTTATGTGTCGACGTCTAAACCCTGTGTAGGCGTTGAAGGTGGCCATTTGGAGCACTTAATGTGATCTCTTAGTCACAGAACAACCAAATCCAGTAGCGAAACTCTTGTCGGAATCTTTGACGTTTTGGGGTCAAGATTTCATAACCTTGAACAGACTCGGCCATTACTTTGATAGTAACAATATCCGAACGGTAACTTTAAATTAAATATAATGACGAGTTTGTATTAAAAAAGGAACAACATATTTGAAAAATATAAGTCTTATAGGCATTTTAATAAAAAAAATAATCAAAAGTCGTGTGAAAATAAAGGTTTGTGTTTATATATCTGCGATATACCCAAAGTTCCACTTCCAATGGTGTGGAAGTAATAGGTCCAACTCACAATCTTTGCCACCTTGTTATTGTTATTTGTGTAATATTAAACTATTTGTACTTATTTTAAATATTTTTTATTAAAAATAAAGGTACTTAACTTAAACAAAATTTATATTCTTTATCAAACTTAGACAATTTGGAAAAGTGACATGATCTATTATACAATTTTTAGTAATGTGGCATAATTATATGCATTCTCAAGTTCTTATTACCACTGTTTGATAAGAATTTTATTTTATACAGGGTGAGTTTTTTTGATGACCAGTATAGACATCTCGGAAACTAGCGTAGACAGAGCAATGGTTAAATTGGGAAAGATTTGTTTTACTGGCCCAATTTAATGACACTTTCGGATCCTTGTAAAAAGTCATGGCTTACTAGATATTTATAAAAAACGAAATTCTGTCGATTTAGTCAAATCCCTCTAGCTCCTTTGTATTTGATTTTATAAAAAAAGTGTAAATATCAAAATTCAAGGAAATTGTATCCCGAATATGATTCTCATGTCTTCGTTTGAGTGACAGCTTCGTTTTCGAGATATGACACAAATTTATCTTTTTTTGAATGGAAACCATAGTTGGCTATGACCTCAAAAAATCGGACATTTTTAGAGCTTTTTAACGATATAATACTCGATACAGTTATTCATAAAAATAACGGAGTTATGAATGCTTTTCTCTCTTATTTTCACTTTTAACGTAGGTAGCCATAAAAAAGATTGTTTTCACTTTGACGTTTCCTCATTTGAGAGTAATTCCATTACTAGTGCGCTGAACTGACAGTCGATATTGACCAGTTTTCGTGATAAAATGGAATATTCTAAAGAAGAAAAACTGAATATTGTGGAATGTTATATTATATGCCATAAAAATTCAGTTCGTGCAGCTGAGGAATACTTTCATAGATATTTTAATCGTCGTCAACCTACTCTATGTACATTTAAGAGGCTTTACGACAGTTTACGCAGATATGGATCTTTTACTAAACCCCCAAAGGAACGTAATCAAATTAACGAACCAGCATAAATAAATGTTTTCGCAATGGTAAATCAAAATCCATCTACATCAACTCGTGAGATTGCGGCAGAAGCTGGCATATCTCAACGAACTGTAGTTAAGGTACTGAAAGCGCACAAGTTCCACCCGTACAAACTTTCAGTTTCTCAAACTTTGCATGCTGGTGACAAACATCGACGTATTTTGTTTTGTACATGCTTTAGAAACATGTGCCTTGATAATCCACAGTTTAAATTAAAGGTGTTATGGTGAGATGAAACTAGTTTTACTAATTGCGATATGTTCAATAGACACAATGAAAACCCTTTCCATGTAGAACAAAGACGCCAGAGATAAACTTTGGTTTTAATGTTTGGTGTGGTATCATAGGGTCTACTATTCTGGGGCCTTTTATCTATGACGAATCACTTACTGGGGAGCGCTACTTGCATCTCTTGCAATACACTTTGCAAAATATGTTGCGTAATTTGAATTTGAGAATTCGTTTAGAAATTGACTGGTTCCTAACCTGCTCATAACTCGTTATTAGTAATACAACACTTAGATAATATCTATCCAAACTCTTGGAGCAGTTAATAATATGATCTCTTCCTCACAAAATAATCAAACCCAGTAGCGAAACTCTTGTCGGAATTTCTGATCTTTTGGGGTCAAGATTTCGTGACCTTGAACAGAATCGGCCATTACTTTGATAGTAACAATATCCGAGCGGTAACTTTAAATTAAATATAAGGACGAATTCGTATTAAAAGAGGAACAACGTATTTGAAAAATGTAAGTTTTAGAGGCATTTTAATAAAAAAAATAATCAAAAGTCATGTGAAAATAAAGGTTTGTGTTTATATATCTGCGATATACCCAAAGTTCCACTCAGATTTTGTTTCTTAGTCAATTTTAGTTTTAGCGATATTGTTATTTGTGTAATATTAAATTATTTGTACTTATTTTAAATATTTTTTTAAAAATAAGTTTGTATTGGAAAAGCTGTTTTTTATTTTAAAATCATTTATTATTAGTAAAATACTGATTTTTTATATAATTCGTAAATGATCTCATAAAAGTTTGGTTGTGTAGTCTATACTCTAGAAATACAGCAATACTGATATATTTGCTCTTTTAATGGCTTAACCAGTTGAGCAATAAAGCTTTAATAAATAAATACAAAATCGCTCATGCTGTGGTTATTTCAAATAATTGCCCAACGAAAAGAAACCATTGTAATTGTCAGTTATATCCGTAATTATATGAAAATCATTTCCTCCATTAATTTCAGCTCGTATTCAAGCCGTATTCACATACGCGTATACACATACACACACTCAACTTTCACTTGGTTATGATCACCCGTTCGGCGGGGTCAAAAAACCCACTATTTCTATCTCAAGCCACTACTATTTCTATAGGACTATGCCTCGAATATAATATTAATAGAATCACACCAGAAATGTAAAATTAATATGCACTACTGGCGGCGGTTTCCCAACATGCAATCGCAAATTTTATGATTATGTCCACTCGTACGTTTTATGGTAAACATGTCGGTCGTGAATGGAAAAGTTTCAAGTTAATGTCTTACGATTTCTCTCAAATGGAATACTAAATAAAGTTTTTTTTTTTGTTCAGTAGATTTGCAGTATGAAATAATGATTCCTGACCGCCAATTCATATAATATTTATTGACAAAAAATCACACCATGTAAGACTTCTGAGAAGAAAGGTTTCACTCATTTTTCGATACCACAGAAATTTTGTTTTAAAAGAATTATAACCCTGCCATGTATATACAATATAAATACATTAAAAAAAAAGAAAAACAGACTTCAAAAGAAATTTAAATAAAAGGTATGAAATAATTTTTTGCTACAATTAAATATTTTTTATGAAGAAGTGAAACTATTTTGGCAAGAACGTTTAAAGTTGTAGTTCGCAACTTCAGAAAAAGTATTTAATAGTTGTAGAAACAAATGATTTCATGCTGTTTAGTTAAGTTTTTTTAAGTCGGTTTTTGTTTTTTTTTAAATGTATTTATTTTACAATTTTTAATGATGCAATGACTTAATTGGATGCAGTTTTCAAATCTAATGAACTTTTTCGATATTGCCTAAAATAAGGCATTTTACTTTTAAGCATCATTTATTACTTTGGCCAACCTTGTTTACTGTTGAATACAATAACTTGTTTCCTAAATATGTATATGTACGAGGGTGAATCAAATATGAACCGGACTTTTCTGTTTCTCGCCCTGTAGGTAATTCGAGTGGCGTGACGTCTCGATATATGTTAGGTATGGATGTTAAGAAGAGGGGAGTTCGTCGGTTTGGCGAGGCGTAGTCGATAGGCTGTTAGTAGCATCATGTCAGAGCAAGAGGTGCATACGTCTGTTGCGCAACGTGTTGTTATCAAATTTTTGGCGGGGGAGGGCGTTAGACCGTCTGACATTTTGCGTCGACTATCTGCACAGTTCGGCAATGAAACACTTTCAAGGACCCAAGTGTACGACTGGCACAAAAAGTTTTCAGATGGCCAAGAGACAGTGGGAAATGAGCCTCATGCACGCCGTCCCACGACAAGCATCAATGAGGCGAATATCTACGCAATTCGTGAGCTGATTGAAGGTGACCGCCATCTTACAGTATTGGCAATTGCTGAAAACGTTGGAATATCATACGCGAGTGCTCAATCAACCATTTCAGATAAGTTGGGTTACCGAAAAGTGTGTGCAAGATGTGTTCCTCGCCTTCTAAGGGAAGATCAGAAAGCAAACCGTCTTGCCGTATGTGAAAGGCTGTTAGCAAGATATCGAGCAGAGGGGGATGAGTTTTTGAGACATATTGTTAACTGTGGTGAGACATGGGTGCATCATTATACCCCAGAGTCCAAACGTGCAAGCATGAAGTGGCTAAAACCTGGAGAGGCAGCACCGCGGAAAGCCAAGACCCGTCTTTCTGCAGGGAAAATTCTTGCAACAGCTTTTTGGGATTCGAAAGGCGTACTGCTGATCGATTTTCTGCAGGAACGCCGTACAATTAATGCTGAGTATTACTGGGAACTACTCCAACAAGTGAAACTTGCCTATCGGCAAAAGAAGCGGGATATGTCTATCCGAAGTGTGAGCATGACAACGCTCGGTCACATACAGCAGCATTGACTTAAGGAAAATTGAACAAAATGCATTGGGAAACCCTTGAACACCCGCCTTACAGTCCTGATTTGTCGCCATGTGACTACCACATGTTTGGGCCACGTAAAGAAGAACTGGGGGGACAACGAAGGTGTAGAAACGTTTGTGCGCAATTGGTTATCGACACGACCAGTTTCATTCTTTGAGAAAGGTATTAAAAAACTTTCGATTGGGTGGGAAAAATGTATACATAAGAGAGGAGACTATGTAGAAAAATAATATGTATTAAAATTTGTATTGATCGTACCAATAAAATTTTTAAAACAAAAGTCCGGTTCGTATTTGATTCACCCTCGTATTAAGAAAATTGTGTATACGATTGTAACTTCCACTATATTGCAGACGATCTAAGTATCATCATTCTTTAGGTCGGTTAATTATACTGACATTCATTTAATAGTCTCCTCTCCGCGGAATCTTATAATAAATGGTTATACAGTTTTAATTGATATAGTACAATAGGACGCAGTTTTCAATTCTAATAAACTTTCTCTGATAACAATTTGAGTTCTTATTAAAAATAAAGGTACTTAACTTAAACAAAATTTATATTCTTAATCAAACCTAGTACACAATTTGGAAAAGTGACATGATCTATTATACAATTTTTAGTGATGTGGCATAATTAGATGCATTTTCAAATTCTTATTACCACTGATTGATAGGAATTTTATACAGGGTGAGTTTTTTTTTTCATCAGTATGGGGATCTCGGAAACTAGCGGAAATAGAGCAATGGTTAAATTGGGAAAGATTTGCAGCTTTACTGGCCTAATTTAATCACACTTTCGGATTTTTGTAAAAAGTCATGAGTTACTAGATATTTTTAAAAAACGAAATTCTGTCGATTTAGTCAAATCCCTCTAGCTCCTTTGTTTTAGATTTTATAAAAAAGGGTAAATATCAAAACTGAAGGGAATTGTATCCCGATATGATTTTCATGTCCTCGTTTGCGTGACAGCTCTCGTTTTCGAGATATGACACCAATTTATCTTTTTTTTGAATGGAAACTATAGTTGGCTATGACCTCAAAAAATCGGACATTTTTAGAGGTTTTCAACGATATAACGGAGTTATGGATGCTTTTCTCTCTTATTTTTACTTTTAACGTAGGTAGCCATGAAAAAGATTGTTTTCACTTTGACGTTTCCTCATTTGAGAGTAATTCCGTTAGTAGTGCTAAACTGACAGTCGATATTGGCAAGTTTTCGTGATAAAATGGAATATTCTAACGAAGAAAAACTGAATATGGTGGAATGTTATATCATATGCCATAAATTTCAGTTCGTGCAGCTGAGGAATACTTTCATAGATATTTTAATCGTCGTCAACCTGCTCTATGTGCATATAAGAGTCTTTACGACAGTTTACGCAGATATGGATCTTTTACTAAACCACCAAAGGAATGTAATCAAATTAACGAAGCGCCACAAATAAATGTTTTGGCAATGGTAAATTAAAATCCATCTACATCAACTCGTGAGAATGCGGCAATAGCTGGCATATCTCAACAAACTGTAGTTAAGGTACTGAAAGCTCACAAGTTCCACCCGTACAAACTTTCAGTTTCTCAAACTTTGCATGCTGGTGACGAACATTGACGTATTTTGTTTTGTACATGGTTTAGAGACATGTGCCTTGACAATCCACAGTTTCAATTAAAGGTGTTATGGTCAGATGAAACTAGATTTACTAACTGCGGTATGTTCAATAGACACAATGAGCATAAAGAAAACCCTTTCCATGTAGAACAAATACGCCCGAGATAAACTTTGCTTTTAATGTTTGGTGTAGTATCATAGGGGCTACTATTCTGGGGCCTTTTATCTATGACTGGGGAGCGTTATTAGTAAGACAACACTTAGATAATATTTATCCAAACTCTTGGATAGGAAGAAATGCCCCACGGGTATGGCCTCCCCGGTCCCGATTTGGCAGTTATAGACTTCTATTTATGGGAGCGCTAAAAACAAAGTATACAAAAGAAAGTATGAGACAGTTGGTGACCTAAGGGAGGCGGTATTACAAGCAATTGAAGAAACTGATAGGCGGTAATATCAATCTTAAAAAGATACGATTTTTGTCTAATAAACAAATCGTTCAATGGTTTTTGAAATAGTTATTAATAAATCAATCTATTTCATGGCTAACTACGTTAAAAGTGAAAATAAGAGAGAAAAGCATCCATATCTCCGTTATTTTTATGAATAACTATATCGAGTATTATATCGTATATATAGCCAACTATGGTTTTCATTCAAAAAAAGATAAGTTTGTGTCATATCTCGAAAACGAGAGCTGTCACGCAAATAAAAAATATTCGGGATACAATTCCCTTCAATTTTGATATTGACACTTTTTTATAAAATCAAAAACAAATGAGCTAGAGGGATTTGGCTAAATCGACAGAAAACAACTAAATCGACAGAATTTCGGTTTTTCAAAATATCTAGTAAGCCATGACTTTTTACAAAAATCTGAAAGTGTCATTAAATTGGGCCAGTGAAACTGCAAATCTTTCCCAATTTAACCCTTGCTCTATCTCCGATAGTTTCCGAGATCCTCATACTGATCATCAAAAAAAAACTCACCCTGTATATTATGCAAAATAAACGTATATAGAAAGCAACTGAGAACCTCCATCTTGAAGTTGATTAACTGAAATTTATTTCAATTTATTTCCAATCAACTGCCAATTTATTACAATTTTTAATAACACAGCATAATTGGATACAGTTTTCAATTCTAATCAACTTTGATTGATTACAATTTGAGATATTATAAAAAAAAACAGAATTGATATATTTTTTTAAACTTAGTATATAGTTGGAAAAGTTACATAAATACTTATAGAATTTTTAGTGGAATTGCATAAATAGACGCAGTTTTTAATTCTAATTAGTTCTATTTAATAACAATTTTTGATTACAGTTTACGTATTAGACTATGCAAATCTGTTTATGAAGAATATATTTGTTCTTTTAAAATTATTAACAAAAAGAACTCTTTTGATTTATGAATACACACTGTATATACAGACTAATGGAAAATCTTCAGTTTGAAGTTGATGAACTGACATTTATTTTCATTAATTAAATTTATTAATACCACAATTTCCCGATTTTCTAAAAAACGGTAGAATCTATGTTATTGAAAAAAATATGAGACCACCTCGGGATATCCCGGAACTAATCCAATTTATTTTCAATTTATCCCATCTTCCGCATAGAAAAATTTCCATATTTTTAATATCAGCGACTCCACCAAATCATACTGTATAAGATAGCAGGTAAAATAGTGTTTCCCCATTTTCTAAGAAACGGTACAATCTATGTTAATGAAAAAAATATGGGACCACCTCGCGATCCCCCGAAACAGGATCCAGTATAAACGCATATTTAAACTCCTTCTTTTTGACGTCGGTTAAAAAGGCCATCAATGCCAGTACAACAGAGCCTTACCGCTTATGTAAAATAAAATCTATAAATTGACATAACTAAAAGATCTAATAAAACGGCGTTATCCTTTCTAAAGCAGATGATCGACTGACTTAATTTTTGCACCCAATTTTTTTATTTATTTTTTTTTTTTTTTTTTTTATTTATTTATTTATTTACGGTTGTACCACTTTACAAGAAATTAACATTAATTTTAATAAAGAGTAAACAGTGATCAAAAATATGTATACATAAAATGTAAATTAGAAACTTACATGTTCAAACGTTTAATTAATCTATTAAATGTTGTTGTAGATATTCCAAATAACTCTAAACTACTACCATGAAGATTGGCCAGTCTTAAAATCCTAGTAATAGGTTCATTACAACCATAATTTGTACTATGAAATGGAATGTTGAAAATCGCAGTATTACGTGTTCTTCTAGTATTAACATTAAAATTTATCAAGTCTAGTAACTCTGGAATTTGTATATTTCCGTTCAAAATGTTATAAAGGAACCTCAAATCTGCTTCCATTCTTCTGTGATATAATGACGATATGTTAAGTATTGAGAGGATCTCATCATATGTAAACTGTTGTCTACAGATACCTAATTTATATGCGCATACTCTTAAAAATTTGTTTTGTACTCTCTCAATGTTGTCTATATCAGTATTATATGAAGGAGACCAAATAAGTGAACCATATTCCAAAATAGATCGAACTAAGCTAAAATATAACAACTTCAAGGTTTGTACAGAAAACTGATTGCTATGTCTAAGAACAAATCCTAACATTTTTAAGGCCTTAGTTGTAATATCATTAATATGATGCTTAAAAGTTAATTTTGAGTCAAGGTAAATTCCTAAATCTTTAATTTCGCCTTGTTCTTGCAGCAGTATATTATTTATATTATAAGAATAATTTACAAGTTGTCTAGTCCTACAGAAAGTAATTTTAAAACATTTTTTTACATTTAAGGAAAGCATATTTACATCACACCAACTGGCTAAGCATTTGAGGTCATTTTGTAACAGAGTGGCATCATTTAAGTTGTTAATTATTCGAAATATTTTAAGATCGTCGGCAAACATAAGAATCTTGCTATTTATAATAATTGAAGATAAGTCATTTACAAACATGTTAAACAATAGAGGTCCAATATGAGACCCCTGAGGGACTCCTGATGTCACAGTTACGCGCTGAGATAGACAATTTCCATATTTCACATACTGGGACCTACCGATAAGATAGTTTTGGAACAAGTTTCATGCCATATTTACATTCTTCACATAAGAAACGCAAAACCCGGTTTTTCTTTAATTCCATTACTCTGATCTCCGATGAGCAAAGACCAGAGCAATTAGGATCCTTGTGAACTGGTCTTTCACAGCTATCACAGTAAAGCATTTCTTCGTCAGAACCATCTTTCTTGCATTCGAGGCACCTCATTTTGAAATTACGATTTTTTAAAAGCCGGTCCTGTCTGTTGAATTTTATCCGTTGCCTTGGGATATACTATACGCTTTTTGCCTAAATGACACAAAAAGCAAACTAATAAAGGATTATCACTTAACACCAATTTAAACAGTTATTAAACAGTCAAACTAAATGCACTTTGTAGATTTGGAATACCACTGAACTCAGCTTCCGACTGATATCAAATTATATAATTAATTTAAACTTTGAACTATTGTAATTTTAACATCTTTGGAGAGAATTTTTTAAAATATCTTTACACATCCGTACTCTTTACCATTTACTGTGTGTTTATTTGTTGTTAAATTTAAAATAAATTCTAACCAGAACTAACCTGTTGTATCCAAACCACGTAAGCTGTGTGGGATTGTTAATGTTTAGAACGGAATTATTGAGGCAATTTTTGTATTTTTCAAATTCTCGTTTCATTATTTGATTTTTCTGTCCATTAATTCGCACATTTAGAGGCCTAGTGATATCTCCCATATAACATTTATTATATGATGAAAACAATAAATGTTTTTGAGTAGTGTTTTTAGTTTTGTTTCGAAACAATGCATAACACCGGTACAGACAAAAAAGTGTTGTATGTATTTGACCAGACCCATCTAGGTTTATGTATTTGGATGCGCTAAACTCAATTCTGAGATCCGTTTTACCCAAACTCCTCTAGTGTTTAAGTAACTTGCAAAAAACACTAAAAATGGCAAAAAAATCGTAACAAATTCAGTTATACAAACCAAACTAAATTAAGTATATGTCTTAAATGTTTCAATATGCTGAATCCAGTCTAGGTCAGAACCCGAAACGTTTGGAATATACAGCAATTTTTCTTTAATGTGGTGTTATTTCCCAAGAAGTACTTAGACATTGAAAAATATGCCACAAATATCATTCAGAAAACAATAAGATAGGAGGTTCCTAAAAATCTTAATAATTTTTACGCGTATATAAGCCGTTGGGAAATGTTAAAAAGAAGTAAACGCTAATAAAGTATATAAAAAAAGTGTTGTAATCAAAATATTTGCAACGAAACTTACGTACAATAAACATAGATAGACATCGTAAAAGCTGTTAAATTAGAATGTAAGAGATATAGCTGATTCCGATTTTGCAGGTTTTGGATCAAAACATAGTCTCCGTCAACGTTTCCTGGTGAAATAATCTGAAAATGTGGCAATGACAAAGGTGCTGCCGAAGAAAAAATGAAGTTTAGAAGTGAAGAAGAAGAATACTATCCGTCCCAAGATTAGTACGTTTATTTATTTTTGGAAATGCCCTTACTAGTGTGGGGTGAAATGTCGGAAATTGTGTTTGTTTTGATATATAAATTAACTATTCTGGGAAATGATACAGACCAAATCCGAAAAAAACAGAACCAACTGTTAAATTAATTGGATTAAAAGGGTATTGTTGGATTAGACCACAAAATTGAAAAAAATAACCACAATTCATACAATTAGATGATTCTTCATCGAAGGTTTTATTTAATAATTATTGCAAGTTGATTGCCGAAAGTGTTAATTGTCAATAATTCTCTGGGTTCTTAAAAAGACCAGAGTTAGAAAAAATCGCAAATGAATGAAAAATATAAGATTTTGAAAATTCCTTAAAATCTAGAATAAAGATGCTTTTATATCATTCGAACTAATTCTCCAGACCATTATGCTTACATTAATAAACAAATTACTTAATGTTAACAAGTAAAAATTAATGTTTCACTTACCTCAATTTGCAATTTCATGCTATATATCTATATATACTCACATCTTGTTATTTGTCCATAACTTACTAAGTAACTAACTGTTACTACTTGTTACTGTTACTAACAGCCAACGAATGTTTACAAAATAAGTTCTTTTAAATTAATCTGTCACATACTGAAAATTTTGATTATTAACTTAGCATTTTTTTTAATTACATAGAAAATACATTACGATCTTGTCATCACTTTTCATAACATAAAAAAACAAAAAAAAATGTTGTGTGGGTGTTTATTTATTAAATGACTTCCTTCTGCGAATTGGTTGTTCAAACCATGTCAGTTACAGCAGCTATGGTATCAGAGAATTGTTGTTAAATTATATCTATTTTGTTCTATAAACTGGCGTAGAAGTAATTTTTTTTCAATAAATAGGTGCACTGTATTAATTTTAACCAGTTGTCGTTATTAAATTTAGGATCTAATCCGCCATGCTGTGCAAATATCTATATTACACATTTATTAATTTGTTCTTTAATTTTGATCATTTTCAAGAAATATTTTAAACACAATATCCCTGAATAGCAAATTTTACGAAAACAATTTGATAAGACATTGTTATTAGGTATAATGTAAGTTTAAGATTATATTTTTTCTGTTTCCCGTTTGTCATATCTGAAATATTTGCAGATCCTGTCATTTAAGAATATCAATGTATTTATTTCTGCCATAATTAATTAAAATAAAAACACTATAATTTATTTCAAATAATTTATTGACATTTCTGTAATACATATATAATCGATACAATTCTGATAAAGTACAAAAACTGTACATAAGTACTATCACACAATCTTTTTTATATAAATATCCTCACGATTTTAACGAGACACATTATTCGATCTTAAAAATTCATAATTTGCACGAACAAATAAAGAAACTAACTAATCAATAATGAATACTATTTTAAAATACTGCTCGTCATATACGAGGTGTTTCCGGAAGTACTTCTAAACTTCCCATTTAAAATACATTTCCAAAGAAACCAATCGCTTCACTTCCCGTTATTGCGTTTAGAAAACTCCTTGAAATCACCTCATATATTTTAAATAATTTTGGTTAATACCTTAATTGATATCACAAAGATGAGCTGATAGATCCTACAGAATAGAGAAATAAGCTATCAAAGCGGAACTATTAATATAATGAAACGGAACGAAAATCAAATTTACAAACTCTTATTATATTTTATTGTCGAAAAATTTACTCCATCATAGCATTTTTAACTGCTCGTTTTCATAAACTGCAGAATTTGGTGTAAATTTTTCGTCAACATTGCCCGACCCCGAACTTTGCGGTTCGCAATCCATTCTAGAATTCGCGGAGATGGCAAAAAACCATACCGCTGTTTTAAAGAATAAAAAGAACAGATTCGAAAACGCAAATATAAACAAAACAATCATTCTTAAAATCCAAAGATACCATTTGTCACCGTGAAAAAAAAGAAATATTGTCTCTATTTTCTAAATCATGATTTTAATGACTAAATTCGGATATAAACAACCTGTATGGAGATGCCCAGCATCACTTAACGAAAAACATATTTGCCTTTTACAAAACCGCAGAGTCCACAATCATGACAGAGCAAATATATTCTTCGCGGTTTCCAGACAGATATTTCTTGTTTTTCAAAAACATTTTCCACAGGAAAAACTTCGCACCGTCTGTCGACGACCATTTAAAACCCACACTCACCGAAAAAACATTTGTTTTGATCAATCTCATTATATCAACGACCCCCAAAACTGATTTGTTTTGTTTAACAACAAACACATTTTTAGGGTATTTATTTGGCATTTGGACCAAACCATCATAATTCGGATCACAATTTTTCATTTGTAAGATTTTTAACTACCTGGAAATAAAAAACAGAAAAAATTGGTCGGAATAGAAATGTTCGAAAATTGGTCAAATGATTGGAAGTATCTAGATTAGTACTTGATGGTTGGTCTATGATGCCCAGGTACATAAAAAAAATCACTCTATTATCACTTTATACTTAACCAGGCACGTGCGGATGCTGTGGATCCACGCACACCCCTGGAACTTGATATCAATATGATTACACATTTTTTCCTTTCAGTTGCTGGGATCCACAATACCCTCGCATCGCCCTGTATCTATAGTACGCAAAAACTGGACTTTGTCTATAAATTACCGGCCGGTTTTTGTCGAATTTGAAAATCGGCCGGTAAAGTAATACCTCTAAAGCTGTCACCGAAGGCTGGATTTTTTAAAAATCTAATACAAAATTTCGTTGTGATATCCACAAGAAATTGTTCAGTCAAATTTTCAGTTTGTTCATCTTATTAAATCTTACATAATTAGCTGATAACATTTATACATTGATACTAAATCCTAAAAATAGCAGGCTAGTCGAAATTCTGTTAATGATGAAAAATAAACGAAATTATTTTTAAATATACGAAGTTGCTTTAGAACATGTCGTAAAGTTCTGTTTGAATTCACGCATATCATCTTCAAAAACACCAAAAATTCCTTCAGTTTTTATCGACTGCTGGTTGCAAATCTGTTTCCAAACTTTTGCAGAGCATTTTCTTCTTTGTGTAACTCTTTAGAAAATTGCAATTGGTATTTTGAATAATGATAACCAGCAATTTACCGACACGTTCTACAAATACCACAATGAGTTTTAATAATTCATTTATGATACTTTGTAATATATATGATAGTAACTAAAATTGCAGAAACATGGAGAACAATTCCAACAAATTTTTAAGCTTTGGTAAGACATTATATCAGGCAGAACACTCCATGATTCTCGTAAAGATAGTATATAAATAATAACGGTTAGCCGAGAAACTGAAATACGATGCATGGAATATTAATAGAAATTAAACAATTGAAGAGGAAGGGGAATTCTAAGGCCATAAATAAAATTACACAGAAAATTGCTGAAAAAAAAAGGTATAAATTTATTTTAGAGCAATATCAACGTACAACGATGATAGCATAAAACAATGACGTTAAATGTCTTAGGCGAAATGAAAGGGAGCACACATTAACAGACGAAAAAGGAAGAATGATGAGAGACTGAGAAGATATTTTAAGAGAAACGAAAAAATCCTATACGAGTCATACAACACAAAACTCAACAGCAAAGCGAATCTTCAAGTAAAGTAAAATACTTCAAGTGTAATTGTAAGGGGAAATTTTAACAAAAATATTCGATCTACCTGTAATAATGCAAATATCACATTATTAAACAAGAGGGGGGATAAACGAACCCCGAATGAGAAAGAATGAGTGAGACCCATGCTCAGAAATTGACCAAGAAGAAGAAGACTTGTTCGATGAGATGGCTAACATTGTCAAAAAAGCCAAATTAACTTTGTCGTAATTAATTCTGACCATGTATCCTATCCTCCCAAGCTTGTCATGTAAGTCCTCAGAGTAACCCCAGTTGCTTTCTTAAAACTCACCGCCAGGAACCCTACAGAATTTCATTTAGGAAATATGACTTAATATATAAAACTCATATAGGACAATTTATTTAATACTTTGGAATTATTTTTTTTTCTTTGCTAACAAAACGGCTTGAATGTCGTTCCTGATAGAAAGTTTTAAATACTGAGAAATAACCAAGGTCTTCTTTGTTATCTCATGCAGCATTACCGGCCAACACTTCAGCAGCGTTCGGCATAATTTCCTTTTCTCAGTAGACAGTGGATACGTCCTACCTGCAACGTAATCCAGCACAGCTTCCCCTAACTTTGCCACCTTTCGATCCGATTAAATTTAATACCACCGCCACAATACATCTCTCGGTACATTAGATTTGATTTGTTAATTTTGCTGTTTTACAGCCTAAGTTAGAAAACATTTTGCAACCAGCAACCTTAGATAAAAATTCTGTGACAACCACACCAAAAAACAATGTCGTGTGGTACAAGCAATCATTTTAAACCGTTCCGACTGTTAACAAAATTTCGACTAACCTTGTATAGAAAGGGCGGAGGACGATTTGTATTCTAAGAATTCAATCGTGGGGTGTGAAGTAAAGTGCGCTAAGGTAAAGTCAGTTTTCATTTCATCAACTACATCTAAAATGCATCTATTGTTACATTTATCATCAACTATTTTTTTATTGTATTTTTTTAATTTACTGAAATATGTACGGTATGTAGTTAATTAAAGAGCGTCCAAAATAAAACCGATCGAAGTTTGGCTAGTATGTACTTTTTTTTCTCATAACAAAAGTATTATTTATTGGCAGTCACAAAAACAAGAAATTTCTCAAAAATTTTCAGCATCTTGACCAGTTTTTCTTTTTGAACACCCGGTATACTAATATTAATACAGAGAGAGAGATAGAGGTTTTTGGTGTGTTAGTAAAGGTATTCCAACGATATTACAAATATGAAAATTGTCCAGTAAAATATGTATTTTTTTTCTTATCATTTGTCATTCAGTCTTCAAAAAGCGTCCCCCTGGTACACCAATATTGTTGCTTTATTATTCTTCCCTATAGGAACGGTAGAGTTTCTTCTTGCTGAGAGTGTACGCAGGGCTCACTACGATTGTGCCACCTCTCCTGAGGTTTCTAAGAAACCAAAAAAAAAAAAATAGACTTTACCTACATATTTAATACAATAGTCTACACAGAAATATCCATAGCTAACAGTCATATTCAAATTTTAACCAAGATAAATTAAATTCATTTCAGACACACCGCCAAACAACGTGAGCCAAAAGGAGCTAACAAAATGGGAAAGTAATAAGAGCAAAGGAAAAATAGACGTGGAAGAACGAACTGGAAAAATAAAGGAAAGAGGAAAACGGGGTAGACAAGTAGAGGAAGAAGAAATAAGATAAATAAGATGGAAAACGAGACAAGAGAGAGAGGCGATAGGTGGGAGAATGAGAGTAAATTGGTGGAAATGCGAGTAAATAAAAATTGAAAAATGATTGAGAGACGGGAGATATAGAGAGAACACAGGCAAAGAAGAAAATGATAGAGGTAAGTCAGAAAAGATAGAGAAAGTGAGGGCGAAATGAAAGAGAAAAAGGGAAAGAGAAACGTGGGAAGAGAGGGAGAGGGAGAGAGAGAGAGAGACAGAGAAAGTGAAAGAGATAAAAGGAAACTAATAGGAAAAGGAGAAAGCAGGAAATTAAGTGTCAGGACATAGTGAGGTGTAAAACAGTGAGGGAAATAGGAGAAAACAGAAAAAGCGAAACCCGCGAGGGGATATCGAGACAAGACCAAACGTTGGATAAGAAAAGAGAGGCAAAAGAAGACAAGACGAAGACGACAGAACAAGAAAGAACAAAAAACAGGTCGAGGCAGTACAAATAAAAGATCAAAAACAGTGTGATCAGACTAAGGAGAGAGAAAAATTATCTGTAAAGTGGACCCGAAGAAAAGAGTACAAAAAAGCAGACAAAGATTGGAAGGGCAATGTAATAAAAAAAAAGAGAGCAAATTGAGAGGACAGGCGAAAGTGTGAAAGGGGCATATATCTGACACAACTAATTGGTAATTGGAAACAGTATACATCAGTTACAAATATCCTTCGAATCGACAACAGAACCAGCAGATAAATTCAAAAATAGAAAAGTCGTAGAATTAACTAAACTCTACAACAGAATCTTAACATCTAAAACAATTCGAATTGACTGAAAGAGAACCATCACAATATGATTATACAATAATATTACCTTATAATTTTAGTGACAATCTCAAATCAAAAAAACAAAAATTCAGAAAGAATACGTCAACACTGGACACTATATCAGAGACCCACAAAAACAAAAAAAAATGACTGATCTAACAACGTCTCAGTAGCTTTGGATCTGCTATCGTTATCAGGTAAATGAAAGGAAATTCAGATTATCGGTCGTATTTATATCCTTAATCGCTCATGCTTATTGGGTCGCATAATCCCGTCTCGTCCAATCAGCGTCGCCGTACCTGGCGATCGGTTGTCGGCGATCTGTAGTGACAGTGGCTCAAGAAGAGGTCACCAAACGTTTTTAATTTGGTAAGGGTATAATCTGAAGGATAATCTGAATTTCCCAACATTCACCTGATGACTCTAGCACATCCAAAGCTATTGAAACATTCTGAAATCAATCATTTCAAGACGATGCAAGTCCAAGGAAACTTCGAGGAACGAGTTAAATTATCTACTAGCTTCAGAACAATACCCATATGTTTTTAACAACAATAAAGTTAAGCTTACCTTAAAAACTGCGGCAGAAAATGCCATCCGTTCGAACTCTGCTTCAACGTTAAATAAAGCTCGAAAGTCGAGGGTGTCGTGAGATCGCACTGTACAGTACCCAGCCTGATGCAGTGCTCCGACGTCTCGAAGAGTAGATACAGTTTGCATCCCCTCAAGCCGCATGGCTCTGACTCAGCCATCGCGAAAATATCTCGCGACACCCTCAGGAGCAGACCGCAGGGGAGCAGTACCTCCCCGCAGGACAGATGCGATCTTTTGGCGGCACGAAGAACGGACTCCATGTGCTTCGCCAGAGCGGATATGGTGGTGATGCTGTGGTCGTTGCTGTTGGTGCTGGCGGCGGTGTCGGCGGACTCATCCACGAGGTTGGAGGTTTCATCGGCAGGCGTGGTGTCAGTTGTAGTCGGTGAGGATTTGGTTGCGGGTTGAGTGTTAGCGTTTTCTCTATGATTCCAATCTGCAATAAAAAATGGTCTTAAATACCAAAAACGCGTATATAAAACCAAAGTTCATATTTACAAATGATTTTAACAAAACACTACAACAGTCCTCGAATAACAAGATAAACGGCAAACATCAACTCGACTTTCTTTATTCCACTCTAAAAATAAATCTACATATTCGACTGCATTTATAGATGACACAAAGTTTATCCAGAAACCGCCATTCGCGCATCGAACTTTCCTGTGCATGTTAAAAATTTCGATTCAGTGTCTTTGATTATGATCGTCCCAATCCGATAAAGGAACTTTGTTTATCTAGTACAACCGATTCGATCTCAAAATGCAGTTGAGATAGAAGATAGAAGATTTTTTCAGGAGGTTGCCTTTTAGTAGCAGTTTTTCAGTAGATGTCCTTTGGAGAAATGATCGCCCGTCACTAATATTCTCACTTCATTCTTCACAACTTTCCTTCAAATTTCTTTTCATTCCTAGTTGTATTCACAGGCTCAAAACAGCATATTGATACATGTGTATCTATATACATATATAGGGTACAGCAAAATAATATGTTATGTCAGAAAATGTGTTACCTGTTATATAGTTTACAAGAATTTTACTAAAACCAAAGATTAGCAAATCCTAATACATCCAGTATATTAAATAGCAACTCACTAATGATAATGCATTTCTTGATACTTCTGAAGTTTCTGAACACTTTTTGGCACATCCAAGTCTTCTGACATTTCTTGACACTTCTGATGTTTCCGACATTACTCATTATTCATTTCCATATAGATCAACAATCCGGTGAACATACCATCCAACTGACAGTTTTCCTCTGACTCCTAATAAACTACTCTCTTCCTTCATCTGGGCAACTTAGCCTCCAATATCTACGCAAAGTTTCGTGAATTGCCTTGAACTTGGAAAATTTGGTATAGAGATGATTGATCAAATAACGTTCTTTCAAGAACTCCATTTAGGTTATCGAAATCTCCCTGTTATTCTACTGAAATGCTTTGGAGGAGTTATCGAGCCGATGTAGCCATAGTCTTTAAACTATATTTGGTACATATGTCATATGTCATTGTCATCGATAGTAGGTGTTTGACCCTAGGATTTTTTCTAAATGCTTTTGACTTAGATGCAGCTTATTTTCATTGCCTGCAACATATCCCCAAATTAATACACAGTAATAATTATCGAGAGATCAGAAATAATCAACCGGAGATATAAACGTAGCATGTTGTGAGGTACGGCTTGAAACGGCCACATCAGCAACGGCCGAGCTTATAAAATCTGGAAAGACACCGATATAACCAAAACACCAAACTAGACCTAATAAGGACGCCTGTCTTTCCTACAGCAACTTATGCTGTAAAATGTAGTCCATCAAAAAGCCTTGGACTGCTCACCCCACAATTATCTCTTTATTAAGGTAACCAAAATCACCACTTTGCTTACCACAATTATAAGGCAAAGAATTTTTAGATATTTAGGCAAATAACCAGAAGAAGGGAAGGCATAGAGGGATTGATAGTTCAGGGCAATGAAGAGGGCAAAAACCCAAGGAAAAGAAAAAGAAGAATGAATAATAAATAACCATAAAACGAATAACCTAACGTCACTAAGTCTTTAAGAAGAACATAGTAAAGAGGAGGAGGAGGTCATCTTTCATAGATGTATTTTCTATGTTATTTATTAAAATGATTTCATTAACCGACCTTGAAGTTTTTGTCATATAATTTTTTGTCCTTTCTTGTCCACTCACACTCCCTCTAAGGCACGCTATGAGTGCCTTTAGGCAAAAATTACTAAACCCCAGATATCCTAGATATCAAAAGGGTTTAGCTCTGTGGGAGCCCTTGCCAGGTTTTCAAACCCGTGGTTTGAGTCGTGGTGGCAGCTTCCCATCATGTGGAACTGAATCAAAGGCCTTTTTGTAGTCCACATATGCCATGTAAAGATTTCGTTGTTTGGCGTGGGCTTGATTGCAGACAACGGAATCAATTATCAGTTGTTCTTTGCAGTCCATCGAATTTATCGCGTATCCCTTTTGTTGTTGAGTAATTATGTTGTTGTTGTTGTCCAGATTATTATTATTAATTAGTACTATAATTCTCGTTGTATCTTCTCAACTGTTTTATACAATTCTTGACTTTGATTTGTCATATTTTCTTCATCACATTGAGTACTATCAATTGTATACAAAAACAAAATTGGTTAGCAATAGTCACTATTATTATTATAATCAAACACTATTGTACCTTAAAACTGATATTCGACCAAAGAGGATTTTCCAGAACCTTCTGATGAAAAATTTGAATTACCAGTTCTCATTAAATTCACCCTCGTACGAAATAGACCCGACGAGGCAAATCGCAACTACTATACCGTGAACATAACACCAATAAGTACTATCGAGTAAGAAAAAAAACGAGCACGCAGAGATAAAATCGATGGTATCTTGAAAATTTACGGTCCAATCTCGATATTATAATGCCGGTCGATGCTGTGAAATGCTCGCTAATGCTAATGAGGTAGACAGATACTCGTTCGTAATGGGGTATAAGTAGCTTTGCTTAACTGCAGTTGATAACGTCGTGCACTCGATTCCTTCGGAAATCCAAGTGGTAGTTTCGTCTCTATGCGGGAGACCGGGGATTTAAACTGGGTTAAATATAGTCGAAGTGCTTATCTTTGTGTTTGATGGTTACTAGAATATCATATCAACCACAAAAAAATCAATCGTTGTTGCAATGTTGTCTGAAGATGCAATGTAAAACGAAATATATTTTTTTACCTTCATGAGGTTATAGCGTAAGAATAAGAAATTTTTAATTAAGACTCGTATTTAATTGATTAACATTACATGTTTCTACACTAAAGGAACGTCAAATAACAAATTATTCATTATTAACAAGAGCTACAAAATTTCTTCCGTGGGGTTAGAGAAAAATAGTGGAAAATTTGCGACAAGAAAAGGCAAAACCAATCTTCCAATCCACATCAATTGTATCTAGAACTTCTTCTCACAGACATTGTTTGATATAGTTGATACAAATTGTTCACTAAAAATTTTGTTTTGGAATCAAAGTTAAGTACGAACACACTCCTCTAATTTAAAATATAATAGTCTTATCAACATTCCGAGAGTGCATAGATCTCCAAGAATCCAATACTGGATAGGGCTCATAATAAATACATGTGGCTCTCCTTGAACTAGCCTCGTTCAGTTCCTAGAAAGATCCACTACACTAGAAACGATCATCCTCCTACTTACCTGTGACCCTTTCTAGATTATCCTCCATATTCGAATCTTGAAAAGCTTTTATGAATAGAGCAGCAGTGAAAAGAAAATAAAAAACCCGTGCCAAAGCAAAGAAGACTTCGAAAGACGCAGGTTGAGCACAGTAACATCCCCCACCAAAAGGTCTCAAGAATCAGGAACAACAGTCAACAACAACGTGAGGAAGAAAGCTTAATATATTTCTTCCCAAGAAGCCTGAAGCTGGCATCACAGCCAGCACCAGGTTTAGCATTGAAAAGATTAACCAAGCAGCATTCCTTGAGACAGTGGGTACAAGGACAGCAAGTTCCACACCTAAAATCTCGAAACTAGAGACCACACGGTAGCCGTCAGAGGTCTAACTGCAGCAACAAAAAAAAAAGTATATAAGGCGAAGACCTGAAAAGTCAGGACCTTAAATTATAAAAGGTGAAACTCCTGGTGAAAGCATTATCATGGAACATGTCTTGATGGTTTCATTAAGGCTCAAAGGCATAAAACTAAAGAATTACCTATAGAATGAAACATACAGTTCGGAGTACGAAACCAAATATTGCGTGAAGAAGTAAAGATGTAATGTAAAATTCAACGAAACATGATTTCATAGAGTCAATCATTTGTCTCCTTGAGGTTTCTGGATTTTAGAATGGGAATGGATTGATGGTAAAAAATGTTTGATATAAATACAGACGTATTTTTTAAATGGATTCTAGTAATTTTGAAAAAATGAAGGGCTCGTGAAGCCATCATGGGTGGGAGTAACTTCCAAAGCAACACTATTTTTTTTATTTCAAGTGCCAAAAGAAAATTATGATAAACTATTGGGCCTGCCATAGCAATTCAATCTCTAGATAGAGTAGTTTTTCGAGCTGTAAAAGTACATTTTCCGCAAGAATCACTAGTATAGATGATGATTAAGAAATGCAAAAAGGGTGACTCAATATTATAGGAAAGGAATGCCATAAAGTTGAAACTTGTGTAAAGGAATTTTCGTTTCATAGGATTTCAATAATGTATAAATGGTTCCTTAGATGTGATGGTCAGATTCTAAACACCTCTCATGATCAAATTCGACTAGTGTACTTTATTTTGGTACTTAGATTGATGCTTTTTACTCTCCTGATTTTATTTATGACTAAATGATCTGAACAAATTTTCGTCCCACCTTTCAATAATCTCTATATGGTACCTTAGATCTAACGGAAAGATTCTAAACAACTGCCATGATAAAATTCGACGTCGTACAGTATTTTGTTTTAGTACTTTGTTTGAATTTTTTTACTCTCTCTGCTTTATTTGTTGCTAAATTATTTAAATAAATTTTCCGCCCACCTTTCAATAATGTCTATATGGTTCCTTAGATCTAATGGAAAGATTCTAGACAACTGTCATGATAAAATTCGACGTCCCACTATTTTGTTTTAGTACTTTGTTTGAATTTTTTACTCTCTCGGCATTATTTTAAACCCTCTCCGAAATTTTGAAATTTTTGGTTTCAAGGGGTTCAATTTTAACCAATTAATCATGTTTTTCATAAAAATAAATTTTATATTAATACAGTTTTGTACATCCTGGAAATACACATTAACAAAAATATAATTATAATATACATTAACAAAAATATAAATTTTACAGTCCTCATCAGCTCATCATCAAAAACAAATTCAACCTCCCCCCCCCCATTAAACTCAAACCTAAAAAAATTCCTAGCTACGACTTTGGCATAAGTATTCATAGAACATGAATAACTTACAGAAATATACCCAAAATGTCAGTATCGTGACATATTTGATTTGCGTTTTTCAAACTAAATATAAAAATTTCTATAGAGTCGTTATATAAGCTAAAGTTTAGCTTAGTTTAGCTTTTATAACTAAAATCTATTATAAAATTCATCAAATTATGCTGCAATTATACCCCAATATTGATTGGTAGAAAGGAATAATAAATTTTACTAATGTTTAAACTATGTTTTATTCTAAAACTATTATAAAAAAAATTATAATTCTACTGTTAATAAATTTTAAAGATTGTTAAAATGAAGAAAGAAAATACCGTAAATGTCTCTGTATGATTATAAAAGCCCTATAATTTATCATTTGTTTAATCATTTTAAGAATTTAAAGAGATTTGTTAGGCAAGTATTTTGAATATTTCATTTTGGTGTCAGTACCGTGGCCGTGAAATTTCTAATTTTTGTTCTACTTTCTTTTCTATTGGAGTTGTAGTACAACTAAGGCAGATGCTTATTTTTGAGCACAATAAAAGACCAATAGCACCCAGAACATAAGATTTAAAGCATTTTTGATTTTAAAAATATTGATTTGTAAAAATCACACTTATCTGAGAATCACCCATATATTATATATTTTATATCGTACCAAATGGGTAGCCAAGAAATATGTATTTTGCATATTTTACTTTCTTTCCACGAGATGGCGAAAGCAAATTTGACCGTAAAAAATATAACTGTTATCTGTTATTTTCAGTTGTTATATGCAAATAGCAATAACAATTAAAAACTGTTATTTAAAAATAGCAGTTTTGCCCATCTTTACTGTATTGATTTATTTCCTCGTAAGTAAGTGTGGGCCTACGCTAGAAGCTTTCCCTTCAAAAATACAAAGAACATGAAAACACGACACGCCTTTCGACAGTATTGCAACAAACAGTGACTGGCAATTCTAACATGAACTGTTTCAAACAACACGAACAAAAACAAATCTGTTTAGGCAACGCATAAATGTAACTCATCATCATAGAGAGAAAGTCGTTCCTTAGCTGTTATCAAGATAATCACAGGTTATACACAAAATATCATCGAGAATCAGAGGAGAGAACAAAATCTTTCCGAACGACACGTCAAGGCGAAGACACACTCTATAACGTATAAAAAATGATGAATGAGGTGGTTAGGTGACCGCTTGGCGCCGACTTGGCTCATTAACGGTGTCATTTTCACCGGCAAGAAAGCGGTTTCGCTGTTCTCGTACTCGGTGCGACCGGACGAAAAGGTTAAAGTCGTGCCTCGAGCGATCATCAGCTGAAGGACTACATGACGTGACACAAAAGGAAAAACTTGGCGAGGGCTTATTAGCCTTACGCACTCTACACAAAATAATGCGTTCGACAAGAGGGTAGTTGGGGTGCTAATGAAAAATGAATGTCAAGTTGCAGGACGAATCAGGAAAAAATCATTTCGGAATGATTGTTGAGGAGGTCCTTGCTAATGTTAACTGTTCATTAGGGTTTTCTCTTCTCAGAGTTTTTCTGCAACAAAGTCTTTGAAATTTGTAAATAATTGTATTTACAGAAATTCTTCCAGTCCTCCAGTATCTTTTGTTTTTATAAAATTGTTATACCTTGGAAATAAAAAGTAATGCAGGTGTAAAACTTGGTGTTCATACTCTTCTCCTCAATAAATAAAAACGAGTTTAATCATTTTGCATAAATCCACTTATATCATATTCGTATAAAATATTATTTTTCGGGAACCTAAAATAATAGAACCATGAGAAGAATTAACAAGTTGATTTCTTTCTTTAAGTGAAGTGAAGTGATTCGTCATTTTAGTGTAAATCACATACCCAATAAGGTTCAAGAGAAGTATTTTCTTAATGGATGAGGATTGATATAATATTAAAAATATATACAGGGTGTTCCTAAATTGGAGGTACAAACGAAAAGGGGAGATTCCTTGAGTAGTTTTAGGAAGAAAAAGTCCCATAAACAGAAAAAGTCCCATGTTTATGGGACTTTTTCTTCCTAAAACTATTCAAGGAATCTCCCCTTTTCGTTTGTACCTCCAATTTAGGAACACCCTATATATAACCGACTTCCACCTATAACTAATAAACTAAAAATAATTATAACACAATACAACTCTAGTAAATAAATAACACATTCAATGTTGTTAGGTACCTACCCAGGAAGTAAAAAATGTAAACATTAAAAGGTGCTCATTCTGTACAAATTAATTACCTACCAATCTAGTATATTTTGAAACCGGTACCAAGCAAATGTAAAATCCTTCATTGCGTACTTATCTACTACTTCATCAAACTTGATTGTTGCTTGGCACTGACTTCAAAAATATAGTAGATTGGTAGGTAATTAATTTGTACAGAATGAGCATTTTCTACTTCCTGGGTAGGTACCTAACAACACTGAATGTGTTATTTATTTGCTAGGGTTGTATTTTGTTATAATTATTTTTAGGTTTTTAGTTATAGGTGGAAGTAGGTTATATATATATTTTTAAATGTTTTATTTTCAACTTTTTAGTCTTTTTGAACACAGGTAGTTTTCATTCTTTATTTTTTATTTTGTATGTATAACTTTAATAGACAGGACCAGGTAACATCGAAAGCCTCAACATTACAGAATGATACATTTTCATTTAAATTGACTGGTAAATGTTTACGAACAAAATGTACTGGTAGGCGTTGACTTAATAATCCCAAAATATATTTATGCCTTATGGACCACGCCAAGTAACCTTTTTCCAACTTTTTTTGACAATTCTGTATAACTATAGATAATTCCACTCCACTCTATGTGCCAACCATCCTGTATATACGACTGCCCACGGACAAGCATAAATTTGTTTGGTCGGAGTAGAATCCATCCCATATTTACGAAGTCAAATGCGTCCTATATTTCAACCATAGTATATAACTCCTTGTGGACTACCCCATAAATTATTTCATTTTTAACATTTTATATTATCGTCCTGTGTAACATTAATTCCTCTCCACACTTTATACAAGTTCTTATGGGTTTTAAAATATAATTCAACTTCAGCATATATTTCAACCATCCTGTATATGATTTGTTTACGTCCATATCATATAACAGTTTTTTAATCACCCTATATAATTTTAACTTCACATATTTTTATACCACCAAACGTCCACTCCACCCTATATTCCAACCATCCTTTGAATACGGCAAAACGGCCTTACCTATATTTCAATCATCATATAAATTCTTCTTGTATCACTTCACTTTGTGATTTTGTTGGCTAAAACTAAACATCCTGTGTATAAACGCAACAAATAGCAGTTTAGAATTTGATATGTGTTGTCACTGAATTTTCTATTAGGCCAGGAGAATGTGTCAACTAAAAGCACCGTCTTCGCAAAATGTAAAAATTTTCATTTAAATAGGTATTTGCCTGGTATACAAACAAAACGAGCTTGGTACTCATTTATTTAAGGAGTCCAAAATACTATGCTTTACTACCTATATGCTTGAAATGTACATCGAAAATTTTCAAATCCGCAATTAAAATTTCCAGTGCCTAAAATTCCCGAACTATTACGTTGGAATTAAAATATTTATGAGGAAATGTCCGTTATGTCATTTCGATGAAATTTTTGATAAGAATTTTGGAATTTTCGGCGATTTTCTGCAAACCTACAGGTTGCACGTCGCAGAAAAGTATTTGAGATCACCTAGAGATCTTCCTTAATAGATTAAACGTTAAAAAACTATACACATCCATAAGGAGTTTTCGAAAAATCGACCAATATGTTAGGGATATTGGTCGATTTCCATGCACGCATGTGTTTATTCACAAATTTTATCACTTTACCAATACAATTCTTTTCCAAAATTTGAAGTTTCACCAATCCGGATATATACTCTATTAAACAAGACCATATTCATACAAAACGGTGCACCACAGGAGAAGAAGTCAGGTAACATACATAAAAAAAAAAATAAAAAAATACACGACGAATTGATAACCTCCTCCTTTTTGGAAGTCGGTTAATAAGCTGACTCTTTTATTGAAATAAATGGAGACATTTTCCAAATATGAAATTTATCGAAGGGATGGAGACTGAAAAGTTTTAAGTATCTGATTTATAACTGGTAAATCTAAAATATTAGAAAATGTCGGAGATATAAAAAATGTTAAGTGACAAGGACTCGAGAAATAACAGTAATTCCAAAAAATATATAAAAATTGTATAAACCACGAAATATTGAAAAAAAGTTGACAATACTGTCAAAATTATTCTGTCGATAACATAAAATAAAAAAAATTCAAAAATTTAAAATATACAAAATGTCAAATGTCAGCGTCACCATAAATTTGAAAAAAGTAAAAAATCTCAACAAAGTAAAAAATGTTCAAAGTGCCAAAAACATCAAAAATGTCATGAACGTCAAAAATGTCAACAATGTCAAAAATGTTAGTAAAAATTTACAAAAATGCTACAATTGTCGAAAAAATTACCAATGTGAAAAGTTTGTAAAAACTTTATTTCAATGTATTTTTTGTCTTTCTCTACCTGAAACAAAATTCCAAAATTTTAATTAATTTACCCCCCCCCCTTATTTTTAACAATTTGTTTAAAACGTACACAAACTGTTATGACTTTTTTTATGAACTAGATGAACGAAGCTAGTTGAATATATCAAAAATATACTAAATGTTAAAAATGCCAAGAATGTCAAAAATGTAAAAAAATGTCAAAAATGGCAATGGCAATACATGTAAAAAAACTAAAATGAGGAACGGAAAAACGCAATATCAACACGGTTTCACATAAAAATCTATAAATGTAGAGAATGTGAAAACTGTAAAATAGAAAAAAAATACTTTCTTATGATAGGACAGTTCATGGCAATTATGTGTACAACAAAATATCGGTCAAATGGTCGCCATGGTGGTAGGCTTATAGGCGAATACCTTGTCTTTCCAATAACCCCACAGAAATAAGTCCAACCGAGTCAAATTACATGAGATAACACAATTGAATTTTTCGAGCTAAGAAGGCATTGTTTCGTTAGCTGTGTGGCAAGTGTCACCAGTTTCTTGGAACCACATATCGTCCAGATCCATATCTCCAGCCATAAAACGTTTGTTATCATCTCCATTCAGGATAACTGCTTTGACAACCTCATTCCGAAAAAGTACGGATACATCATCCATCCAGCCCGTAAACCACACCAAACAGTCTCCCTTTGCAGATGCATCGGCTATTCCACAAGAATTAGGTTCTTCTATGCCCAAATGCGGCAATTCTAGTTGTTGACGAATTCACTAAGACGAAAATGTACCTCATCGCTAAAGATGATGCTTCAAATGGTCCGTAGTCCTTAGTTCTTGAGATGATTGAACCTTATTAGCGTGTAAATTTACGTCTTTTTTCAAAATTCGTATCAGCAAGGTCTGAGAAATGTGCAAATTGTTGAGCAAGACTCTCCATCTTGCTCAACAATTTTTTTACCGATTGTACACACATTTAGTCGATTATGCTAACCAAAAAAAAAACTTTTCATAAAAGGCTTCGACCACCTTATTGTGCTCCTCAATGGTTTACCTATCCATTGTTACATTTGCTAAGGACGGATAGTTAGGTACCAAAAAATGTCAAACTAGGTTTGGTTCACAATTGACATCGACCCTTAAGGCTGGTTATTCTGAATTTTAAGAAGATTTCTGTAACAAAGAAATTGGTATGGCCATGGGTCCTTTTTTGTCATCTATAATGCGTAAATATATACGGATAGCTCTAATTTCAGTCTTCTAGGTGACCTTGGACCCGAAAACGTGTGCTTTGAGTGTACTATAACAGTCGTTTATAACCAATTTTCAAAAATTTATATCTCGATCCAAATTCTTTTCTACAAGTTTGTTAATTGTAACTAAGCGAGGAGGTAGTAGTCTGGCGTAAGCATGTAGAAATTACGTGATTTTCAGAGTCGAGAGAGAAGGAAATAAAGGCTGGAGCCATGAAATTATGCTAAATAAAGCTATTTTATGTACTTTCCTTTAATTTTTGAGTCATTTAAGCTTAATAAAACAAGGTACAACTGATTAAAATTTTGTAAAAATGTCAATTTTACAAAAGTATTCATTTTCAAAGGACTATATTTCCTCCCTTTTTGAATGTAAAGAAATCCACAGAAACGATTTCAAACTGTATAAAAAAACCTTTTAAATAAGCCGTGGCGCAAGTTTTTGATTAAAATTAAATTTTTGATGGCAGTTTGTTTCAAATGGTCTTTATTGAAAAATTTTGATTCAGCACAATTTGACGCTAAGAATAAGGATTTATCTTCAACTCCTGATCTTTACTATACGACAACCGAATAGGGAATAAATCCTTCCGTCAGCTCTCCTTATTTATATATTTTTTCTCGGAATTCTCCAGAAATTCAAAGAGCCGCCGAGAAATTTCCTTTATGGACTCTAGAATGCCGATTCCACGAAATATCGGATGAATTCTCGTCACAATTATCTTCAGTTGTTTAGGCATGAGCAAATTAATATTTCTCAAGACTATATGCTTAGTAGCCAAGATTACTGCAAGTAAGAGCATCCTGTTGTAATGTTGAAAAATTTTACCTGCATTAGCGAATTAGTCACATTAAAAAAACATTTTAATTTTACATTTAGCATTCAATAACTTCACTACTCTATTCTGTTCTAGGTAATAGTTATCTTAAAAGTAAAAAAAATTTAATCAAGATACAAATGAGGATACCCTTCTCATTTGTATCCTGTTCTACTTTTTTATAGGCACTATATATAAAATCGGTTGTGCCGTTGCACGTCGATGAAAAAAAGTTGATGTAGTATTGTACGAAATGCGAAAACGGGTTCTGGTTGGATCGGATATTTCTACGACAACAAACCAGATCATCAATTACGGATGTTTTTTCAACACAGTTTTAGAAATTGCGATTATTTTTGCCGTACATAGAGCGTAAGATAAGTTGGTTGAATAGCATTAATTTGAAATTACGATAAAAAACGATAGAAATCATCAGAGCTTTTCTCAATTAGATCAAGAAAATTAAAAAGTGGACAAGGATTAGTACAATTAACCAATGCCCAAAATTGGAAAACGACAAAATTCATTTACTCATTACACTTCGGTAAAAACTTATTTTTGGTGTAACATTGAAGAACCAAAGTGTTTCCAAAATTTCAAGGGGTGGAACACTGTTTTGGAGATGGAGAGAAAATTTAAAAATACAGAAAAATAACAAAATTATCTGTATTTAAATGTGGTAAAATAAAAGTTTCATAGCAAAAACCAACTTTTTTATGTTGCATTGTGATTTACAGATTTTTTCTACTTGATATTCTTTCTTGATGCTTCCTATGTATGTCAAAAACAGAAGTTGAGTATTTAAGTTTGTAAAAAAAATTGCAGAAAATTTTACGCTTTGCATTAGCAGAATGGACTGCCTAAGTTGTACTAGGCAACAGGGGAAAATCTTAAGAAAAACCCGACTAGTGGGCATTCTTTTTACTGATTTTTAGCCTATGGGGTAAAGACTTAGACTTAACGCCCTACAAAACAACAATGTGATCCAAGCCGTAGAATGTAACAAAAGTAACAGGTCAAAAACTGAAAAAGGCTCTAAAGCCTTGATCTGTTTTCTGATCTAACCAAAGATATCTTGTAACTGTAACCAATCTCCTGAGTATTTTTTATGTATGGTCGTCGATTACTCTAAAACAGCTCAACCAATTTCGATAACGTAATCTGCGCTGTGTTAAAGAATATGTCCAAGGAATCTCACATAATTTTCTATAACATGAGATTTGTAGTTTTCCACTATCATTCAATGAATATCCACGATTTCTCTCTAACGGCTTAGTCAATTTGTAATTTTTTTAAATTTTCTGACTCACTCACTCCTCACTTCTTTCTATCACAGATAAATATTAGAAATTTGTAGTGTTACAAAAATAAATTGAGCAGTGGAAACCATAATTAGCAGATACAAAAAACAATACAATTGAAATTTACTATTTAAAGGTATATTCTATTAAAGTATATTTAGAGGTTATTACATGCATTTTTCTATAAGGCAAAAAAATAGATGCAAAAAATCATAAACAACAAAGATATGTTATTTTCCAGAAAAATTTAAAAGCCACGATATCTCCAAACAATTATTATTGATCGGTTGTATTTATAATAATACGAGGGTGAATCAAATATGAACCGGACTTTTCTGTTTTTCGCCCTGTAGGTAATTCGAGTAGCGTGACGTCTCGATATATGTTAGGTAGGGATGTTAAGAAGAGTAGTTCGTCGGTTTGGCGAGGCGTAGTCGATGCGCTGTTAGTAGCATCATGTCAGAACAAGAGGCGCAACGTGTTGTTATCAAATTTTTGGCGCGGGAGGGCGTTAGACCGTCTGAAATTTTGCGTCGACTATCTGCACAGTTCGGCAATGAAAGACTTTCAAGGACCCAAGTGTACGACTGGTACAATTAATGCTGAGTATTACTGCGAACTACTCCAACAAGTGAAACTTGCCTATCGGCAAAAGAGGCGGGATATGTCTATCCGAAGTGGGATTCTGTTGCATGACAACGCTCGGCCACATACAGCTGCATTGACTCAAGGATAATTGAACAAAATGCATTGGGAAACCCTTGAACACCCGCCTTACAGTCCTGATTTGTTGCCATGTGACTACCACAAGTTTGGGCCACTTAAGGAAGAACTGGGAGACCACCACTTTGAGAACAACGAAGGTGTAGAAACGTTTGTGTGCAATTGGTTATCGACACGACCAGTTTCATTCTTTGAGAAAGGTATTAAAAAACTTCCGATTCGGTGGGAAAAATGTATACACAAGAGAGGAGACTATGTAGAAAAATAATATGTATTAAAATTTGTATTGATCGTACCAATAAAATTTTTAAAACAAAAGTTCGGTTCATATTTGATTCACCCTCGTATAATAAATCCTAATTGCCTAATCATGAATATTATCATAAAAATAAATATTTTTTAAAGGTTTTTGTACAATTTCCTTACTTTTAAAAAATACAATTTGGTAGAAATGTTTAGTTAGAAGTTACACTGTCAATTCAATAATTTAAACAAATCACTTTTCTACCCTTTTTATTGTTTAACAAAATCCCAATGCCCTTTTGGAATTGAAATTTAATCCAATACGGACTACGCTTTAAATCAAAATACTAATCTTTTCAACATGATTTATTCTAAGCAGTTACTGACTGAACAAAAAAGGAATTTAAATCCTTATCTGCAAAAATAGTTTCATAAAAAAAATAGAAATTAATGAATATCAAAAAAAAACATACAGAAAACACAAAATTAACAGTATTTATCATTATTAGATTCCCCAAAAGCAATTGCTAACTAGGCAATACACAATGCATTTATTTATAACAATTGTTTAAAAATAGAGGTAAAAAGTTGTATGATATTTTCATACATTTTTTAATGATAAGGAAACGAAATATCCAATATAGAAAACATATAAATTACTTTATAACTTTATTAAAAATAGAAAATCGTCTTTTAAATAATTTTTTCAATGATGCTTATTTGTATAGATATCTGAGAGAGAATCAATGTGTCAAAAAAAGTGCAGCAGTTATATAGCTTTGTTAAATATGCGGGATTTTATATTTTCATTAAAATCCAAAATAGAAAAATTAATAATTTACAAAAGTACATAGAATTGAAAAATTGGGGATATTTTTTCTCCGGATGATTGTGCATTAATAGTAAAAAATTTCTTTGTTTTGTAATATTTGTATTTAATGGGTTACTTTTTTTCCATTTTCTTGCAAGAATTTGCGGAATAATTGCAATATTTTCTGTTTTTGCCGAACCTGGATTTTTTAATGCAATTCATAATATTAGGTGAAAATGAACGTGTTGAATAGGTTATATAAACAATTTGCTACTAATTTTTTTGCAACTAAAAAAACTCAATTGATTGGGCTATTCGCTTTTAATTATAACTTTTTCAAAGTTGTTGCCTAGACTAACAATAAAATTTTTATCAAGAACATAGAACAAAGAACACATAAAAGGTATTGCGCAATATTATCCCAAATAAAATATGTACCCACAGCTAAATCAATTATTTTAAAATATCTGACAAGAAATAAAACAATACTCACTTTTTAAGCGATTTACGGTCATTTTCCTAGGTTTTCACAAAAACTGCATACATTAAACCGGTTCTAAATCTCTTCTAAACTTAAACTGGAAGTCACATTTTACACACACCGACTAAAAATCATATTGAGGATGGTTACGGAACAGGCGACAGTCTAAAGTAACAATAACTTGCAAATACATGCAAAAACGTCATTTTACGGATCATCACTCGTTGGGTCGATGCAGCAATTTGTCCAGATTGACGTACAAACGTATAAATTTCGTGCTATTAGAGGCACAAGACTCAAGTAATGAAATCGTATGATAGGTTCGAGTTTCGCCTATTAAGCAGTTTGCAAAGAACAATGGTAATATTTTTAAGGTAATAATACAGAGTGTTTTACAATGGCAAGATATTAATTGAAATGACAAATCTTTGGACAGCTGCGTCAAACAGCTATAACTATAAATTAACAACAACCAAATTTGGAAAAAACCATTTAGTTGTCTCAGAAATTGCATTATAGCGCTAAACTCATATACCGTGAAAACAGATAAATTCTTTAACATATATATACTGAAATTTTCCAATAGCTGTTGTGTTTGTAACTGTAACTCTAAACAAACAAACAATATTGTGAATTTGAAATTAATTTTGTGATAAATGGGAACACGTCATAGACCTCGCATATGAAGAAGAAGAAGAAGAAACCTAACCTAACTTATTAAGAAGACATTTTAACTCTATATGGCAAAGGATTAACAAAAACGCATGGCACGACGTCTCAAGAGCAGTTAATTTATAGTACCAGATTTATCAAGAGGCTGAAAATGTATCAAAAACCCAGATGAACGAAATCATATTTGTAGAAGAAGTTGAGGTTACGGCTTAATGTAGGCATTGGTTATGACGGCCGCACCGAACACCGAACTTATGGATAAATGACCACTGACATTGACTGGTATATTGATAACAATTTTCAACATCAAGTTTTTTGTGCTATGTGGGGACATTGTATACAAAAGGCTCGAATATATGTAAGACAAGACTTGGGGTCAAATCCACTACCCATAAAAATTTCGAAGTCATGGCAGATTTGAGACCTCGTTTCTGGCGACAAGGCAGTGCCTGTTAATAACTAGGGAAGGAGGGGACCCCGGCCTTCGAATGTGACTTGTCAAAACTTTACACAAGTAGTTCGCCGGACACACTTTCCTTCGGGATTGAACGAACGGGAACGAGGTTGACTTGTTAAGCCTTAATACAAGCAGTCATCAGACCTGCTTTCCGTTGCTTGAGATGTCCGGCCCTGTATGGGGCGCGACCTAGTGTTCGAGACGAGAACCCTTTGCCGACCTCTTGCCTGTTACTCCTTAAAGTGGCGTCCCTCAAGTAGAAGCACCTGCACCTTGAAAGCGGAAGTTCAGTCTCGTCCAGAAAAGTAAAGGGCGTGGACTATCTTAAATGAACTGGGGAGTTCGTAAGATTCCAAAATGGGTGGTGCGGATGGGATGGAGCCCCATTGGGTGATGCTACCGGTGCCTCGCTGTTCTGGTGTTGCCCTCGCATGGGTAATGGCGAATTTAGATAGTTCCGTTGGGTGTAATGGCGGTCCTTGGTCGGTCGTATTATCATTACATCCTTGTAACGTGGGAAGGTAGACGACGGCCGTTTGAGGTGTCGAACTGGGGGTCCCACTGCTGGCGGGAATGACCAGTCTAGTATCAGAGCCAAATCCTACCTTAGTCCACACCTGCACTCTTGAAACCGCGTGTAAACCGGTATAGTACAGGACTGCTAACAGACCAGTGCCATCGTCTTCACATTAGAGCATGGACTTCGAGTTGATTTGGAGAGAGGTGTAGCTATACAAGGCGCCTGCTGCTAGGCGATGAGTTTATAGATAATGCTGTAACAGTGGCAACACTGTGGTGTGTGCACTCGAGCTTTGAGGATAACTCGTCGGTCAACCTAGCCAATCCCAGCGGTGACGAGGATCTGAGGCCGTCGTTTGAGGTGTTGGGCCAGAGTTTTGATCCAAAGATTAAGCTGGTCTAGGATCCGAGCCGCTTGTGGCACGACAAGTCCTTGACATCGTGGCTAATTCATTGATGAAGTACGGATTGAAAGTTTAGACTCGCCACCGTATAGACCAAACCTGAATCCCAACGAGCTACGGTGGAATAACCTATAACGACGGATACGACAAACAAATCCTGTTACACATTCCAGATGGGGATACTAATTACCAAAAACTAGTATTTGCCTATCTTAGTAGCAATTAAGTCGAAACTGGTCATAGTATTAACACGAAAAAAAGTCTCGTTGATTTATCGTGACAACAAGGACTTCATCTGTGAATTAAAACAGATCCTCGACCTCGACCCGAAAAAAGATAAATTAAGACAAGACCAGCAACATTTAATTTCACCCTGAACCCTTCATTGAAAAACAGAATTACCTCACCAATTTGCAAAAAGACCCTACCTTGGTCAGCAAACAATTAATTGTGCTCATTTCAATGTACGCCCCCGTCGTCCTTTTTTACATCAACATCTCTCCTGCAACGTGGACCCCAAGAAAAAAAATTAGTCGGTATTTACGAGCTCATTTCCACAACACTCTAACGAGATCCCCGAATCTAATCAACTACTGACATGAAATACGGCACGCTGGTTATTCCCCTACTTCTTTTTTCGTTCCTTTTTTTCAGCTTCTTCTTACGGTCACACAGAAGTTTGTTCCCTAACACGAAAACACATTTCCACATAGACACGTGTTTCGATCGTCAAGTAATCATCATCGGGAGGAACAAAAACTGTTTAGTTGTTTACTAATGCAGCACAGAAATTATTGCGGTAATCGAATTGGTTGGTAGGATTTCTGGAAAGAAATCGGAACTAACTCCCAGCGCTATAGGGAAAGTGGGAAAATAATACGAAATGAATTTATATACCCGGCCATTCAAAAATATGTCCGATCGCTTTTTGTTTAGAAGTTACAAGTTGTTGATTTTTTTTAACAAATTGAAAGTGTTTTTATTAAATATGAAATTAAAAATTCAAAAAAAATATAAAAAGATCTACAGGGTGAGTTTTTTTATGATCAGTATGGGGATCTCGGAAACTAGCGGAGATAGAGCAATGGTTAAATTGAGAAAGATTTGCAGTTTTACTGGCCCAATTTCATGACACTTTCGGATTTTTGTAAAAAGTCATGGCTTACTAGATATTTTGAAACGCAATTCTGTCGATTTAGTCAAATCCCTCTAGCTCCTTTGATTTTGATTTTATAAAAAAAGTGTAAATATTAAAATTGACAGAAATTGTATACCGAATATGATTGTCATGTCCTCGTTTGCGTGGCAGCTCTCGTTTCCGAGACATGACACAAACTTATCTTTTAGAGCTTTTCAACGATATAATACTCGATATAAATATTCATAAAAATATCGGAGTTATGAATGCTTTTCTGTCTCATTTTCACTTTTAACGTAGTTAGCCATGATATAGATTGATTTATTAATAACTATTCGAAAAAAAAATGAACGATTTTTTTACTAAGTATATCAGATATAACGAAAAAACTGAATAAGTAGGTACTTTCTTTTGTATACTTTGCTTTTTAGCGCAGCCCATAAACAGAAGTCTATAATTGCCAAATCGGGAGACCGGGGTGGCCATTAGGGTGGGCCATTTCTTCCTATCCAAGAGTTTGGATAGATATTATCTAAGTGTTGTCTTACAAATAACGAGTTATGAGCAGATGCTCCATCATGTTGGAACCACTCAATTTCTAAACGAGTTCTCAGATTCAAATTATGCAATATATATTGAACAGTGTATTGCAAGAAACGCAAGTAGCGCTCCCCAGTAAGTGATTCGTCATACATAAAAGGCCCCAGAATAGTAGACCCTATGATACCACACCAAACATTAAAACCAAATTTTATCTGGAGTCGTCTTTCTTCTACATAGAAAGGGTTTTCTTTAGCCCAGATATGCTTATTGTGTCTATTGAACATACCGCAGTTAGTAAATCTAGTTTCATCTGACCATAACACCATTAATGGAAACTGTGGATTGTCAAGGCACATGTCTCTAAACTATGTACAAAACAAAATACGTCGATGTTCGTCACCAGCATGCAAAGTTTGAGAAACTGAAAGTTTGTACGGGTGGAACTTGTGCGCTTTCAGTACCTTGATTACAGTTCGTTGAGATGTGCCAGCTTCTGCCGCAATCTCACGAGTTGATGTGGATGGATTTTGATTTACCATTGCCAAAACATTTATTTGTGCTGCTTCGTTAATTTGATTACGTTCCTTTGGTGGTTTAGTAAAAGATCCATATCTGCGTAAACTATCCTAAAGCCTCTTAAATGTACATAGAGCAGGTTGACGACGATTAAAATATCTAAGAAAGTATTCCTCAGCTGCACGAACTGAATTTTTATGTCATATGATATAACATTCCACCATATTCAGTTTTTCTTCGTTAGAATATTCCATTTTATCACGAAAACTTGTCAATATCGACTGTCAGTTCAGCACTACTAATGGAATTACTCTCAAATGAGGAAACGTCAAAGTGAAAACAATCTTTTTCATGGCTACCTACGTTAAAAGTGAAAATAAGAGAGAAAAGCATCCATAACTCCGTTATTTTTATGAATAATTATGCCGGGTATTATATCGTTGAAAAGCTCTAAGGTCATAGCCAACTATGGTTTCCATTCGAAAAAAGATAAGTTTGTGTCATATCTCGAACACGAGAACCGTCACGCAAACGAGGACATGACAATCATATTCGGGATACAATTCCCTTCAATTTTGATATTTACACTTGTTTTATAAAATCAAAAAAAAGGAGCTAGAGGGATTTTACTAAATCGACAGAATTTCGTTTCTTCAAAATATCTAGTAAGCCATGACTTTTTACAAAAATCCGAAAGTGTCATTAAATTGGGCCAGTAAAACTGCAAATCTTTCCCAATTTAACAATTGCTCTATCTCCGCTAGTTTCCAAGATCCCCATACTGATCATCAAAAAAAACTCACCATGTATAGAAAGTGTTCAACATGACGACTCCACAATTCTGTTCCATATTTGGTACACTATTTATTTCTACGGCACAGATTTAATTTTTCATAAACTCCTAAGATTAAAAATCGAAGTGGTTCAGATCAGGACTACGAGCTAGCCATGCTATAGGTCTCCCACCACCAATTCACCTATTTCCAAATCTTCTTAGCAAAAATTGCCCTTTAAGAATACTGATCTAACGAGCCATGATGCATGTAGCATCATGGATGTAGCAATAGATTGAGCAATCGAAATTGACAAATTAGATAATTGTCGATTATACCTGCCTACACATTAACGGAGAACCAGCATTGACGATTCCATGTTAAATTATTATAATGATTTTCATCGCTCCAAAAATGCAGTAAGACGTAAGACAAGTGTGATAGAAACAATAATGAAGGAAAGGGAATTGGAGAAGTATAACCAGTTTGTAATGGCTGTAGTGAAAGAAAGAGGGAGTATCGGGGCGAAAGACTAATCGAACCATCTAGTAGGTGGTTCCTTCCGAAGTTTCCCTCAGGATAGCTGGCGCTCGTTGCATACGAGTTTCATCCGGTACAGCAAATAATTAGAGGCATTAGGGTCGAAACGACCTCAACCTATTCTCAAACTTTAAACGGGTGCAATCTCAAGAGAGATATTATAAAAAATTACCAAAATTTACTTATAAGAAAGTCGGTAAAAAAGTTTTTCTCGATTTTCCAAGAAACGGTACTATGTTATTGAAAACTTCGGGATACACCGGATCTAATCCAATTTCTTTTGAATTTGTCCCATGTTCCGAATAAATTTTTTTCTATATTTTTAAGACCGGCGACTCCACCAAGGCATAAAGTATAAGATAAAAATAGGTAAAAAAAATACCCATTTTCTAAGAAACGATATGTTATTGAAAAATCCAATTTATTTTCAATTTGTCCCATGTATAAAATTTTTTCCATATTTGTAATACCGGCAACTCCCCCAAGACATAGGGTATAAGAGAATAGGTATAAAATAGTTTTTCCCCATTTTCTAAGAAACGGTACAAACTATGTTAATCAAAAAAGTATGGGACCACTTTGCAATCTCCAGGATCAGGATCTAGTATAAACGGTCGAAATTCCTTGAGACGTTTGCTAGTAATCGGTGAACAAACAAAAAAACATAGATACAGAGGAATGAGAACCTCCTTCTTTTTGAAGTCGGTTAATAAACTTAAAATAATGATGCAATTAACAAAGCATAAACCCAAAAAACAAACCAAAACTCGTTAAAAGTTTTCCATCGGTTTAATTAATTCCACACAAAACTGAACTTCTAACTGAAGCCTATCTACAATAACATTTTTACTTTCTTCTTATACAAACTGACTTTGTTATTCTCGAGGGAGAGAGCCCTTGTAGTATTTTTTTATTCCCAACAATAGTTAACTTTATTGACTATAAGCTTTTTGCCGAATAAAAAGGAAAACGTAACTTAGCAACTTCACGGGAAAGTATTTCACGTTGCCGGGTGCACCTTTAATCTGGAACTCCCGAAGTGTTCATAAAAGCGCCGAACAAACGGGAATCAAATTGGATGATAAAAAACGCCTTGCAGGCGTTCGCCTTCTCTTGAATGGAACGAGAACTTTTCCGATCACTTCGTTGGAATTTAGTGTTTTTCTTTTGGATTCGATTTTATGTTTCTGTGTGTCTCTAAAACAAAAAACCAAGAAAAAGCGCTGGAATGATCAGTGCAGTGGAAATTTCCATTGTTTTTTTATATACGGTGAGGACGCGTGGGTTGGAACAAATTCATTTAAAATTCAGGTGTTGTTTTTTTTTTGAAAAACGCTCGGTTTTTGTGATGGTAAACTCATTTATACAGGGTGGGCCAGATATAATATGCGACCATCAACTTCAATTTTTCAAATAGAAACATTTGTTTTTCATTATATTTTTGAATTCTGCATTGTATTGTAAGTATTTTTTATGTACAATGTCCTATACTGAAAATTAATAGTTATTAAAAAATACATTTATTTCAAAAATGAAAAAAAAACATCAACATATCAAATTAAATGTTCAAATTGTTGACCATTAACTTCCTGACAATACCTAAGACGGTTTTCAAATTCTCGTAACACTTCTTTTAGCATTTGTTGCAGGATTCGTTGTATTTCGGCCCTAATTCTATTGTTTAATTTCTCGATATTTTCCGATTTATTGAAGTAGACTTTCGATTTCAAGTAATCCCAAAGATAAGTACCTAACTGGCTTAGATCTGGAGACCTAGATGGCCATTCGATATTACCTCTCCTTCCGATCCATATATTTGTGAATAATCATGCACTGTTCGCGAATGGTGCAGGGGAGCTCCATCCTGTTGAAACCATACCGAATCTGCCAGTATATTGGGGTGTTCACCATTCGGGTAAAGTTCTGTTAAACAGGGTATTATGACATTTTGTAATAGGTCTAAATACTTTTCTGAGTTAAGTGTTCCGTCAATAAAAGAAGAGACCCACAATTGAAGTACCCACAATTCCGGACCATATGTTAACTTTCTTGGAAAACTGTGCATGACTTTCCATAATCCAATGTGGGTTTTCTGATGTCCAATATCGAAAATTTATTAAACCATTTAAACAAAATGTTGCCTCGTTGGAAAAAACTTACTTGAACAGAAGATTTACATATTGACTGTCCTGCGGCTATTCGTCTATTCGAATTTTTATTGTAAATCGCGCAAAACATTTTATTGTGTATCTTCTGGAAGATGTTTTTTATTTGACTAACTACCGATCGTGTAACAGGCCGGGTAGGTACTTCTATTAAACAATTCGCAAACTTCAGCTTGTGTTCGAAATACCCTCGCCATATCCTACCAGCGTCAAACTTTCTATTCGCTGCTTATCAGTTAAACGCGCAATACTTTGAAACTTTGCAACTGCACTTGACAACTACTTATTTGAAGTAAAATTATAGTACACTTTTTATGGAAATAAGCAAGTGTTAACAACTCCACCATTAAAAAAAGGGTTTCCATTCATGCGACTAAAATACCGCCAACAATCATAAAAACAATCAAACCAACAAAACAAACAACTTAACTTTAGAAAGAAATGCAATTTTTTTAATAACTGTTAATTTTCGGTATAGGACATTGACTTAAAAAATACTTAGAATTCAATGCAGAATTCAAAAATAAAATAAAAAACAAATATTTCCATTTGAAAAAATGAAGTTGATGGTTGTAATTTATTTATGGCCTACCCAGTATAAATTAGTTTATCATCACAAAAACCGCAATCCAAACAAAAACCGACGTGTCCGAGCGTTTTTCCAAAAAACAACACCTTAAGGTTAAATGAATTTCTTCCAACTCACGCATCCTCCCTGTATATGGTTGTCAGTTACGAAATTTACTAAAACAACAAAAAATAAGAAAATCAAAAAATACTGACATCTCGTTGAAAAATATTAAACTGATAACATGTCAAATTTGAGTACGCAACAATACACGCTTTAAATATAATAATGGTTGCATAACTAGCAGAATTTTCTTTCATTTACTATGGTTTTATAATCAATATCCTACTGAGTTGCAGTGAAAATATTAAACTCATTTATCTATACGACATTTTTCAATTGATATTCGAGGTTTCAACTCATAAAAGTTCTCGACTAGAAACTATATAGTGTATTGCGTTCATTGGATTGTAAATCTCAAAGAGAGAGTGTACAGTTTAAACAATCCATAACGATAATCACATTAAAAAAAAATCAGGTCGATTCAGTGATTGACAATATTACGGTTTTTCTCTGATTTTCTCGTTTATGGGATCAACGCGGGATTTCCCATTTTTTAGAGTCAGCTTGAAAGTTAACTTGGGCGCATTCACTAACAGGAAATATAGAACCTATTGAAATTTCCTTAAACATAGACACTAATGAAGATATAATAAATACATTTTTGAGAACTTCAAAAAACGCAACTTGACTAAAACCAAGTGCGTGGCCAGAATGAATTTTTTTTTTTTTGATTAGCGATGAACTGATTAGGACTACAAAATGTGTTTTTTTCTTAACATATAATATTGTATAAATATAAAATTTATTAATGGTTAAAATTGAATCTTGAAACCCAAAATTCCAAATTTTGAGTGGTTAAGGTACAATTCTATTGATTATTTTAGTGAATTATTTTCTCTCCGTCTTTCTCTAATTTGTATTTTTTCTATATTATCCACATATTTTTTTATTGGTTTTATTATTTGAACCACTTTCTCTAAGTGTAACTCTAATTCACCCTATATTGCGACTACCCTGTATATGTTTCTGTGTATTGGTCACCCAATATAAATTTTTGTCTATCATTTTCTGACCCACCCTGTACAACTATAATTCAACTCTACCCGATGTTGCAACCGCCCTGTATAAGTATTAATTCTCTCCACCCTATTGACTGTTTAAATCACCTTGTATGCCTATAATTTTACTCCTGTCCATATGTCAAGTATAAACATTATAAAACATTTTTAACCACCCTGTATAACTATAATTCCACCCTACTTTATATTTCAATCATCCAGTATATGCAACTGCTTCTATAACTCGAATATCTTTACTACATATGCTTATTTAACTTTTCTTAAAGTTTTTTGATACGCTTTGTTTCACTATAGTTTTACTTCATTCTTATTTAAACCACCTTGTATACGCAACTACTAATGTGCCACTTTTTGAACCACCTTGTATAACTTTAATTCTACTCCACCTTATATTTCAACCATCCGATATATGGAACTGCCTATGTACCACCTAATATTACATTTATTTTTAAGATTTTTTTAACCCACTTGTCTAACTGTATTTATAATTTTGCACAATATTTCGATGCACACACACACACCTAACATCGTATACCATATAAAAAAGGTAAGAGTGCTCAGCTAACAATTTTTCTTTTCGATACACTAATGGAATATTTTATGAGATTTCACTCGACTTCAAGCCTTATAAAATGAAAACCGCTACAAACACCCTGTACATATACTTTCATGACATAACTTGACATTTAAGCTAGATATTTATGATTAAAATTTGACTTTTACATTGATGTTTACCATGTTTTTGCAAATATTTTTACGACTTTCGGAAAAACGGTATGTTTTACGTTATACATAATTATACGGAATCAACCTGAAACATCTCTCTGTAGAATACAATTTAAAATATTCAAATTGGTTGAGCAGTTTTAAAGAAAACAGTGTAGATTCATTGAAATTCACTGAAGTGTACTGTTTTTTCTGACTTTCTGAAAAACCGTAAATCTCATGTTATAGAAAATTATATAGTACCTTTCTGTAATATTTCTTAATACAATGCCGTTTAAATCATCAAAATTGCTCAAACCTTTTTTGAATAATCACTGAACATACATAAAAAAAGTGCCCACGAATTGATAATCTCCTCCATTTTGGAAGTCGATTAAATATGGCAGCACAACATATGAAAAAATGGTTATTATTGAAACTTAAATCTCTGGAAGATAAGGTTATGGCGTAGAAAAATATGAAGGATACTATAATTGACTTGGGACTCAATTTGGATTACTAATTCATTTCTAGCAATCATTCTACATTTGTTGCAAACAAGTGGTTTAAATAAAAAAATGCAAATTATAAAAATTAGCGGTCAAAGGTGGAATCCAAAAATGGGAAAGGACGATCGTACCCTACTCTTCCCCAAAGCTTTAATGTCAGTTAAATCTAAACGCCTGGAAAAAGGACTTTCAATAGGTTTAAACTGCAGATACACTCATTTTAATGTCCAGGAAATATATACCCAGGGCTATAGAAAAGCATCTGCTCTAAATTTAGTACTAGATGGTTAGATCTCAAAAAATGTGCCCTAGATCCACTCGTGTAGACGGACATAGAGGAAAGATAACCATCGAAGAAAAATAAATGCTAGGACAATGCGAATGAGGCGTTGGGTACAGAAGAGTATAGAGAAGAACTAACCAAAATTTGAAGACGCGAGATGTCTTACATTTCGCGTCTTCAAATTTAACGAAATGCATCAGATGCATAACGAAGTGTTCGAGAGGACATTCAATTGTGGGAAGCGCAACTGATGAAGGTTCCCGACCAGCAACAATATATATTATATTTATATATAATATATATTGTCTTGCGTACAAAGGAATGACACCTCGAAGAGAGTAACCAAAATTTGTTGAACAAAAGAAACGGTCTCTTATTTATTGATATCATTCTATTGTGAAATTATCACCCTATGGTGATCGTATTTTCAAGAGATATCTCAGGAGGGAGAAGGTAAATAGCTGAGAAAAATTCAAAATTTGGCATAAATTAGATTTCGAAAAGATTGTTGAGGAGGTCTTGTATTATTTTGTCTGTTCATTGAGGTTTTCTCTCTTCAAAATTTTTTCCTGCAACAGATAAGTATTTAAAATCGTATTTGGAGAACAAAGTATAGTAAAGCAATTTCGTAAAATTGCCCGGATTACTGGCTGTCCGTACACAAATTCTTCCTCAGAGTTATTCTGATACATACACTATTTATATACAGGAATACTAGTTGATCATTTTAAGACATCTCTTTCTCTCAGAAGAACTGTGAGGAAGAATTTCTGTACGGGACAGCCAGTAAGCCGGGCAATTTTACGAAATTGCCTTACTACACTCTGTTCTACATATACAATTTATAAATACTTATCTGTTGCAGGAAAAAATTTTGAGGAGGGAAAACCCCAATGAACAGACAAAATAATAAATTACATTTCTTGAAATCGATTCTCATTTTTAACACACTTCAAAAACAATCAGGTTCTCAGTTCGTCTTTACATATGTTTCCATGTATGTTCGGCAATTACTCCAGGCTGGCTAAGGAATTTGAATCTTTTAAACTGAATTCTGTGATTGGGGTTCCCAAAGTGGTACCATAGCTTTTTCAAGGCATAGCTTACACTGTTTTTTAGAAAATCGATAAAAACCGACTTTCTTATGCATAATTAGACAAAAGTTATTATTCATAAAAAGATTTGCATGATCTGAAATGTATACTGTAGTCATTACCTGCCCCTTAATTTTGATAATTTCTAAAATTGTTATGAAACAGAAGAAATTAGAATTAAAAATTGCATCTAATTATGCCATATCACTATAAACTGTATAATGGTTAAAGTGCAAATAATTTGGGAAGTACATTTGTGAGTTGTAAGATTTATTTAATTTTTTTTCTGTCGGTGTTTGTTTTTTAAAAATGCATTTAAACTTAATAGAAAGATCTAGAATAACTGTCAAAGTAAAATATGCATAAAAGAATTTTTCTGTGGATGCATCTGTATAAAATATAATAAGCCAACAGACAAAACAATTTATTTTTAATTTGTATTTCACAACTACAAGTTCGACATAAAGTATTTTGTTTTACAACGCCAATATCTATGAAATTAAATAATAAAGTTCGGAATTTTAAACGTTAAAAGTCATACAAAAACATGCTAGATAAAAATGTATACATTACTTTGGAAAGAAATGACGAATCAGCTGGTAAAAATATTGATAATTACAATCTAAAAACAATAAATAACACGTTGTTCTTGCTTATTTAGTGTTACATGTTGATAACACGGTTAATTGCATTGATTAATGTAACGCAATGATAAATAAAGGATTAGGTATATAATACTTAACGCATATAACAATCAGTTTTTCTCTACAATATCCATTTCCTTGAAGAAACCATAAAAGAAAATATACCTTCTACAGATTTCTAAGGCTTCTGAGGAATAATATTTCAAATGCACAGAAAGATAATTACGAAAACTTTGCAAAAGGGCATTTGTATAAATTTCTAATAGTAAACTACTGTTTGATACACTGCTACTTTCTATGCATCTAACGATTATTTTGAGGGGGTTAAAAATCGACTTACTTGTAGCAACAGGTACAGGTGTATCGGCCAGCACCGATTCAATGATATCCGATGACATGATTTTCGAATTGGAATTGCCCAAATCCTCTGCCCTCGCAAGCACACCGGTTAATTTGCTAAAAACAGCCTGCAGCTTGGTGGAGTCTCCGCCGGCGACTCTTTCTTCTTGAAAATTGCTACGAAACATCTCGTTTTACTGTGCTGATTTATTTTGAAATTGTTTCTTTCAACAGCCACCTTCCCTCGACATTTGCGTCTGGAATTTCTGACCCAAAAATTAAATTTAAACGATCTAACGCATCGAATGTTTGATAACAATTTTCAAAACTGCCTCTTCGCCGGCTGCCGCTTGACAAAGAAGTGGCACTCGAAGCTCACTAACCATCCGCTTCTGGCATAACATCAGCTGATCGACCCGGCACTGGTGTGCCGTCGACCAATAGAAAACGCGACTGGTCTTCACGAAGCCTCGGCCTAGCAACAGCCGTCAAAATCAGCTGTAACGATCGATTGCCTGATATCAACGACGTACGTCGGGCTAGCGGCGTTACTTTCTAACACCGGTCGGGTTTGTTTTCGTTTTCCACGTATTTTTCGTTAACGTTGGCACATTTTAGTATAAAATAAACATCTAAGACACATTTACACCACCTTTTCGAACTCATGTACGATTTCGTGTCGATATCTGGCATACTTAACTCGCTATTCCGCTTGAATCAAAACATAGACAACGAATAAATAAACCGGTAATGTACGAGGTCATCACCAGGACGTATTTCGTTGCCGGGAGTTTCCTGTGTTACCTGCTTGCTTTCTCTGTTCTATCTGGCCGGTGCTTATTTCCGAGGTTGATTTTTTTTTTAACTTTTATGGTCTTCGTATGAATTGCAAGTCTTTTATTTTATGGCAAATGGGCTTTGAATAGAGCGAAATGAGACCGAGGTTCGTTGTATTGAAAATTTTAATTAGAAACTGGGAAAAAAGTTGCGAAATAAGGACGATTCACGGATTGCGACAAACACTCGGTTTCTCTTTAAGGCTCTTATGGGAAATGAAACGAAATTGCAATCATTATTTCTTTAATTAAAGTACTTGAAATTAATTATCTAACGTAGGTATATAAGATTTGGCTTCATTTATTCTGTTGGCAAAATTTAATTGTATGCAGTGGCGTGTAGTTGAAAATTTTCCGAACTATATATCTAAAATAATGTTATATGTTATTTGTTTGAACTATATTTTTAACCTTTAACTGTGGACGTCACAATATTGTAACATGTCCATGGACGCGAGGTCTCACAGACCGCTATAAGTTTTGATTTTTTTAAAAGTAAACAATTGTTTTAGTTTTACTTATTTATTTTTTATTTACATTAGAGACATCAAAATCAAAGAATATAACAATAGTTTAGCTTATATAAACTTTTTTTCTTATATATTTATATAAATAATATTTTAAGGCACTTTTTAGCCTAAATTTACCTGAGATAAAAAAAAAACTATAACTTGAAAAATAATAACTTTTTCATAAACCAAGGGTAATTATCTGTAACTATAAACTATACTGAACATAAAAAACAAAAAATCAACTTCTTAACCTAAAACATAAAAATTCTGACATGGGTCAAAAATCAGTAAAATTATTGACATTCATTGCACAAAGGCTTGGAACACTGAAGGCATATCGCTTGTTTACAACTAACACAAGTGTAGTTAGTCTTCCTCTTTAGTTTAGGTGGACAGATTCTACAGGTCTTTCGCTTTAAGGATTCGATTTCCAAAGAAGGAGGCTCTTCTGAAGATAAGTCTGCTCCTAAAACTCGCTTTAGTGTCAAATTCAATTCCTTGGGCAAATTTGAGTTGATGACGCGTCTTTGCATATGAGGCACGACCAAGGATCTTGCTAACTTCTTGAGAAAATCTCCTCTTTCTATTTGTTTAGACAAGTGCTGATTGTGTAGAATATGAGCATTTACACCACACAAGTCCAGAACTCTAAAAAACACAACCATAGGCCACCTTCTAGTTCGTCGACTGCTTGAATAAATAGAGCATTTCTTGTCTGTCTCATCCACTCCTCCTTTGGTAGAGTTATAATACTGAATAATTTCAGGTTTATTGATGCGATCGTCGATGGTGTTACTGTGATGCATTGATGATACCAAAACCACAGCTTTGTTCAATTTTTGGACATACGAACACAGAGTTTTGTCTTTCGTAAACCCAAACAAAGCAGAACCAACTTCACGAGACTTGTGTGGCTGGAATTCTTTTGGTAATTCCCTTTTATTTTTTTTCACGGTTCCAACATATGTCAGTTTTCTCTTAGCTAGTTCATCAACAAGTTCAATTGATGAGAACCAATTGTCTGCTGTCACGTCAACAAAATCGCATTTATTATTTTTTGTAAGGGAACCATGGACATGCGGTCTCACATACCGCGATCGAAATTAAAAACAAAATAACTCACCCAATTTACAGCCGGTGACACAACCTCTCGCCTTCGCAGACGTTTTGACACTAAAACCGAAGCTACTAAGCGCGGCAGGTACGGGGAACGCGGGGAAGTGGGGTAAACGCGATTTTTGAAATCCCAAGCGGTCTGTGAGAACGCGCGTCCATAGTTAAAGGTTAAAGGTAAAATAGTAAATCGATTTTTTGAAGAATTTGTTTGAACTCAATTGTTTTGCGATTTTTAAAAATAATTGATTTGTATTATCTTTGGAGATATTATTTTACCAATAGGTACAAGTAACATGTTTCTGATGATAGTTTCAGTCTTTACTTGATGAAAAATCATTTAATATTATATTAAAATAAATACACTGATGTAATTTTCACTTAAATTTATTTACTATTGACAATTGTTTCACCAGGTTATTGGCTTCTTCAGAATACAACGTAAGACTAACGGTTAAATGTCTTAAACTATTACAAAAAAACTATGGTGATGCAATTACAGAGGTATTTAGAGGATTATTGAAGCAGGTAGGAGGGGATTATCACTTTAAGAAAGTACAATATTATAATTGGGTTTTTTAAAATGGATAAATTATGGCTGTAATGAGTTTATATAATTCTATTGAAAAGTTTAAGTAATGGGGATGAATTGGTTTCGGTTTGATCATTAGAAATTAACAAAAACAAAAATTCACCATACCTCTTGAATGAACATTACGTCATAAATACGTATTGGAGTTGATTTTAACATTTGTTGAGACGGGCTCAGTAATGAATAAATGGAATTGTAAATAATGAAGTGGTAGTTGTGGCTACATTGGGCCATGTCCAACTTATACCAAACACGCAGTCTGTCCAGCAAATCTCTGCAGCTTCCGGTATTAGCAAAACTTTTTTTTGAGAACTTTGAATAAGTACAAATTCCATCCGTATAAAATTAAATTACTTCATGAATTGAATGAGGATGATTGGGATCGACGGCAAGAGTTTTGCGAAATTATGACCCAGCCTATGATCGAAAACCCGAATTTTTTGTACAATATTTGCTTTTCGGATGAGTGCACTATTTCACGTCATGGGGAGGTAGATTTTGCAGCGATACAAATCCTCATTTATTTCAAGAAGCTCATAGTCAACATGCGGTAAAACTAAACGTTTGGGCAGGGATTTTGGGAAATCATCTAATTGCACCCCTGTTTATTCCTGGTAATTTAAATGTTGAAATTTATCACAATATATTGGAAAATGAAATTAATGCATTGATAATAGAAAAATTAGAAAATGATCCTCTACTACATGAAGAGCAACTGCATTTCCAAGAAGATCGAGCTCCTCCTCACTATGCCGCACCATTTCTTCAATACATCGATTTGGAATACCCTGGTCGCTGGATTGGTAGAAGAGGTCCTAGAATGGCTTGCCCGATCACCTGATCTGAACCCTTTGGATTTTTTTGTGGGAAGATGTTTAATCCAAAATTTTTATGACAGCCTGACAATTTGGACGAACTATGCCAACGAATTATAGCGGATTGTCGTCAGATAACACCGGCTATGCTGAACCATGTCAGAAACGGCTTTCAGTCAAGGTTGCACTATTGTATGGAAGTCAATGGAAGAGACTTTGAACATTTGCTTTAGAGGCATTGTATTGTACTGTAAATTGTTTTTTTAATACTCTTTTATTATTACATGTACAGAAATTGCAATAAAAAAAATTATTTTGACGGTATAGTAAAGAAGTAAGTAAAAAGGGCTTTCAAATAATATACGACAACACCTATTTTCCCTATCTCTAGTCTTAAGGTCATTGAATTGGCCTGTTTATGTTCAATGTGCGCAAGCGCTAATTCACCTCAAAAAATTTCCCCCTAGAAACAAAAATCGACCTGTTTTTTCTTATTGCAATAGTTTTGAAAATAACAAAGATATTCAAGGTGGCTCGTTTGAAATGGAATACCCTGTATATTTTTTTGAATTGTCCTTTTCAAGGGGATTCCAAAATTGCATCATACTTATGTTCGGTAATTAATATTGTTTAACATACAATAATTTAAAATCAGTACCCTCTATACCTTTTTAGAACCAATATTGTCAAATGACTTAGTATTCAGTAGTACTTTCTAATGCGAATTTATCATGAGGTTGTAGCAATGTTTAATAATAAATATCTAGAACGACTTATAATTTAGCCCACAGTAAACAAAATGGGAAGTAAGGTTACAGGTCTTTGGTACCGTCTTAGAACATACACCTTCTGGAGGTAGCCCATAATTTACAAATATCGTTCCAAGGATAGAAAGAGAAGGTAATAATGAGGGCAAGATGCTATTTCACTCGATTGGTAGGTGCAGCCTACAATCAGGTTATGGGATATAGTTCCCAATCGAGTGAAATAGCCTCTTGTCCTCGCTATTGCCCTCTATTTCTAGCCCTGGCACGATATGTATGCACTGCAGGCTATCTCTAGGAAGTAGTTGCTCTAAGGGTACCGTAGACGAGTTACCTACAATCCAGCAATTTTGGAGGTAAATTAAACGTGTTTTGTCTGTGGAAGTCGTTTTTGTGCTTTTCTTCATATCATTTATACTACGGGTGATGGTTTTGATATACAAGGGACGTCGAAAATTGAAAAAAAAGACAGTTGTACAAGAACTATCAAGCAAAATGGTAGATGTTGGTTAAAATAAAATCGTAGATGTGACATGAGAGAGCATCTCACGCAATTTCCACAACAATTCTATGGAACTGTATACCAGCAACCGTATCTACATTTTTTATGTACTTATTAGAAGAAAAAATTACAAAAATATTAATGAAACGATGTGGTGTAAACAAGATGGGGAGCCGCCTCATTACGCATGCATGATCAAAGATATCTTAATCAAGTATTTCCAAATAAATACATCAGTAGGCCATAGGTTTGATTAACCACCAAGATCACCGGATCTCAGACCACTAGACTTATTTTTATGGGCCCATCTAAAAAAGTTCCTTATTGCATAAAAAGACAAGACAAGAAATAAATGCCATTTCCCAAGATTCTTGAACGAGGCGAATTTTGTATGAATGATATTTTTCTCGCCTTAATATCCTTCCTACTGAACGACGGCTAATTCCATGCATATTGGCGAGGTCGGTAGTGGATAAGTGAGGATTTTCTTCCAAAGATATAGCAACATTTTGAGCTACACCTTCATTACTTGCACTTTTTAATCGTCCACTTTTTGGGAAATTGGTAACTGTTCCACTTGTGTCGTACCTTCGCAAAGTTTTCGTCACTACTGAACGGGATATTTGTGTATTCGGATGAACAATGTTAAAATGGTCAGAAACTTCTTGATGCGTCCTTTTCCTCTCCCCATACCCAATCATCATTAATATTTCTATTCTTTCTCTTTCACTTAATCCGCCCATTTTACGATCAAATAAAAACAATACAATCTTTTTACGTTCAAATAAAGAAAATTAATAACTTATTTTGACAACTACTGTCACTTCTGCAATGAATTTCATGGACTGCTAAACTTGATTCAGATTTAATTTGCGCCTGATTTAAACAAACGCACGTGTATTCGACTATGGAACAAGCAGTGCTGTTGGCTGTGACGGTATAATGCCACCGATTGGCCAATAGAAATACAAATCCTTACCAAGCGGTTTGTTTATATCGGCCGTAAATGAAATCTGAACCGAGTTTAGCTACCATCGAATTTTTCTTTTCCTTAGTTACTTTTCTATTAATATCTCGGTAGGTATTGAAGTAAACAATATCAAACCCGATATTCTTGTATTCGCAATAAAATGTTTGATCAGAAACTACAATACTATATAGGGTGCTTCATTGCAAATTTTAAAATCGACATTACTTCCGGTAAAACAGGAAGTTCAAAATTGTAAAAAAATTTGGAAACAAATAGGCAATCTATCCACCTTCCAAATTTTATTTTGATATCTCTAATAATTCCAGAGATATTTACTTGGTTCCACACATTTGCCCATCACTGTATATATGTCATGTTGTAAATTGTAATCATATATATATAGTAGCCAATTGTCAAAAGCATTTTGTGTATGGAACTTTGATATATTATTTTTAATAAATTTCAAAATTACTTAGAAAAACAGGGCAGATTATGTTAAAATTGTGCAATTTCTGAACTAAACTTTCCAAGATTCTTTGTATTTTAGTTCCCTGTACACGATTTATTTGTCACTCAACTTTATTACTTTGTCTATAAAATGTTTTTCTGGATATTAAAATAAATTCATTTGTTTGCAACTGATCGTTCGTAGCCTTGCATTCTGTAACAGTTAATCGTTTGTTTTATTTTTAAAACTGACTGCATCATTCAACTCATTTTCTTGATCTCAATATACTTTTAATTATATGCTCGATTTCGAAAGCATTAAATATATATAAAACACACCTCTTTTGTAATATCTTTAATGCATTTCAATGTAATAAATACTCGGACTTGTATAAAAAATCCAATATGTACCTGTAACTGATTTTACAGTAGTAATTTTATTTTTAATTAACCAAAGAAAAATAACGTTTACTAGTTGATAGATCATGTTGAACAAGTCCCAAGACACATTACAAGTTTTCATTAAATTGATGATTGCATTTAAATGTTTTCTAATAGCTCGTTAGCCATAATGATACGTTAGAAAATACACGGGGAAGCAAAATGAAACGAATTATACGAAAGAAAAAATAATTAACGGAAATAATGGTTTCGAATAATGTGTTATTAATAAAATCAATACCATACAACTCGGTTGGCTATAATATTGCATTTAATCAACGAATTTAATTAATGTACAAAATGAAAGTTACGTATTCAATTAGTGTGTTAAAAACCTGTTGAGATTCAATTTGTGTTTGTAATTTTAACTTAGAATGAATCCATTTATGGATTTCTAATGATTGGTGATGGTTACAAATGAATGTTTTAGTTTGTGGAAAATTTTTAATATTCTCTTAAACAAGTTTCTTTTACATTTTTATTGACTTTCTTACTTGTCTATACAGTGATGGGCAAATGTGTAGAACCAAGTAAATATCTCTGAAATTTGGAAGGTGGATACTGCAGTAGATTGCCTATTTGTTTCTAAATTTTTTTACAATTTTAAACTTCCTGTTTTGCCGGAAGTAATGTCGATTTTAAAATTTACAATGAAAAATTCGATGGTAGCTAAACTCGGTTCAGATTTCATTTACGCCCGATATAAATAAACCGCTCGGTAAGGATTTGTATTTCTATTGACAAATCGGTAGCATTATACCGTCACAGCCAACAGCACTGCTTGTTCCATAGTGGAATATACGGGCATTTATTTAAATTAGGCGCAAATTAAATCTGAATCAAGTTTAGTAGTCCATGAAATTCATTGCAGAAGTGACAGTAGTTGTCAAAATAAGTTATTAGTTTTTTTATTTGAATGTAAAAAGATTGTATTGTTTTAATTTGATCGTAAAATGGCCGAATTATGTGAAAGAGAAAGAAGTTTGTGACCTTTTGAACATTGTTCACCCGAATACACAAATATTCCGTTCAGTAGTGACGAAAACTTTGCGAAGGTACGACACAAGTGGAACAGTTAGCAATTTACCAAAAAGTGGACGGTTGGAAGAAAATCCTCATTTATCCACTACCGACCGTCGTTCAGTAGGAAGGGTATTAAGGCGAGAAAAATAAGAAGAACTCTCCGAAGACGATTTCGACAGACGTTTGCAATTTTGTGAAACGATGATGGATATTTGTAACCGTGATAATAATTTTATAAGAAATGTGGTGTTTTCATACGAGGCTACATTTTGTTTAAATGGTACGGTTAATCGACATAACTGCCGCTACTGGTCGCAAAGTAATCCTAATTGGGTACAAGCAGCTCATACACAACATCTCCAAAAATTGAACGTTTGGGCCGGCATTTATAACAACAGAATTGTGGGACCCTTCTTCCTACAAGAAACTTTAAACGGGGATAGGTATTTACAGCTCTTGGAGACACAAGTTACTCCGGCATTGGAGGTAAATGGACAATTACCAAATAATATCTGGTTTCAGCAGGATGGAGCACCACCCCATTACGCTCGCATTGTTTGAGATCATTTAGATAGGACATTTCATCACATATGTACTGGAAGAAGGGGTACTTATGAATCGCCTGCACGAAGTCCCGACCTTAATCCACTAGACTATTTTCTGTGGGGTTACTTAAAGTCTAAGGTTTATGTTGATAGACCAAATAATTTGCAAGAATTAGCTGCAAGAATAACTCAAGACATCCAGAGAATTACACCAGAAGTAATAGCTAATGTTACTAGAGAATTTAAAAACCGACTTGCTTATTGTCAAGAAGTAAACGGTGCTCAGTTTAAACATCTAATGCATTAAGTTTAGTTAAGTTTCATTGTTATGAAAATCACTTAGATTTAGTTAATAATTATGATTATGTATTACTTTAATGGATATTAGATTTTTCCTTTCCTTAATTACATTTCTGTATTCGCAATAAAGTGTTTCATCAGAAACTAAAGTACTATACAGGGTGTTTCATTGCAAATTTTAAAATCGACATTACTTCCGGTAAAACAGGAAGTTCAAAATTGTAAAATAATTGAAACAAATAGGCAATCCACTGCAGTATCCACCTTCCAAATTTCATTTTGATATCTCTAATAATTCCAGAGATATTTTCTTGGTTCCACACATTTGCCCATGACTGTATAACTGTTTCGTGCTAATTTGCAATTGATTTTAAACAATTTAGAGACATCTACACTGAAGTTGTAAACATATTCCCACCTTCTTTCCTTTTTTTCTTATTTTCGAAAGTACTATCACTAAAATTGTAAAATTACGTAAACATAGAGCCGTATCTTACAGAAAATTGTGCACAATGCTAGATCTGCGTCAAAGATGAAATTAACGCATTTTTTTAGATTTCCCTCCCCAATCAAGTAACCGAATTGGACTGGAACTCGATTGCAAAACACACTGTGCAGTTACTTGAAACTTTCATGTCTACTCTTCCAACCTCAAATGATGATTATTTCATTTTCTTAATATATGAATGCAACCAATCGTACATGTTAAATTGACAAACCACATTAAATAATTTCTCAAGTGCGAGTGGGACTCGCATGCTAGGGTACCACCTTCAAGATTCTAATATCCCAGTTTCAGACAAGTATGGGATGAGTGCATTTTCTTATATTTACCCTAATATCATTTAAAAAAATCGTATTAAACACACACTTACATTTTCCACACATAGACTTTTTATTTTATCTGCTACGTGATTCGCTTGATTTTTATAAAAATATGTATTTAATTTTCCAATGTGACCCTCAAAATTATCATTAGAGTTTTATTTTACTAATAAACATTCAGTGAAGCCTTTTATAATCTACTGTCTGAATTTTAGGCTCTGTAGATTGGAAGATAAAGAAGAAAATATGTCAAGTTCTAAATAATAAATTATTAAATCATTTAGACAAATAATTTAAAAATACATATAAAATATATTTTTGACAATTTTGGATAGTGTAGTTATAAAGTGGGAATTATTAAGTCGATGTTTAATATGATGAATGATTTAAAAATATGATATATCTGTAATTCACATAATGAGCCATTTATTTGATATATTACATGATGCGTTTGAAAATTTAATTTTTATTATCCATCTAATTTTATAATTTGACCCTAAACTTACTATGGGGGTTTTCTAATAGTTTTTCTTATAAATTTCAAGTGAGCCCCAGTACGCCTAATTATTGTCAAAGTTTTAGGTACTTTGGTTTCGGAATAAAGCGGGAAATGATATTTTTTTGTATGTTATTGTTAATATCTTGTAAACAATTAATTTTAAAAATATGAAAAACATATTTATATTCCTCATAATGATTTTTATTTACCGTTTAATTCTATATTTTGGCCCCCAAAATTAATATTAGGGATTTCTTCGTATTTTTCCTGTAAACAAAAAAATGCAGGTCTTATAGTTTGGGGAATAAAGGGGGAATGTGTATTTTTTTAAGTTTTTGTTAATGTATTTTAAAATATTCATGAGCCATTTGATATATTTGATAGAAATCATTTTAACTTTATGTTTTCCATTTAATGCTGTAATTTGCCCCCCAAAATTAATATTATTTTTCCAGTAATGTTCAGGTGAAGTCCTATCATCCTAGTTTTTTCAAATTTTTACGTCTTATAGTTTTTGAGAATTTTTTATATTTTTGTTAATTTCTTTTAAACAATTTATTTTAAAAATAAAAAAAATATGTTTGTATTTGTCATAATGAGTCCTTTGGTTTGATATATAACGTCAAGCCTTAGAAACAAATTTAATTTTATATTTTTCATTTAATTCTGTAATTTGCCCCCCAAAATTAATATTAAGAGTTTCTCCTTATTTTTCCCGTAAAATTCAGGCGAGACCCTCTATTTTTTTTAATTTTACGGCTTATATTTTCGGAGATAAGATTGGGGGAAAGGGTAAAAATTTTAATATTTTTGTTAATAACTTTAAAATAATTTATTTTAAAAATATGGAAACAATATATTTGTTTTCGCCTTAATGAGCCCTTGATATACTACATGATGTGCTAGAAACAATTTTAATTTTATATTTTCCATTTAATTCTGTAATTTCCCCCCAAGACTAATAGTAGAGATTTCTACTTATTTTTCCGTTAAAATTCAGGTAAGGCCATATATCTCTAAATTTTTTCCAAATTTTACTTATAGTTTTGGAGATAAGAGGGGAACGGGTCGATTTTTTTAGTTTTCCCCCCCAAATGTACCCCTGAAATCAAAATTTCATCATTTACGGTAAGTACTCCTGATCGAGTCACTAAAATTTCAAGCTTTACTCCTTCCAGTAGTTTAGTTTACTGTGATGTGAAAGAGCAAGAGTGATATTATAAAGGTATCCGTATATTGTATATACCTACGGAACCCTAAAAATAACTTTGTGACGTATGCTTTCGGAAAAATTTAGATTTATCGAGCAATCCTTTGTAAATCATCCTTGCCCTTTGGGCTCCTTTGTCCCCCCCCCCTCTCAAAGATAATTATGTCTCTGGCTGCGCACGCACCTATATGAATGCTTATTTGAACAGAACATGAATACCGAACTGTGTTTCGTAGTTTACAAATCTGGAGAAAAAAATTCCTGAATTTAAAAATCCATTAAATGCAAAATTGCAACTATCTATTGTAATCATGAAGCCTCAATGGCTGTCCGTGGGGGGGTTATAGTGGCCATGACCCCCAATCGTCCAAGTCATATTGACCAATATATTATAATCAAAGAACTACGAAATTTAAATCTAAATAAGGTATTCAGAGGACCTCAAGCAGTAAATTTCATACCCTCTGATAATGTAAGAAATCGTGCTTGTACCACTGAAAACTAGCTATAAAAACAATAATATGTCATCTAAAATTTACCTGATTAGATTAGTTCTTAGTGCAAATATTATAACCATAAAAAGACTAACACTTCAATAACAACGCATAGGAGTACCGGTTTGTCCCTGTAAAAGACTTCCCTTAATAAATAATACCACGAAATAATTTAATTATTACACCAAGACTGTGAGTAACCTTTACAAAATTTGTTCTTTACTAAAAGATTATTTAATATAAAAACTGTACTTGTTGCGCCACCTACTGCTGAATAGCTAAAGTTATACTGAACTGACCCAGTTTTTTAAGAATAATGAACTAGTAAAATACGTTGTATAAGATTTCTGTTTCACTGTGACATAATCGACATACAGGATGATACAAACTGTTTTTAATATTGTCTTTAGAATATGAGTAATTTTAAATTATCAAATAATTTATTGAAAGAAAACTCAACAAAGGATTTTTATAAAATCTCGTTAGTACTAAAAAAATTAAGCTTTTATAAAACTTCTCCAGCAAATCTTCAATCTGTTTAACCAATTCAGAGCTACAGTGAACATAAGCGAAACAAATCCTGAAAATAGAGAGTGTTTTGGTAGCATAAGATTAAAATATTTATTGATTTATAATGTAGGAATTATGTATGAAACATATTATTGTTAATTTATAACAATAATTTAGTTAACTATAATTTATATTTAAATAAGAACCGATTTCAACTATCTTTCTCCCTCTCTCTCTAATTGATATTCTTTTTCTATATTTTACCACATATTTTTTAACTTTTTTATTTGTTCTATTAAATGAACCATTTTCTATAAATTTAACTTTAATTGCAATCACCCTGTATATGCTTCTGTATATTGGTCATCCCATGTACTTTCTTTGTGGACAAAGAAAGTACATGAGGTTCAGAAAATGATGGATCATTTTTTGAACCACCGTGTACAACTATAATTCAACTCCACACGTTATTGCAATCACCCTGATCTCTTTAAAACCACCATGTATAAGTATAAATCCTCTCCACAATATTGACTGTTTCTATTTTTCTATTGTTTAAAATATACCTGTATACCTATAATTTTACTTCGTCCCATATACATTTATTCTACCATTTATTTCAACCACCCAGCATATGCGACAGTTTCTAACACATTTTTAACCCATCTCTATAATTCT
>CM067220.1:127990909-128195697 GCA_034190945.1 Octodonta nipae | reverse complement strand
GGTAGAGCCCGAAAAAAAGTTGTACACTTTCTGAACTACTTCAGAAAACTGTGATGCCTCCGGTACACACCCAGCAGCATGGACACCTAGCAAGTTTAGTGAATGTCCCGCAGATGGTATAAAGGTGGCAAATTCACATTTTTCCTTGATTCTTGTTTGTAGACCACTATACTTTTCCGACATATTTGAAGCATTGTCGTAGCTTTGTCCTCTGCAATCTTTTATGGGAATATCATGTATCTCTAAAAAATTTAAGATGGTCTCCGCTAAATACTTAGATTTATGCTCTTTAATAGGTATAAATTTCAAAAACCTTTCAACAGGAACACAGTCTTTTACGTATCGAATGATGAAAGTTAGTTGGTCAATATGAGACAGATCGGGCGTACTGTCAACGCTAATGGAAAAATATTTTGCTGATTTAACTTCATTTATAATTTTTTTTAGAACCTGTTTTCCCATTACTTCAATAAACTCATTACAGATATTTGCTGATAAATAAGAAATGTTACCCTTTCCAGGATTCCCATATTTTTTAAAGTGATCTGCAAGAAATGGATCAAATTCGGTAATACCTAAATATCGGTTATCATTTGGTAATTTGGCAGGAACTAGGGGGCCCCATTCGATCGCGGGGCCCTGGGCACGTGCCCATAGTGCCCAGTGGAGAAGAGGGGCCTGTGTATACTACATTAAGAGTAAAGGTTCCACTGTTGAGTTTAACTTAAAAATAGAGAATAAGAGTAAGCTCCCATTTTTATATACTTACTCAACGAGATGTTTAAATTTAAATTTAGTATTGTTTAGTAAAACATAGATGCTATAGTAAGAAGTAAATGATTAAAATTTGAATAAAAAGTCGGGGGGGGGGCGAGGTGTAAAGAACTCGAGTCCATTTGCCATATTTTAGAGGGTGCTACATCACCCACAGCATTCGAATAAAACGACATAACAACATCTGGGACCCTAAGAATTCCCGCCTTATTATCAACAAAGGCCTACAAACCATCAATATTGACGTATTTGTTTTCTGGGAAGGTCCTCGTTCGCTCGTCGAAAGTTATAGCTTGAAAAATCAGTTGTACGAACAACCTAACTTCGAAAACAAAATTTTGGCAATCAAGAGTGGAGTCTACCCTATTATTATTGAAGCTAGGGGTATTTGATGTGGCATTAACGATTCTCTTCTCACGATTCTAAATTGCAACACTCTTATTTTTAAACGTTTCTCCGGTCTAGCCGAGTTAGGAAATTTTTAGTTAGAATGTACTGTAATGTTGATCGCCCACTTGTTTTCAATATTAATCTTTCTAACTGATATTTCTATGTCATTTTAATTTTTATTTTGTCAAATATAATTTAGATTTTGACAATTATTTTAGATAGTTGATCATGTTATAATAAGGGCTATAGACTCTTTTGTATTATTATAATTATACCGATTAGGGTTATAAGATTCTCTTGTTAATTTTTATAGGTTTTGTCACTTAGTTGTCTTTTACGAGGGTGAATCAAATATGAACCGGACTTTTCTCTTTCTCGCCCTATAGGTAATTCGAGTGGCGTGACGTCTCGATATATGTTAGGTAGGGATGTTAAGAAGAGGGTAGTTCGTCGGTTTGGCTAGGCGTAGTCGATGCGCTGTTAGTAGCATCATGGCAGAGCAAGAGGTGCATACGTCTGTTGCGCAACGTGTTGTTATCAAATTTTTGGCGCGGGAGGGCGTTAGACTGTCTGAAATTTTGCGTCGACTATCTGCACAGTTCGGCAATGAAACCCTTTCAAGGACCCAAGTGTACGACTGACACAAAAAGTTTTCAGATGGCCGAGAGACAGTGGAAAATGAGCCTCATGCACGCCGTCCCACGACAAGCATCAATGAGGCGAATATCTACGCAATTCGTGAGCTGATTGAAGGCGTACTGCTGATCGATTTTCTGCACGAACGCCGTACAATTAATGCTGAGTATTACTGCGAACTACTTCAACAAGTGAAACTTGCCTATCGGCAAAAGAGGCGGGATATGTCTATCCGAAGTGTGATTCTGTTGCATGACAACGCTCGGCCACATACAGCTGCATTGACTCAAGGAAAATTGAACAAAATGCATTGGGAAACCCTTGAACACCCGCCTTACAGTCCTGATTTGTCGCCATGTGTCTACCACATGTTTGGGCCACTTAAAGAAGAACTGGGAGGCTACCACTTTGAGGACAACGAAGGTGTAGAAACGTTTGTGCGCAATTGGTTATCGACACGACCAGTTTCATTCTTTGAGAAAGGTATTAAAAAACTTCCGATTCGGTGGGAAAAATGTATACATAAGAGAGGAGACTATGTAGAAAAAAAATACGTATTAAAATTTGTATTGATCGTACCAATAAAATTTTTAAAACAAAAGTCCGGTTCATATTTGATTCACCCTCGTAAATGTTATTTGTGGCATATTCTTGATTATTTTTATGTTTTCTTCGGAAATAACACCACAATCGAAATAGAAAGCTATGTATTGAAAGAAAAACTAAACGTTTCAAAGTCGGTTCTGACTTCATTGTCAATGGCTTTAAAATATGTATTGAAAATGTAAATTGCAAATTGAAAGTTTGATTTATGACATTTAAGTTGACATACAAAAAAATGTTGTTTTAAATATACAGGTAGCACAAAAAATTGATACTTAGGTTAACGATACATAAGAACAGCTTAGTTATTCATAATATTGTAAACCCTACAGCCTGTACAGCCTGGTCACAGGATGGCTGAAATGTCTATTATATCTTATGACAGAAAATCTAGATTCTTGAACAAATTAGATCATTTAATGCACAACAAATTTTATAAAGGAATGTTTAGAGTAATATGTATACCCCAGAAAATAAAAAAAAATAAATAGAGAAAAGTAAAGACTACAACACATATCTATAGTTTAAATGATAATTACACACAAACTGATAAAATAAAACGGTAAACCTTACTTGTTATATTTTCGGCAAATCTTTAAAATAAATTAGGTGTTGGGAATGACAACTGTAAATCTATTGTAGGGACTAATAATACCCCAAGTTCTAATCTAGCGAAGCCAACCCACATAACTTTGTCCAACATTCCAATAATCATTTGGATAGTAGGTTTGTTCCTACCTCCAGTTTCCGTACGAGCATGAAACTGTCACGAGTTTAGCACCGTTCAACAAAAAATATTATTTTGAACGCTTTTCTGACAGGTTTGTGGTCTGAACTGCGCGACCTGCGTTCCATAACCTTGATTTATTGAAAGTTTCTACTGCGCACGATTAATAAGTATCACCAAACGATTGTTGCTCTTCAAGGGTTGAAATGACGATGCAAGAAACGGTACATTATTTGGTTGGAACACCGTGATGCACTGTTACTGAACAATCATAACTTTGTGGGAACAGGTTTTCTTGAATCCGCGTGACTGTGATCGTCCCATGTACGGTTTCGCATCGGGTAGAAACCAACCTAGTATTTTTTATGTTTGTGGTATCAATAAACGTCATTATCAATAAACATCAACGTATAATTGACTATAACTACATTGAAAAACACATCGATGTGTATTTCCAGCGGCTATCTCTACCCAGAATATTTGTACATAGAATCTATAGAATTGGAACTATAAGCGGAAGAACCGATACTTACAAAAAAAGTTAGAGAATGCGATGCTACTTACAATTCGGCACAACATTTTTTTTTAAAATAACCAATTCTTGTAGGTGTTTAAATAAGTAATCACTGACTGGCATAAATAAAACTTTACGACATTCAACTTCAACGTTTATACTGGCCAGCTTATTATCCCAACTTCGATCATATAGAACAGTCTCGTTCTAAATGCAACATCATTTTTAAGCTCTCACATTTAACATTACTAAAAACACAGAATATGTACAGTGCATCCCATTTTGGTTGAGATTGCCAGGTTACTCGGTTGTTATTGAAGATAGAGTCTTGCGGTTTTCACATACCTGTTCTACTTTTTTTGTGAAACTCAGGATGGCCATATCAGATTTTGCATAAGTGTTTCCATTTATAAGTTTCAGGGCGATTTTGATAATTTATACTTTTTGGACCCCTTCTATATCTACGAAGTTATTAGAAATACTCTTGCGCTAAGAACTACGTCTAATAGAAATTTTGCATAGAATCCAGTGGAGTACTCAATTTTTTTTTCCGAGTATGGTTTTGAAGATACTACACAACATTATATATTTTTAAATAGAACACCCTGTATTTTATTATTTCATTGAATTCGTTATTTTTTTCCCTTTAAAATAATGTATAATACAATACACATGGTATTATTAGAAATGCTAAGAAACACTAAAAAGCTGAATTTTTTGCTAGTAGGCCATGTATTTTCCATTTAAAAGGAGAATCAAACAAATAATTCCATTTGAAATTTTTTATAGGAGTTTATCAGCAAATAAAAATAATGTTAACAATAATTCCATAACATGAAACACGAAATTTAGGTACCTAAAAGCAACTAATAAATAGTTATACATCGTTCATTATGTATAACAAACAGAACAAGTATTAAAAATCAAATATCTATCTTAAAATTAATTTTCGACATTATTTATTACCTTATTGATTTAACTGTTCAAATTGTTGTCCATTTTCCCTAACACATAATTGGCAAACCTTTTCAATACGCCTAAGTGCATTTAAAATTATAACAGGTCGCCTTTGTAAATCCCGAAAAGCTGCCTCCGTTGCTGCACGAAGTTCTTCGCGACTGTTGTGTCTGTTGGTATATATTTTATTTTTCACATAACCCCACAAAAAAAGTCCAATATAGATAAATCGGGTGATCTTGGAGGCCACTTAATTGGTCCATGTGTTCCTATCCAACATCCATGAAAATTATTTTCTAAAAAGCGCCCAATTAATCTAGAATTGTGGGCAGGGGCGCCATCTTGTTGAAAGTGTATAGAATTGCGAAAGGCGAGGGGAACATCTTCCAATATTTCGGGTAATAAGTCTTCTAGGATTGTCAAGTACCTATTGGCGGTAAGGCTTCCTTCAAAAAATGCGGTACTTTATTTTTGTCCCCAGTATGAAACAGTGTTTTTTAGCATTTCTAATAATACCATGTGTATTGTATTATACATTATTTTAAAGGGAAAAAAATAACGAATTCAATGAAATAATAAAATACAGGGTGTTCTATTTAAAAATATATAATGTTGTGTAGTATCTTCAAAACCATACTCGGAAAAAAAAATTGAGTACTCCACTGGATTCTATGCAAAATTTCTATTAGACGTAGTTCTTAGCGCAAGAGTATTTCTAATAACTTCGTAGATATAGAAGGGATCCAAAAAGTATAAATTATCAAAATCGCCCTGTATCTTATAAATGGAAACACTTATGCAAAATATGATATGGCCATCCTGAGTTTCACAAAAAAGTAGAACAGGTATGTGAAAACCGCAAGAATCTATCTTCAATAACAACCGAGTAATCTGGCAATCTCAACCAAAATGGGATGCACTGTACAAAGTACAAAAAATATTTAATCAACGACCCAATTAAATCTTTTTTTTGATTGATTTTTAGAGTACCTACGACGAATTGCGGGCCATTCAGGAACTTTGATTACATTTATGAAATCATCACGATTGATATGTTCAACTTAAGAAACAATAACAAGGTTTTCAAGTTCATTCTTCTAGTCACCAAACCAGGATGCATCGCGTTAGTATTAATAGGACTGTTGTAAGTAATAAGCTATGTTTGCTCTTTATAATTTCTAGCTCACACTATAATATCATACAAAAAAATATATTCTTTTTCTAGTGCTTTAATTTACTACTTGAGAGCCAAAGCGAATGCCCAAAGAAAAATGGTGAGAGCTTACAGAAAAATGCTAGTATGGGAAGCGAAAGATAAAGAATTTTTAATAAAAAATATAACACAAATCACAAAAGGAAGTAAGTAACTATTACTAAGTATCTTGAAACTTTAAGTTGATACCGACCTTGTCTATACTTGATCTACCATTCGTTGCTGTTATTTATATTTTTTTAACACACTTATGTAATTTTTACTTGAATTTAATTGCTATTGGCAATATTATTTCACCAGATTACTAGCTTCTACAGAATACAAAGCAGAACTAAATGCTAAATGTCTAAAACTATTACAAAGAAATATAGGGATGAAAATACAGAGCTATCAAGAGGATAATTGAAGCAGATAGGAAGGAATTATCACTAGTAAGAAAGAACAAATATTGGAATTGAGGAGTTTAAATGGAATAATAATAATGACTGTAATGAGTTTATATAATTCTATTGAAAAGATTAAGTAATGGGGATGAATTGGTTTCAGTTTTATCATTTAGAATGTATGGTGAATTTTTGTTTTTGTTAATTGACTCTAAAAGATATAGTTTTTTTACTTTTTTGTTGTAAATGTAATACTTTGAACGTATTCTGAGGTACATAATATTCATTCAATAAATGGTCGGCAAAGGTTGACTTATTATAATTGCAACACTTAAAAGCTTTCATATGTTCATTCCATCTTGTCTTAAACGATCTTCCCGTATGACCAAGGTAGAAAGTGGGGCAACCACCACATGTCAACTTATAGACACCCGAGTTGTTATTTTTGTTAATAATAACTTTATTGTTTTTATATGTTTTCCTAAGTTGTTATCCGTTTTAAAACCTGTATGAATGTTCCTATTTTATAAAAATTGGGCTATTTTTTAGAGCGAGAACCGATAAATGTCTCAAAAAGTTGCCCAATATGAACATTCATAGAGCTTTTAAAACGGATAACAACTTAGGAAAACATATAAGAATCAATAAAGATAAAATTAACAAAAATAACAACTCGGGTGTAAGTTGACATGTGGTAGTGGTCTTACTTTCTACCTCGGTCAAATGGGAGGATTAACTCAAGATGGATGAACATACAAAAGCTTTTGAGTGTCACAATTATAATAAGTCAACCTTTGCCGACCATTTTTTAAATGAAAATCATGTACCCCAGAATACGTTCGAAGTATTACATTTACAACAAAAAAGAAAAAAATTATATCTTTTAGAGTCACTAAAAATGAACAAAAACAAAAATTCACCATACCTCTTAAATGATTAAACCAAAACCAAATCATTCCCATTACTTAATCTTTCCAATAGAATTATATAAACTCATTCCAGGCATAATTTATTCCATTTAAACCCCGAGTTCCAATATTTGTTTTTTCTTAATAGTGATAATTCCCTCCTACCTGCTTCCAATTATTCTCTTAATAGCTCTGTAATTGCATCCCTTTATTTCTTTGTAATAGTTTTATACATTTAGCATTTAGTTCTGTTTTGTATTCTGAAGAAGCCAGTAACCTGGTGAAACAATATTGTCAATGGCAAAGTGAAAATTACGTAAGCATGTTTTTTTTTAATATAAAATTAAAATGAATTTTCACCAAGTAAAGACAGAAACTATCACCAGTTTATCTTTTTTGTTATTTAGGGCACTAACCATTGCGAAAACCACACTTTATAAACAAAACTGTGCATAAAATCCTTAAATTTAAATGTAGATTAGTGAATAATGTCACAAAATGAAATGAATTTCTACACATTCTTAATGGAGAAAACCATTATTGTGTTGTGACCTTGAGATTATTTTTTTAGGATGGCAGTTCAAATTGCAGGACAGTAGAAAACCAGACCCAATGCTGTCATCACCATTTGCAAATATAACTGAATCAAGAGGTGCATATACTTGTATTTTTAAGTTTGATATGTTGTGCTAACAATCTAATTTTTCAGGTTCGTTGAGTTACGAAAACTTTTCTACGCCATCGACTTGTGAGTATTGATGTTTTAAAATATTCCATAATATGCGACACTTTTTAACAGTTTTTTACAAATAACAGACTGATTTTGTAAAAAAATCTAACTGCAATTTATCTGTGCGAGATGATACGCAACTTATCTGTGCGCCGCAACCTGCAACACACCGTTTGAATTAACGTGGCCGCCGTAAGGTGACTCTCAACTACCTGCGCCTTACAACCCGCAACACACCGTTTAAATTAACGTCACCGCCAGAAGATGGCGCAAGGTTGCCACCATTATTATGTCACTTCCGGTGTAGAATCGGCCTATATGAACTACTCTTAGTTTAAAGGGTGATCCATAGAGAATTATTTGCAGATAATTAAAAAACGTACTACATTAAAAAAACGTTTTTCAATAGGAAAGTTCGTAATTTGCAAGACTGAACTGAACTATTGTGAATACTTGAAAAAGACGCTCGTGTTAAAAAAGCGGACACTTTATAACAATTTATAATCAGTACAATTACAATACAGAACGAGGTACTTTAAACTGTTTAACATATGTTTTGGACTTCTCCTGTCGTTGATATAACAGTTGGTACAGTTCGTGTGTTGTTCATGTCCCACTGTGTCTTTAGTTGCAATTCCAAATCCCTATATTTGGTTATTCTGTCAGCCTGCTTGATATTGATATTATTCTTTTAGGGACTGTTTTGTTAATTAGAGTTGTTTTCCTAGAGAATTTATCTACCAATACTATATCTAGTCTATTGTGAGCAACAGTCCGATCAGTCAGTATCGTGCGGTCCCAGTACAGCTTATAGTTGTTATTTTCTAAAACAGATATTGGTATGTATATACAGGGTGTAAATAGTTTGACTGCATATATTTTAGGTGCAGATAGTACCCACCAAACAAAACAAAAAACTCTTATAACACTATGGTCTAAAGGCCTTAATAAGCAAGAAAAATTGAAATACATGTTAAGTAAATTATTGTCAATGTGGCAACGTCGCGCTAAAAATGAGATTTGCTTGTAGTGTGAATAATAAAGGAATGAGTCACCACAAAAACATGAACACCTGTTATTTTTTTGTATTAAATAATTTCATAGTTTCGAGTGCCGGTACATTTATTTAGGTACATAAAATTTTATGAAATATTATTTTTAAAAATGTACCCTTTTAATATATATGTATTGAAATAAATATTTATATTTGGCGATCTATTTTATGCATCAAGTTGAAGAAGGGAGGATACAAAGTTGTTTACATTATGATACAAAAATAATGCGATACAAACTATATTAAACAAAACATTTCTTATATGTAGTTCTTTTATGTGTTAAATTCTTCGAGAAATAATTGTTACTAAGAAATTAATATTACCTATCTTAGGACAAATAAATACCTTTGACCTGCAGGATGTCATTATGATAAAGCTCTGGTGAGCAAACGGATTATTTATAGTAAATATTCAAAATTCTTATTATTACATTTGCTTTCCCCACAAATTAATAGCATGTCAGGTCTTTACCTAATTGTATTATTGTCACTGTTTGTCACAAAATAATACACTCGAACTCACAATTCACAACAGATTTTATTTATTTTTCCAATTTATATTTTAAAATGAAAATCAAATAACTTACGCTATGTCGAATGTCACGCAAAAATCACTTTCACTTTCTTAAAAGAACCGGGCAGCAAAAAAGCATTCATGGCAGCGGCCAGTTGTAGTACTGAGTATATGCTATGTTGCCACATCTGATCGGAGAAACGTAGGGCAAATTATAACAGAATATTTAGAGTTTAAATAATAATTTTCTTTGTTAATACAGTTATTAAAGGTGTATACGCTATTGAGTATTTACGTATTTAGCTATACAATCATTTTGAAGCCGGAAATAATCTATTATTCACTGTAATAAAGGCTACAGAACTTCTAACTTTTTCATTTTTTTTTGGCAAAACTATAGGTTATTTCTGAAAATGTTATAAAGCTTTTTGATTTGTTTTGACCTGAAGTATTGGTCCTCAAAATCTTTGCACTCAAACCGTTTACACCCTGTATAATATGGTATTCTTACCAACTGCGATAGTTCAAGTTTCAGTGATAGTTCCTGGTGCAGTAATTTTGCCACAGCATCGTGTCGTACTTTGTATTCAGTTGCAGCGAACGCTTGAAAACCTCCTGTGATATGCTGGATAGATTTAGATGTTTGGCAACCATATCTGCATGTCGTTATTGATATAAGGGCCTTTATCGATGTATTTTAGATAGTTCTTAGCTGGAATTACTTTGTCTTGGATTGTCAATATAAAGCCTTCCATTTCAGGAAACGTGTCCAGAAACCAACCAGTAGTTCGACGCTGAACTATCGACATAATCTTGTTTGACGTCATTTATATGTCTTCCATGAAGGGGCTTCTCTTTCCATTTGAGCATTTTCTTATCATTTGTCTGGTGGTGTAATTGGATGTGTTGTTCTGTCTGCCTTCTATAGAACTTTGTTGTTAGGTATTTATAAGTTTGAACTTCCGCCATAGATTGAATTGAGGTGCCATCTCCCATTTCGTAGGCCCCTGCTGTATTTTGCCTTTAACTATATTAATAATTCGGCATTTGTACAAATCAAATTATATCTGGATGTCACTAGAGAACCCTTCTCTTATTTTAAGGATATCATGCAGCTGTTGTTTTGTAGCTCCCATCAACTTTAAGTCGTCCATGTATAACAAATAGTTTATCTTTAATGCTAGTATGTTGTTGTGCTTGAGACTGAACCCAAAGTTAGTCGAGTTCAGGTTGTTTGAGAGAGGGTTCATGTTAAGGCAGAACCATAGCGGGCTAAGAGAGTCTCCCTGGAATATACCCCTTCTGATTCGATAGGGTCAGTTTGTATCGAACAGTCGACTTTCATTTTTATTCGATCAATAATTCAAAAAGTAGAAATTCTAAACAAGAAATCGTCGACCTCTGATTTCTGTACGTTTGTTGAAATGTGTTAAAATGCTTCCGAACATACCGCGATACGCGTGAACCTTCGCTTAATGTTGTCTTTTATTTTCAAATTTATCAATTTCTCTCTGGTCTATATTTTTAAATAACAGTTTAATAATATTTTCAAAACTCTAGAAATTTAGTGCTGCGATTCATTCAATACTTTCAAGATATAAAAAAAATAAATGAACAATTTTTTGTCATTTTTATTCGGTAAAAGAACTCTTTAAGCTCAATAGCAGTTGGATTTTGTGTTTTAATCGCCTTCAATTCATTGTACGTGAAAAACTCTATAAATTTCCTCCATAATGCAAATGACAAATTTTTGAACGAAGTAATTTTATTTTTCTAGCTGCCGTATACCGAGGATCCGCAGACTTGGGTGTGGAAATCAATAACGATTTATATCAAGACTGTAAAAAAATAACATGAATGTCACTAACACTCAGTTTACCATAGAAATGTGTGCCATATCTAATTATATACTCTGAACATTGATGTGATACAATACAAATTTATCTAAAATACTGTAATTGATTTTAAACAATGGTTACTTAAATTATATTTAGAATAGAACCATTTTATACACATATTTTAAAAATTAAAATTGTCTTTAAAAATTTGTTATTTATTGACCTTCCGCTGACCAATAGCGGATCCAGACAACAGCTTCCGGGGAGATCTTACACTAAACTGTGCGAAAGGACCTCGAACTTCTCTATGGTTGTATTTCTTCGATTATTGCATCTATAGCTGTACAAATGACTTTTTTCTAAGCTTTCTGATGAAGGGTTCCCCTTTTAAACGCTGTGACTTTGAAGTTCCCGAATTTATTATATATACTGGAGAAACCTCCAGACCTCTAAATGTTCGAGTAAATGAACACAAAATTACTTTAAAATACGACAGATGCTTGGGACCTTGAGCCAAGGGCGAATCTAGAAATGCCCTGAGGGAGGGGCGCAAAATGAAAGGTGTGATAATAAGACGTGTTACCAAGGGTTATTACTTGGACCTATAATCCTTTAGTTTAACAAGTTATTGCTTTTATGCTTACCGTTTATGTTCATATAAAAATCTTTCAGTTTATTATTCTACAATCTAGTGTACCTACTATTATTAATATTTTTTCCAAATTTTAAAAAGCTTCAGGGAGGGCTCCCCCCGCGGCCCCTGGCTGGATCCGCCACTGCCTTGACTAGAAAATACAATTTCAAAATCAATTATATTACGCAAAGATCACAACACGAAACGAAAACTAAAAGAGTCTGTTTTAATTTTGTTAAATGAAAAGAATTGTATCGCTACTACCTCAATCGTTCCTGGTTGCAGATGATTAAGGAAGAAATTGCTAATGGTCCTTGTGAACAACTCAGTATCGGGATATTTCGTAAGATTTTTCAAAGGTTTTACCTTATGCTTTTAATGGGATCACTGAATAAACAATTCTTTGATCGCATTTTTTGGCGAATGCACTATTTTATAAAAAAGTCGCACCTAGAAGCGCCAAATAACATTTTGAAGATCACCTCTTTCAAATTCTTCCGATTTGAAAGGAACTTTATTACATAATCTTTATAAGTTTCTGTGCTACCCTGTATATAATCCAATTGAATTCTCTTAGTTACGTTAAAAATCAAATAATATTGTCAAACATTTTAATTTATATTTTAGAATTGTGCCTTTTTCATAGTTTCTTTGCCATTGACAATATTGTAAGGATCCCGCAGAATCCTTATGGGAAATGGCCTTCGGACAATTTTTTTCAAATTAAAGTATGTGATAGCTCTCGAAGAGTAGACCAAAAGTACTCATGGGCACAAGGCTCCAGAGCCAATAGTTTAGGATCTACAGCCCACTAAAATGGACATGGTTCAGAATCCTTATGGGAATTACTTTCGGCTAAATTTTTACAAATTCAAGTATGTGATAGCTCTTGAAGAGTAGATTAAAAGTGCTCCTGGGCACAAAGCTCCAGAACCAATGATCTACGGCCCTCTAAAGTTGACTTGGTCCAGAATCCTTATGGGAAATGGCTTCAACTTTAGAGGGCTGTAGATCCTAAAGTATTGGCTCTAGAGCTTTATGCCTATGAGCACTTTTAATTTACTCTTCAAAACCTATCACATACTTGAATTTGAAAAAATAGCCGAAAGTCATTTCCCATAAGGATTCTGGACCACGTCAACTTTAGAGGGCTGTAGATCCTAAACTATTAGCTCTGGAGCTTTGTGCCCATGAGCACTTTTGATTTACTCTTCAAGAGCTATCACATACTTGAATTTGAAAAAAAATAGCCGAAAGTCATTTCCCATAAGGATTCTGGACCACGACAATTTTAGAGGGCTGTAGATGATAAACTATTGGCTCTGGAGCGTTGTTTCCTGAGCACTTTTGATTTGCTCTTTAAGAGCTATCACATACTTGAATTTGAAAAAAAAATAGCCGAAAGCCATTTCCCATAAGGATTCTGGACCACGTCAACTTTAGAGGACTGTAGATCCTAAACTATTGGATCTGGAGCTTTGTGCCCATGAGCACTTTTGATTTACTCATCAAGAGCTATCACATACTTGAATTTGAAAAAAAATAGCCGAAAGTCATTTCCCATAAGGATTCTGGACCACGTCAACTTTAGAAGACTGTAGATCCTAAACTATTGGGTCTGGAGCTTTGTGCCCATGAGCACTTTTGATTTACTCTTCAAGAGCTATCACATACTTGAATTTGAAAAAAATAGCCGAAAGTCATTTCCCATAAGGATTCTGGACCACGTGAATTTTAGAGGGCTGTAGATCCTAAACTATTAGCTCTGGAGCTTTGTGCCCATGAGCACTTTTGATTTACTCTTCAAGAGCTACCATATACTTTAATTTGAAAAAAATAGGCCGAAAGCCATTTGCCATAAAGATTCTGCGGGGTCCTTTCAAGTATTGTGATGTTATTCCCAAAAAATTCATAAACAATTAACTAAATATGCCACAACTATCATCCAGCAAACAACTATAAAATAAATTATCAAAAAAACTAATATAATTAACTCGCTATTACCAAATAACATTTAGGTAGTTGATCTGACTTCTCTGATTCTAATTCTGAGAGACTTGGGCAAATGAGTATTGTTCTTTTGTTTTGAGCATATTTTCAAGTTACTGTCAACCAGATATAGTATGCAGAAACCACATTCCCCATTGTTTACTTTATTTTTTAAGTAAAAAAATGCATGTCACATTTAGCAAAGCTTAAAAACCGTGGTCATCTCATAATTAGAATGTGTACAAGCATCGCCATCTTTTGTTTTATTGCAGTCAATGACCATTTCAGGCGTCAATAATCATCGCGAAAACCAAATACCCAACGTAAACTTCCAAATTCTGACTGTAAAATGTTTTGGCTGTGGACAAGGCTAATATTTTATGCCGCCTTCATTAAGTCTACTATAAATCTATCGCTAAAATCCACAATGAACTCGAAACACAAATTTTGAATGAGTACCGCAGATTTGCAGATAGTAAGAAACAGATCAAAAACATCTGGAATAGCAACAAGCTTGTCAATAGCTTTCCTTCACCACAAATAGAAGATTTGTCAAAGTGTAAAATAAATTTATTCCTGATTGTCTTCTAAACGTTGTTTGTGGCATATTCTTGATTACAACAAATTTTCTAATGTCAATTTTAAATGTCATAAATCAAATTTTCATTTTGCAATCACATCAATAAATATAAAGCCATTGACAACGAAGTCAGAATAGACTTTGAAACGTTTGGTATTCCTGCAATATACGTAGTTTTATTTCTATTGTGGTGTTATTCCCCAAAAAAACATAAAAGTAATAAATTTATTCCATTACTGGAATAGCTAAATGAAACGACTCTGTGGTATTTCCGAATTTATAGACTTTTAGATTTTTGGTAACAGGTTATGGGCCAGTATATTGATTTACCAAATTATCTGATTTGGCTTCTTCATCTTCATTTTTATCTCAACCTTCGTTAACATTAATGTCTCTAATCTAACTTTGTTTCTACAGAGGGTAGTTTTTGCATTTGGTGTTATTAAAGTTTTATTCACCGTCCCGTCCCCCCCTGACTTTTGCCTGTGAGTTCCCATTTATTTTTGCTACCTCTTGTTGTGGATTTGAATTTTTATCAAATTCCTTGAAGCTGACAAGTTTCAAGATGTGGGGTTGTTTACTCATCTGGCATCCCATTTCGTTTGTTTTGCAACTTTTCATATTTTGAGGCTTAACACACTGCCTCAATGCACTCTTTTAATGGTATTGTCAAGGGAATTTATCTGATAATTCGTGAAAGCGGCATTCATCCGATATTTCGGGGAATTCAAAATATTTTTCGTCTAGTGCATCGAAGTCGGCGGCTTGCTTTGATGACGTTCTCGAAGAATTGTGACCTAGTCTCGGCGGTTCTTTGACATTCTAGAGAATTCCGAGACGAAATATATAAATACGGAGAGCTGTGGAAACATTCATTCAGTATTCGACTGCGGTACGGTAAAGATAAATTGTAAATAGTTCTGTGAATACAAATTGTGTTAAAGTAGTGAAAATAAATTAGAATAAGTTGAACTGTGTTTATAAAATCAACAACCCAGTTGTGAAAATAAAAAACATTACAGTGGCGTCAGGTGTTCGGTGTATTTGTGGTAAATAAATAAACTAAGGGAGGAAAGGGATTTAGAAATTAGTGGGAAGAAAAATGAATTAATACAATGGCTACGAGATAATAAATGAAGGTAATGTAAATCCCGATACTTATACGTTTGAAGTTTCTGGCAATTGAAACATAAGTATGCTATTAAAAAAATGAAAGAAAATTGAAAAGAAAACCCTAAAATCATAAAAGACAAATTGCTAGAAAATTCTAAATCCCTAGAAGATAAATTAGTTGAAAAATTACAAAAAAAAAACATTACAGTATGCTTTAACCAGCAAAATTGTAACTACATGTAAGTAGTCAGATCCAGATAGGAGCAACGGTGCATTGAAGAGACTATGTGGGTTGTTTGGAAAATGGTACCTATAAATGCGCTGATAGGGCAGCAGTGGCTCCTTTAATAACAAAAAACCTCAATAATTAATTAAAAGTGTTACTTCAAGCTGTTGTGCTGACCAGATAACCTACTGCGGTTTCTGGAGAGTAGTTGATGGGAAATTTTGTAAACTTAAGAGTAAAAGAAACTGAAAATGTAAACCTGACAAATGTTTTGAAAGTATTATTATTGATAGAAATTAATACTCTTAATAAATTATTACGTATTTTAATATTTATATAGAGAACTATATGTAAAAATACACAAAGTTGAAAAATATATCAGTCGTCCAATTGGCACAGTGCAGCTACACCTCTGTTGATCCAGTGCTTTTCCGGCAAATTACTATTGTATGTGGTATACATAACGAAATTCGTGGAATGACCAGTAGTAGAAAGTATACCTCTTCTCGCGCTGGTTTTGTAAACTGGGCAATTGTAGCAAGGAACCGGTTCAAACAAGTCTATCTCTCCCGGTTTCAGCCACATTATGGGTACGGTGTCGAACAGAATCTTCGGAAAAGACTCATTTAGCATTTTCAGTTTTCTATCCCAACGAGCACCTTCCAGGAAGAGACCCTGAAAATTCAATAAGAAAAATTAGGACACAAAATTAAACTGACTTATGGCAGTTACTTGTTACTTCAAAAAAACTCTAGGATACTCAAGATTTTACAGGTTTTTTTAAGTTTTAAAAATCAAAATTTTAAATTTGTAAGGTCCGGCATAAATTGAGCTAACCTCTTGAGCTGTATACTTCCAACCGTCTCACACCTTAGAGCCAATACCTGTACAGTTTAGAAGGGGCAATAATAACAGCAACATGCTATTTCACCTGGACAATCACTAATCTACAATCCATCGTACAGTAGTTAATATGTGAATGAAATAGTATGTTGCTCCTTTTCTTGCTCTCTACAGCCTTTCTAGTTGCTGTAAGTGTCGTGCACACTTATACTTAAACAGACTCAGAACGTAAGGAATTTTGACGATGATGACATGATTATTGTCGTTCCTGCTGTCTCATCACGGAAATTTTATTGCTCAATCTCGTGTGTACTTAACCAGACACATCGCTTTCCCAACTAAGAACGACCTTACGCCACCAGGTACAGAATCAAGAAGGAGCTCTTAATCTTTCAGTCCTTCCACAGCCACAGGCTCTTCCCTCAGTTCCTTTGTTTCAGCTTTGCAACCATACTTGTCGCAGAACCCAAAAGCTTGGTCCCCCTGAAGCTGCCCGGAGTCAACAAAGTAAAGTTGGCCGATCGCTAGCCTTGAAGCCGCCGTCGGTGCAAATATGGCTAAATTTTCCACCATAAGGAGAAAGAAGTTTGCCGGAAAATAGTAAACATAGCTAACCGATGCCAAACTTCTTTCCATGGTAACCAAAAAGACGTAAATATGGGCATTGTTAGCATTGACTGAACGGCGATACTTTACGCCATTTATGTCCAGCAGGCAACTGCTCAAATCTGTTTATTTATATTTTGGGTGTTGAAACTTGTTTGAAATCAGTGATTATTTTGTATAATAATAAAGTGTTATTTCAGTGTTTTCAGGAAAACGGCATATTTGTTTGCCGAATTATTTTCTCACCAGTAAGTGTCAGATCATAAACGTGTTAACTGAGTTTTACAAGGGGTCATTTAAGCAGTAAATAAAAAGTAAATAAATAAATGTTGTGATAATTACTGTTATATATTAGTAATTAAGTCACTAATTGTTTTTGTTATTGTGCACATCTTTTAATGGATTTTAATATATTTTATTTGTGGATTGCATGTTCGATTCTCTTTAGGTCAAAGGCTTCTATTTGTTGGTCCAAGGTCCAACTTTCGCAGCTATATAGTAAAACAGCAAATGTGTAACAACGGGTCATACGTAGCTTAAGTTGTAACTAAGGTTAGAACTAATAATGAGTTTAACAAACAGTTGTAAGATGCATATTTATAACACAGTTCAGAAATATTTTTTATTCTCATATCTCAGTAGGTACATCAAATGGAATGATGTAGAAAGGAAGAAATCACTTTCATTGACAAATATCATTAATGCAATAACCTTTGCACATTGAGTTTGGCTTCGTGCCGTTGCCGCATTTCTCACCTGCACCTAAAAGTAGATAACATGCGTAAGTATTTGTGTATGCGAATTGTAAGGAGAGACATCTAGATATTTCTTGGAAACTAGCACCGTCACAACTTCACATATTGGAGATATTGAGTACTCCATTCGAGGTGTCATTCTAACCTAGGAGTTACAGGATAACAACAATTACATGGAATGGCTCCAGATTTGGAACCTCCGTGTGCTAGTTTTCCCGAAAATTCTAGATGTCAGTCTTCACATTTCGCGTACACAATTTTACCGATATGTATCAAATACATAAATAAGTATTCTAAAGGACATTCTTTTGTGGAAAGCGCAACTGATGAAGGTTCCCTGACCAGAAACAATATATATATATAATCATAAAATCGAGAAAATTTAAATAAATTTGACTAGTAGATCATAATAAATATAAAGATACAACCAGAATACTGATCGAAAGCCTACAAGCTGTATGTATCAACGAAGTACTTGCTTTAAAGAAGACTAACAGAAGTAATCAACAACGCCATTCGACGGTCTACTCCGTTCTTTAGGAAAGTTGGCTAAAAATAAGAATAACTATTATAAACGCTTCAAAGGAAGCCCTTGACGAGAAAACAGTAAACTGGAAAAACAAATTGTAAAAGGAAATACAATAGTTCTCTAAAGAATAATAAAAAAATGATAAGAAAAAAAACTTTTCTGGAATTATGACATATATAAGCCACTGAAATCTTATGAAAATTTAAATAGGGTTTGCAACATACCTTACACGCTATCAGAATAACCAAGATGTGGAGCACGAAATCTACGAATTACAAAATACACCAGTTTATAGAGCAAACTTAAAATTTGATAGCATTTACTTTTGTTTTTTGCTCATGCTATGAAAAGTCAATGGACAATTGTAAAGAATCATAAATACTTCGCAATGTTGTAACTAAAACTGGAACATTAATCTTCTTTAAAATGATGGTTTATATGGGCTCAGGATGGATATTGTCGAATTTTGAAAAATTGTAATAAAATATTTTAGGCAGATATTTTTGCAAAGTCAACCGTATTAACTAGGCTAGATCAATAGGTATATACTAATGATCTTTTGAAAGCTGATATAGTGAACTTAAATTTGGCAATCTTGGATTTTCGTTATAATGCCGACAAATTGGTATAAAATGGTAGTAAAAGCTAATCTGATCCTTTGTGATATCTATATAAAACTACAATTCGAATGTTTTTTTTTTAAATTTCGATCCTATATTCTTGGCCAGCCTATAGGATATTAAGATTTCCGTTTGAAATGCTCGACATGTGATGAATGGACCTTAGGGGGTTGATCAATAGTTCAGATTTGTTCCCCTTTCAAACTACCAAAACGGCGTTGAGATCTCCCTCTCTTTTATTATTTTCGAGATATATCTGACTGACTTTAAATTGACACCCCTTATAATTTCTTACCAAGAATTATATAGCACCCTTCGGTTCCGTTTGGGGCCTTTTGATAAACTTCATTTTCACCACAAGATGGCTTGAAAATTCCGAAAAGTCCTAAAAAAAATTTAATGATTGAACATGCATATACAAATAAATACATAGTTTCCGCTAAAAAAATAAAATTCAATATATTTGCCTTACCTGCTGATACATCTTGTGAGACCATGGTTAATGATGCCATGAAATAGAACAATACTAACCTTTTCGGTGTCATTGTAAATTACACACTGATAATATCTGGCATAGCGAACCGCAATGTTATAGCAAATTGTATGAAACGTCGTAAATAGTCTAGTTCACAAGTTTAAAATGGTGGTACTTCCTTCTAGTACTAGACAAACTATTACTGCCGACTCATTTGAATTGCAATTACTGTTAAATGTGAAACACTTTCAAACCGCTGCTAATGCAAAAATTATTAACTAGTTAAGTTTTGAAAAAAACTAGAATATTGTTAGTATTCAAAAAATAAGTTCCTATAGAGAAGAAAATTTATATCTGTATTAATAATAGTTTTTATTCAATATTACGCTATTATAAATACATCAAAACTGGTCATGACAAGTTAACAACCATTAAATATTAATTTACCTGCACGTTCCAATTTTAAGTTACAACCACAGAGTCTACAAGAAATTTATACATTATATTTGCTATCTACTTCGTTTGCCTAGCATGTTTGTTCAGTTACTTATATTATAATTATTTTCCGTCGCCCGCATACCTACTCTCTCTCTCTCTCTCTCTCTCTCTCTCTCTCTCTCTCTCTCTCTCTCTCTCTCTCTCTCTCTCTCTCTCTCTCTCTCTCTCTCTCTCTCTCTCTCTCTCTCTCTCTCTCTCTCTCTCTCTCTCTCTCTCTCTCTCTCTCTCTCTCTCTCTCTCTCTCTCTCTCTCTCTCTCTCTCTCTCTCTCTCTCTCTCTCTCTCTCTCTCTCTCTCTCTCTCTCTCTCTCTCTCTCTCTCTCTCTCTCTCTCTCTCTCTCTCTCTCTCTCTCTCTCTCTCTCTCTCTCTCTCTCTCTCTCTCTCTCTCTCTCTCTCTCTCTCTCTCTCTCTCTCTCTCTCTCTCTCTCTCTCTCTCTCTCTCTCTCTCTCTCTCTCTCTCTCTCTCTCTCTCTCTCTCTCTCTCTCTCTCTCTCTCTCTCTCTCTCTCTCTCTCTCTCTCTCTCTCTCTCTCTCTCTCTCTCTCTCTCTCTCTCTCTCTCTCTCTCTCTCTCTCTCTCTCTCTCTCTCTCTCTCTCTCTCTCTCTCTCTCTCTCTCTCTCTCTCTCTCTCTCTCTCTCTCTCTCTCTCTCTCTCTCTCTCTCTCTCTCTCTCTCTCTCTCTCTCTCTCTCTCTCTCTCTCTCTCTCTCTCTCTCTCTCTCTCTCTCTCTCTCTCTCTCTCTCTCTCTCTCTCTCTCTCTCTCTCTCTCTCTCTCTCTCTCTCTCTCTCTCTCTCTCTCTCTCTCTCTCTCTCTCTCTCTCTCTCTCTCTCTCTCTCTCTCTCTCTCTCTCTCTCTCTCTCTCTCTCTCTCTCTCTCTCTCTCTCTCTCTCTCTCTCTCTCTCTCTCTCTCTCTCTCTCTCTCTCTCTCTCTCTCAAAACTGTAAAGTGTAAATTATGCGTCTAGCACTCTACACTTGAGTAACCTAAACACAATTCTTCTTATGTTCATGCGTTCATCCTAACCGCCTTCCCTTTCAATATGACAGTCATAGCTTTACCTGTCATCTTCCCCCCCCATTTCAGTTAGCTGTTCCTTATTTTTGTCACTCACGAAAAGCACAAGGATGTGCGCATATGCTACAGTAGAACATCCTTACAGTAGCATTATTTTCCATATTGTAGGACCACGCACTGACCCATGTGGCACCTCAGGACTGCTTCTTTCATCTCAATTATGTTACAAGCTTTTCGAGGCTTTTGGAAGAAGACGTCATAGTGTTTCTAGATAGGAGTTGTCATCAGTTGCACTACGCTTAAAAGATAGAAACAATAAAACAAATTATGGAATTGTGCGGGTAGGACAATTATTGAGGGGTTTAGCTAAAAGCAATATATTGTCTTTCATTCAAAAGACGTTAATTCTCGAAAGGCCAATAACATTTGACGAAATATTATCCTGCTCAATAAAAGTTTAGTCAGATTCCTTAAAAGATGCTTGTTCGTAATTTAGGAAATCTTGAATTCTATATTTGTTCGAGGGCTCCCTTTTATATTTCGGGATTGGACAACCCTAGTGTTGCAATCTGACAACTGACAGCTCTATCATCAAAGTTTGACATTTTTGAGGTTATACGTACTCAGAACGTTTTGACATACGAGCGCTATGTGTTGTTTACAGTAACTTAAAGAATTCATCTCGGCCAAAAAATGGAATTAAATCGTGAACATTTTCGTGCGATTATTTTTTACAACTTTCGACGTGGATTAAGTCAGCAAGAGTGCATGGATGAACTTAATTTAATTTTTGGCGATGAAACTCCATCAAGGACTACTGTTTATCGATGGTATGGTGAATTCAATCGAGGTCGTAGTTCACTCCAAAAAGAATTTCGTGAAGGTCGTCCAAAAACAGTTGTTGTTCCGGAAACCATTGATGCTGTGCGCGAACTGATATTGCAAGATCGTCACGTGACCTATCGTGAGATTGAGTCAACTTCACACATTAGTGGGACCAGCATACATTCAATATTGCATAAACATTTGAATGTCAAAAAAAATTGTTCGCGTTGGATCCCACACAATTTGTCAATCGTTCAAAAAAGGGTCGTGTCGATTGGTCGAAAGAACAGCTCAAAAAATACGATCGCGCTGCTTCAGAACACGTTTATGACATAGTGACAGGTGATGAATTGTGGATTTACGCGTATGAGCCCGAAAGTAAACAGCAGTCGACTGTATGGGTGTTTCAAGATGAGCCGAATCCAACAAAAGTTGTTCGCGCACGAAGCACTTCCAAGCAAAGGATCGCCTGTTTTTTCGGAAAAACTGGACATGTCGCCACTAGAACAACTCAGAACAGTCGATTCTGAGTGGTACACAACCATTTGTTTGCCAGTTGTCTTCCAAGAAATGAGGAAAACCAACCGGCCAAGACAGATCACTCTTCACCACGACAATGCGAGCTCTCACACATCGGCTCAAACAACTGCATTTTTGACCACTCAAAACATCGATTTGATGAGTCATCCGCCATATAGTCCTGACTTGTCACCAAATGACCTCTTTTTATTCCCGTACGTAAAAAACAAACTGAGAGGTCAACATTTTTCGACACCTGAAGAAGCGTTTGCTGCGTTCAGAATGCATGTATTGGAGATACCTCAATCAGAGTGGAAAAAGTGCTTCGACAATTGGTTCAAACGCATGCAAAAGTGTATAGATCTTCATGTGGAATATTTTGAAAAACAATAAAGCGATTTTCGATGATTAATATTTGTTTTTGTTCTCTAATCCTGAAATATAAAAGGCAGCCCTCGTATCATGTATTATTAAATATTATATCTTAAGGTCCTTTTTGATTTTTGGTTGGTTTGTATTTTGTTCTACATAATTTATTTTGGAAACCCATTTGCTAATTTATTTAGTTCTGTGTTTTTAACACAGTTGCATTGATTTATTGTCAATTGAATTCTATATTCACGCAGTTTTTTGTTTACAGTGAAGTTTAAATGTTTATATTGTTCATATATTAGTCAATAGAGATTTTTGGGTGACATAAAATTCAACAGCAAATCGCATACGCCATCACGTAAATAATATTTTATAAATCATAACTGACATAATTTTAATAGAAAACTCGTAGAAGTAAATTATTAGGCCTTAAAAACCCCAAAAAATATGTGGTATTTTTGTTTATTGCTCATAGCGTAAAAAGTAATGATGTGTTCATAACGCCGTCAATAGAAAAATTGTAGAGAATCAGAACATCTTCAAAATAAATGTTTATAAATTCTGATCGCAGCCTTTTTCATAAAGAAAAGCTGGAGCTTTCCTGTGGACGGCATTACGATTCCTTCATTACTTTTCATTATATTAGCAAAAAACAAAAGAAATTCGTATTTTTGCGCGTTTTTATTATTTAAATCATTTACTTCTACGAGTTTGCTGTTAAAATCTTAAAAATTATCTATAAACTGTTACTGACGTTATGGTATAAGCTGTTGAATTTTATGTCCGAAAATGAGTTACATTTTCCTCTACAGACTGGTATATCGGTCTTTGGTAACGTTTTCTGCTGGCCTTTTTATATTGTACAGGATAATATTGCGTTGTCATCTATGAGTTTTTTTCCAAATTTTTCTCTCGATATGTATTCTTCATCTAAATCCTTTTAATTGTTTTCTGAATGTTATTTGTGGCATCTTCTAGTTTATTTTAGTTTTTCTTGGGAATAATACCACATCAGAGTTCAAAATCCGACAGGATTTTGAAACGTTTGGTTTTAAAATATACACAAGTTTGAACTCTGATGTGGTATTATTCCCAAGAAAATCTAAAATAAATCCTTTTAATCATTCTAGAATCGTGTTTGTTATTATTTTAAACCACTAATATCCAATCAATCTGATTTTTTTTTTCTGCCTTTTCAATCCGATCACCAAACTGAGAAGTAGGCTTACAGAAACATGTTTTCATTTAATCTAAATTTGTTCATATTTTTTTGCAATTGTTTGCGTGCGAGTCATATTTTCATTAGAATTATATTTTACACTTATGGACTAGACTAAAGTGCAATCGCTGATAAAGTAGGTATTCAAAATTGATACGCACTTATCTTTCCTTTTTTTTGAAACACCCAATGCCATAATAGATTGAAAAATTGGATATGAGTAAAGTTTGTGTACGTTTGCCAAAACTTGTATGGAAATGTGTAAGTTAGTCATTGGAATGTCTTCGATGGCACATTCCATAGAGAATATTCAAAAAAATGTATGAATTAGATGTTGCGGTTTTAGTTCAATGCTGGTTCAATGCAAGTATATAATTGACGAAGGACCTTTAGCGGAACAATCGATAAACACGTGCCGTCACATAAACGAATCACCAAATAAAAGTTATCACTAACCTTTAAGTCGAAGCTCTGGTGTTTTCTTGGTTCTTCTTTCTTCAGAGGCTAGCCTCAGCAGGAACAGTTTCTTAGAGCTTCGTCTGGACAACACGTTACACAAAAAATAGCGACGTAATGTTCATTGATTGAGCATACAAAACATGCGGGTTTAACAACAAATGATGCGCTTTTGTAAACACAAAAGAAACAAATGAAAGCGGTTTAGCGGTCGTTACGAACGGAGCTTAAAACTCGCGGACTCGTAACACTATAACAACAAAAAGCAGCGTCTCTTCAGACGGAATCAAAAAATGTGTCCGAACAGTTCGGAGCACAATGGGAACCTCCCAAGCGTCTAAACAGCTAGAGATCCGAAACACGAATGTCAATACAGTCTATATTTTACATGCAAAAAAACACTTAAAATTAGCATTAGCGCGACGAAATGTTTTAGAAAAGGTGCAGAAGTTTAAAAATCAATGAAGTAATTCAATCAAATTGAAAACAATACACTAAATAAATTGCGGGAACGCACCAGTCATTAAAGCATAACGAAAACATTTTTTGGTGGAACAATTGTAAAATTATTGGCACATTTTCAAACGTCATCTGTAGTACACTTTCCACATATTCTTTCCTAGCTAAGAAGCATCAGCATATTTATTTTTGATTATCTTTTTGTATGAGGATCTAAGAGTTGTCATTTAAAAAGACAGTTAAAAAGAATAAACTAAAACCCATGATACAAATCCACAGGTTTCCCTGAAGGTAAATAAATTGAAATCGGCATTTGGTTGTCAACTTATTCATTTTTTTGTCTTATATTTTGTCAAAATTTTGAAGTGGTTTTTTCGAAAGCTGTACAGCTTTTAGTTTTTGAGATACAGTACCTGGCAATAATGAAACACCCTATACATAGCTACATCGAAGAATAACACGCAGAAGATGCGTATGCAAAAGAAAAAGAAAGCATTTAAATGATTTCTCCTGTTAAGGCCGAGGTTTACCTCTTTTAAAGCTATGTATCTTGTAGAATATTATTAAGTTCACTTTTAAGTTCAAAATATAATGAAAATTGTGAACATTTTCTCATGAATAAATGTACACATCTACACATAATTGCATAAATATTAATACCTATAGTTATATATGGCGTATCAAGTACAGGCATATTGCTACATATTTTATCAAATAACGGCAAAACCGATAAGTAATATTGGCATGCCAAACAGTAATTAGTCATGTTAATTGCCATTGTCAAGGAATTATAGTATAAATGTTAAATCAAATAACATTTAAGGCACTATACGCAGTATTCACAGTCCAATTTTGAACCTTAAAGACTACGTTACAACTACAGATAAAATATGATAAGTTGAATAAATATTAAGCAATTTTAATCTGAAGGGAGATATCTTAACCGAAATACAATTTTGTAAATGTATTCAGTGCCTATGAAGTTCTGTAGTTAGTATTTTAGGAAAAAATTTGGAATACATTTTTCCCTAAAACAGAAGTGTCCTTGTGTACTATACGTATAAAAGCTTGAACACTTAATTTTGTACAAGAATTTTCAAACCAGTAGGGGTATTTTTAATTGTAAAACAGAAATAATTACTTACGTCAATGAGAATACTATGGGGAGCAATTTCCTTCACTTGCTGCATTGAAAATAACGGAAATTTAAATTTTACCAGAACAAATTAAAAACGATAAAATTTTAATTGTAAATCAATGGTACTTACGTGATAATAATCATTGATGTCCAATGAAACATTAGTTTCATACTGTGCAGCGAAACAGAAAAATCATACATTTTACTAAACACAAAAATGATAATATCGAGGTTTCGTAAAAATATAAAAAATCGTAAATTTTAACAAAATCTGTATGGGACACACCTCAAACGGATTATCAACGCCCTCAAAATTAGAATGAATATACTAAGATAAATAAGGGCTCAAATTTTTCGTCTAGATGAGAATTTTCGAAAGTCATGTTGTATATTTTTAAATTCAACACGGCAGCTCCAATATAGCGGTCGTAAGCTGGAGGAAAATGGAATGTCCAGTAACAAAAGCTTGTAAAAATAAAAATCTGCAACCAATCGAGTGCATTAGGTTAGCAAAATCCGAAACTGCGAATCCAATAAGGTGGTTAAAAATCCATTATGGTGGTCGCATTTTTGAAAATTTGATAAACGGTGGTTTTTGGGTTTTTCTGATTACGAATCATATGGTCAGATTTGATTTGTACTGTGAGTATTTTTAAGGTTTCCTTTTATCCAAGAAAATTAATCGGTTTGCTCAAAATTCGTTATCAGCGTTCCCAAAAAACCTACGTATATCAAATTTGATGCAAATCGGTCTATTAAAAAAATCCGCCATCTTGGATACGCCATCTTGAATTGTGCTATTCTTATTTCGGATTCCTAATCAAATCCCCAAAGAAAATTTAAATCGGTTGATTTTCAAAAATGCGACCACCAGATTGGGTTTTTAACCACCATATTGGATTCGCAACATTGAATTTTTACGACCTAACGTACCGGCGTTTTCGGTAAGGTCATCAACTATAATCTGAGCCAAACTACGACTCGATTGGTTGCAGATTTTTATTTTTGCAAGCTTTTTTTACTAGACTTTCGATTTTTCTCCAGCTTCCGACCGCCATATTGGAGCCGCCATATTGAATTAAAAAAAATACCACATGGCTTTCAAAAGTTCTCATCTAGACGAACAATCTTAATCGATTCATTCTAATTTTGAGGTCGCCGATGGTACGTTTGGCGTGAAATATTTATTTCTGATATGATATGATTACGTTTTCTGACCAAAAAAAGGTCTCACAATACAGCTGAACTGTTCTGAAATTAATTATTAGAAAATGCTGCAAAATTTAGACTAGTGGTTAACATAATCTCATTATTTTGACAGGTACAGGTGGCGCAAAATTTTTCGGTACCTTTAGCAGGGAAATATTGCGGTAGACTGTCCAAAATAAAATCACTTCCAAGTTTCAAATATGGTAATTATTACTATGGACTATTTCTGCTTGTATGATATGGTATCATTTATCTTACCTTGCAATAGACTCCGATTTGTGGAGTAACATTAACTTCTGTTTCGTATGCTGTAGTATAATATTCGAAATGAATTAAATCGATAGGTAACGTATTAGCTCTAGCAAAATTCTGCAGAACCCCAGTCAAAAAAGACTGCGTGAAGTAAAATCCGGAAATCCAAAATATGTTGGGGGCACCCTTGTCGATCCAAGTTTGGAAAAAGTTGAGTCTAAACATGTAAAAAACGAGTATTTGTATTTTTAAAATAACATTCACCTAAACGTACCTAGCTATTAAATCATTTACGTACGATCCCAAAGGCTTGAGGCTGGGATAACTTTTGTTGGCCCATGCTTGGGGTACTTTTCCAACGATGAGAGCATGACATGTTTCTTCCAGTTCAGCTGACATAACTACCAGGCCTTTGACTGCTTTTATCATATCTGACAGCGTCCTTTTCACTACCACAACTAGTCTGTTGAATCTTATAAGTTCCTAAATAAAAGGAGACCAGACTTATACTTGGATTTTCAACAACAAATTTTGTAATAGTAATGAATTATATTAACATCCCCGTTAAAATTATAAATGCCAAAGTGTGCTCATTTGTTTGTCTTTCTTTATATAGCAACAGCCAAGAATCGGTAGATGTGGAGATAATTTCTAGAACTACCTCTTTTGGAAATTGATCATCTGTAAGAAAAACTACTTCTCCAAAATAAACCATTAGCGACAAAAATTCACGTTTGATGACAAAAAAGTACCGAAAATTCCGGTCAATTCAAAAAAGACATTATTACTGTGCAATAATTCGAGAGCAAATGTGAGACACATACAAGGTGTACATTGCTTGAGTGCATATGTTTTAGGTGAAGATAGTATATACCTAATCAAACAAATAAATTTATACCTTGATAATCAAGAACATTTAGTATTGCTAGCAGCAACGTAGCGTCCAGCGTCTTACATGTCACATGTCAATTTGTATTCAGTCATAGTTTTGTCGATAAATAGAATAATTATATAGGTAAATCTGCAACATATTTCTGAAAGAGATTTGCTTTTTAGATATTAATTTTCGGAAGAAAATTTCCCGGATTCTATATATAAATAGGCAAAGACACAACGGTTAGGTACCATTTTCTCCTCTGTCTCTCAACCGATTTATTTGATTTTTGATGTCTTTAGTAGCTATTGACGACGTCAGTGCAGAATATATAAAGAATCTTTATTTATATCTTTTAAAATAAGTAATTTAGATTTAAATTATTAATAAAATTCAATTGAGTGGTGCCCACTATGAACAAGTAGCTTAATCTAATGTTAATTTGATACCAGTCAACAGTAAAAATCCAATTGTGTACAATCGTAGCGAGGTATAAAAAATATTACTAAAATAATCGACTTTTACTTATAAAGATGTAAGATGTAAAAACCTTCTTTTTTATTCAATTATGATGATAATTTTTTACAATAACGACGACAGCAATTACTGAAGTGACCAAATAGAATATACGAAGTTTGCGCATTTACAGAAGAATCCAGATCAAAAGTATAATTAAAAATTCTAAAGCTAATTGATGCATTTGGTTTCCGAACCTCAAGAATTAAATATGTACATTCTTTCAGTCATGAATGTCTCACAAATCTAATAACAATTTGCATTTGCATCCATTATCAAAAGGTACTAAAACATTCAGGAGATGTGATATGCAAATATATTTTTAATTAATATTATATTGTGTTTATTTATTTACATGCATCTTATTTATATGTAATTTTCGCAATCGGCACTACGATTTTGTCCAAATTCCATTTCGGGGTTTTGGCATGTACTAATCGGGATCAATCGTATTACCGAGAGAGAACGAGATTGTGACAATTATGTTTCATTTCGTAGAGGGTGATATTGTGACCTACTGGAGAATAAAACTGCTCTAGAAAAATTCGTTCAATAGAAATTGATGTGTAGCAACTTATAAGAATTTTTTCACTACTTGACATTTTTCTAGCATTACATTTTTACAGTTGAACCTTTCAAGATTTTAAATTAAATTTGCTGGTTAGGCGATTTTTGGATGGGTTATGTGTTCTTATGTTAATTTGAGGCACTTAATGAAGTTGCCTTGAGCAATTTCATATACAGGGTGGTGGAAATATATTGTAAAGTGGAATTATTATAATGAGTATTTTAATAAGTGTTAGAGAGTTGAAATTAAACTGAATCACTTCATCTTGAGAAAAATTAGACCAAATATCCGATTATATGTATATATGTATGTACCTGCCAACATTTTTGATGAACCTTTCAATTTACGAGTAAAGCTCTATCCATGTACTATTAATTAAACATACAAATGTAAATTGAATAAGTATTAGTAGTAAAATGAAACAGATTATTTTGCAATTTCTGTTCAAATAGAATAATTTTTGTCATTTACGTTTATTTGTTATCGGTTAAAAGCTGAATTATTTAATTTTAAGAAATTTCATGTTAAGTAAATTTTTGCCTTTAATTTCCACTTACTGCCCCTTTGCCATACCTTATATCATTAAGCTAAGCATTAAGAATGTGCTCACAAATAAAGTCCTATTAATTACTTTTGAAAAAAAAAGTTAACATTTGTTAGGAATTGACACAATTGGTCGAATTTCGACCACTGAGCGATCGCTAGTTATATTAAAGAACAAAAGGGTAAAAAACTGATTACTAATTATTTAGAAATAACTCGATAAATGTACCGTAAAAGAATATTTTTAATAGCTAAATTATTCACACTTCACCCTTACAAACTAGTAAAAAAACAAGAGATGTTGTGAAATGTGTTCAGTAACAAAACAAAAGATGTTGCGAAATGTTTTCAGTCAATTTGCGGTGACTTTTTATTTTTATCAAAAAAGTGATTAGTCATTATTAAAATGACAGACAAAAGTTTAGCCTTATACTGTTTAGATATCTAAATTTGAAGTTTCATAAACGTTGTAAATCCAAAATTTTCTCACCGTGATTGTAAAAATAGGTTCGTAACCCTTTTTTGACAAAATTATAGCTCTGCAAAAAAATTTTATCGGGTTTTTGATTTAATTTCACCTTTATTGTTATTCCTAAAATACTTGCCTTCATACCATTAACACCCTGTAGATATGAAATTATGTTCGGCGAATTGAGTTAGTGGCGAGCAAAGAAATGAACCATAGAGTGAAAATTAGTAGTGAAATATTTAAAGTGAATTTGTGTGAAATTAATTTTTTTGGTGTCATTATTTTTTTTTTGAAGCCACGAAGTATATATACGGACGATACGTACAAACTTAATTAAATATTGTGGATATTGTTTTGACATCAAGAGTTTCTCTAAACTTCAACGTGAAAAATAATATGGAAAAATCGATAGAGTTTACAATTCAATGCCACTCCAAAGCATTGATATTGAATCTAGAACATAGTGATTGTATTACTTGTGGACAAATTGGTCGTTCCGTGTTTTTGTTGGTTTGTTCTTCTTTCAAATACCAACGGTTCACGGATCAAAGTTTTTTTGCACAGAGACAGTGTATGGACCGGAGAGTGACATGAACTACATTCTTACGCAACTCCTGCCTGTGATAGGTCTAAAGAAAAGTGATGTTATGCGAAAATACCATAATGGTCTAAGTTACAAAATTATATTCCTCGGTGTTATCCAATGTAACATAAATACCCATCTGAAAATGTTACAAAGTGTTCTTTCCCTTACCTGTCTCAATACAGTATTCATAGAGTTCTGGTACATTACGGGATAAGCTTTGGCTACTGCTTCGACGTCAAAAATATCAGGAACTTTATTCAGAATATCGTTGGCCAAGTCAATCACCATTCCCATAGAGTCGTCGTCCCCTCCACCAGCTGTTATTTGTGTTTGGGTTAATAAAACGCCTTGTAGTAACTGAAAATCCGAACTAACTTTAATTTCAAATAAGCACTAATACTAAAATTACGTGATAATAGGCAATATTGTAACAATTAAGCAATTTCTGTTGTATAGGTCAAATGCTTCTTCAAAAGACTCAAGAGATAGCGTTTCTATTTTGCATCACATTCAGTCAGTAGTGTCCCTGAGGTATATGAATATTTATTGGTCCGTTTTTTAATTTCAGTTATTGTGTGATTATGTTGTTTTAATATTTGTTTTAGTTTGTATATTAGTTACTTTAAAAAAAAAACGCTAGATATAGTGACGAGTGTTAAGGTGAGCTTGGAACTAAATCTGAGCAAGATTTGTAGTAAATAAGGGTGTAATCCTCCCACGAGTGAACATGTAGATGAATTTATATACCTGATATCCCTACTAAGTAAACAATAAGGGTGCAAAAAAGAATTAAAAAGGCAGTGGCCCGAGGAATCATGGGCAACCTTATTAGAATAAGGAAACATCGTCACAAGGAACAAGAATATTATGTTAATCAAATCTCTCCTATTCTAAATCTTCCTGTACAAGGAGGAATCTTGGACGATGAAAACATCAGACATGTGAAGAATAGATGCGTTTGAAATGTGGTGCTGGCGACCTATGACACGGATTTCATGGGCAGGGAAACGTACCATTCCACATAATAAAGAACTTGAAGGTCAAAGATATATTTTGGACACAATGCCAGACGAGAGGGAGACAACCTAGAAAAATTGCCGGCCAAGGCAGGTCATCTGTTAGATGGATAAACCAAGCAAAGAAAATCACAAATACACCATTACAAACCCTACTAACTGAAACAATGGACCGACATATATAAAAAACTAGAGTAAATATATGTACCTGATTTCTCAGACATAAGAGTACGACTGAGAAGTTTTATAAATGGTTTTCTTGTGTTATAGTTGCTATTTAGAAATAAAATAGTTTTAATATTGTGTTCAAAAATTTGCTTTTGTCGATTTTCAAAAACCGGAATAATCTATGAAATAGAAATAGAAATAATGACTATCAAAAATAGTTTAACAGAAAATTGCCTAAAATTGTTGAAGTTGTCATAGTTAACAAAAAAATAATTTCCAAAAATGTTACAACATATGACTTACCATTTGTGTTTCCTGATTATCTTTAGTAATATCGGCATTTTCATGTAGACCATAAACTTCAGGTTGGGGAATAATTGGCAAGGATTTTATGTAAGTTACACATCCATCATAAGATGTATCCTTTGGAACGTAATAAAGTCCACTGGGTGAAAACAAGTACCTAGAAAGAATTTATTAGTTAAAAAATTGTTATACCCCAAAACTCAACGCATACCCTGGTTTCTTTACAGTTTCTGGTGTGTAAAAAATTGATAGCAACGAGTTCAACAATCTTCTGTCTTTGTCGTCTGTAACTCTGCCTCCATAATTGCACTCACCAGTTAGATATGTCAGAGCATCATAAGGTACGACAGTGTACTCTGTTAAAAACATCTGGAAGAAAAATATGTGAAATTTTTAGAATATGATTAGAAAGCTGAGAAATCGAAACTGAATAGCGTTTAATTCTAAAGTTGTTCACAGGCTGAAAAGGAACTTTTTCCTTGCAAATTCCTATAGCCTGCGCCATTATTTTGAATCCAAATAAACAAAGCAATTGCAAAACCTAAACCAAAAATATATATTAATTCATATAAGTGAATGAAAATTGAGTATAAACAAGGAATGAACTAACCAGAAGGTTGTGGAGATTATTTATGTGTATAGATATTGTATAAATAATAATATCAATTTACCAACCTGAAGTTGAACAACACATATTCTTAGATCAGATTCGTTGAATTCGTAGGGAATATTCCAGCCTAACGGCCCAAATTTTCTTCTTTCTTGTACTAATGCATGGAAGAAACACAAAGCAAACAACAAAGGACAAAACGCTTTCTTATTAGGACAAGCGTCGTAAAAGTCCGGGTCTGAAATTGGATCCGACATGTAGGATCTTAAGAGATTTTGTCGGAGACCTTTTGGAGCTTCGTTAGTCATTTTTACACCTAAAACACAGCTTCACCTCAATCAATATAACATTTATTTACGTTATTGTTACGTACCGTTCTGTAAAATTGCTACAGGAAAACTTTTACTGGGATAACTTGTTAGCCAAAGTCTAAAATTTACATTCGTATTTTCAGCTATGATAACCTCATCGCAAATCCTATCCAACTCCCTCATCCAGCTCTCAGCTAGGTGACAATTCTGTAGCACAGCCCACTGGCCTGTTTCCAGGCCGGTATTGATCATTTTTGTGGCAATTGGTCCCTAAAAGAACACTTACAGTTATGTCATGGTGCGGATTTTTTTCACTGTAGTTTTACCTGCCCCTGTCCTAGGGAAACAGTCATCAAACTTGTCTTTGGTATACCCTTGTCGGCTGCAAACCTTACTAATCCTGCCATGGGATCAGATCCAGGTGACAAAACAAAAATTAGCGGTGAACAACAGTTGCTGTCATTATAAGATTCTTCCAGGTTGAATTGTGGAGGTTCTAAGTATGATGGACCCATTTCTTCTACCACGTAAGTCTAAAATGAAAACGATTATATTTTTTGATTTTAATTAACAAAGGAGTCATCATACTTACAGCTACAGCAGGAACTACTTTGTCAGGCCTGATGCACCTCAAAATTATCAATCGCAGTAATCCATGTATATCGTTTAAAGGTCCTGGACATGGATAATCATTTGGGTTGGATATATCGTAAAACTCCTTCCAGGCTGCAGTGTTAACTTCCAGTGAGGTTTTGAACTCTCCAAGCCTTCAACCACAGACAGATTCACAAGATCACATAAAAGAAATCTAACAAAAAATATAAGACGTACGCTTTTGGTCACGGCACGCACGCCTCTGACCGGCGATAACCAAGAAAGAGTCTACCGGCAAATCGCAAAATCGAGAATACTGAAGAAAGAAATTACTGATCGTTATAAAGACAGTCGAATATTGTCTTTTTCAGAAATGCATGACAACAAGAAGTAATAATTTAGCAAATAGTGTGTACCAAGATCATACTCAGGCATGGGCAGGGTGGGGAGCAAATAAAGCCTAAAATCGGCCAGGTGCCTCCCTAAAAATCAAAATCTACCATCTTTGGAGGCGCCCTTGGCGAGTACTGGATCTGACTAAGAATATATAGAAAAGCAAGTCAAATAGTCCAAAATAGATCTTCGATCTAAACTAGATATAGTAAGTTGTATTCACGTCATCCTTCTTATGTCGTATAAAGCACGTCCTACAGTTGAACCTCTAATAAGATTTCTACTGGGTGAACATGTTTTGTTTATCCTGACGACCACACTTTCGTCGACCGTCTACAGACCTTGGGGCAGTATTTGCAAAGAATGATAATCTGATACTAAATCCTAACAAGTGCTCCTTGTTCCTGAAAGCAGTAGAGCTCTTGGGTCCCGTTCTTGGCCAAACAAGGATAAGATAAATGAAGAAAAGCTATTAATATACTACAAGGACAACTATTTTAATCATAAAAGCTTTGTGCGTAATAATTACCCTTTTACGTTGCTGGCTCTGACAATTTCGGACCAAGATTTATCTGTAAGCCAGTCGGGTGCTGGATTTGGATAAGGATTTTCCAATGCTACACCTCCAGTCAAGAAGAATATCAAAGCATCTTCATTGATTTTCCCCTAAAATGAGATATCTATAACTGATCTGGTCCTGAATTTAAATTTAACCACAATCAATAGTGCCAATCAAATTTTTCTCACCTTTGATCTCAGGATCCCAATTGCTAAAACGAATGAAAATATCAGTTTGTCCTTCTCAAACAAAGATCTGCAAACGTTTCTGTAAATACTGTTGGTAAAGTGATCATTCAGATATCCTAGTCTTTCTTCTAATACGGTTGACTTCGTACTGGAGTTGATGGAGTGGATGTACAAATTTATGAACCAAATCAAGGAGTACTGATACATGGGATCAATGTTGGCCAATTCAGATATGCAGAAGAACAATACTGAGGAATGCTTTGATACGGGGATGTACTGGTTACGAGCACTGTCGATTTCTTTTTCAGTAATGGCCGCAAGCTTTTGTTTTTCCTGAATTTCTTCAGATAGAACTTTACTTGAGGTGAGTATTTTGTTGGCCGTTTCGTCCTCCAATATGTTACCTTCCGAGGAAGACAAAACCTAAGCAAATAAGGAATTTGTGAATATAACCAAGTATTAGAAAATCAATCGCCGGAGAAGAGGTTTAAAGATTTTATCTTGAAAACTCTAGGGTGTATATTTCATTGAAACATGTTAAATGCAAAAGTTAAAAGATTTTTCCCTGGCTGTCAGGGTCAAACTCATTTTTTAACTGAAACCCCACCTTTTCCCTCTTCGATTGATTTTGCATTCAGATATGACTCTGACCGTGAAGAAACACCAGTCAGTCTTTTCAAGGTCTAACATAGAAATGTTATGGTATAGTGGATACCAATATTTGACCTTGATCATGATCTCAAAAGTTGTTTCATGGCCCATTTTTTATAAATCTGACGCTATAATTTAAACTGTTAGTGTTGTCAATTATCAGCTTTTTGATATGACGATGAAGGTCAGGTTATGGCCAAAAACCTTACGGAAGTATTATGATCATGACCCATCATAACCGACTAATTTCAATCAGTAAAGTAATAAGTACCCTCACCACCCAGTATGTAGAGCATAATTGAACAATTTTTTTATATAAAACTTAAGGGAAAATGGTTATATCGTCACCTCGGTAATAGTTTATGGGCCTATAAAGAATATTTAAGTCATACCATGAGCAGTTTACTATTAAATTTTATGTAACTGAAAAATCTTAATTGGTACATAATCTCATATGAACTTTTACTTAATACGCGATGAGAATGGCGGTTTCGATTTGAAAAAATTCTCTACTCTTCCAATAAATTTTAAGGTAATTGCCAAAGTTAAGTCATCCATAAATAAACAACATTTTTCCGGTCAAACCACACCACTATTAAATTTTCGAGAGTAGAAAATTGTCTAACATACATCAATAATTTATACGGTTGGGCTAAAGAGATCCTGAAATAAGCTTACCTCTAGAATCTTGTCTTCGATTTCTTTTAACAGCCTTTTATTATTTGCACTTTCAACAATCATCACATTCTTCTTCTCCTCCAACTCGGGCCTTTCTCTTGCCACCACAATACCCAACAACTGATCTTGTAAGCCCTGTAACGTGATCATAAAATTCACCAAAGTGACTTTCACAGCAATCTCAGGCAAATAATGAGGATTTCGCAACCTCGTAGTGACGAAAAATCGAAAGTCGAACGAGTATTCCAAGACGTGTTCCCCGAGTTTTAAATACCAAACGCCTTGCGATTTGAACACGTTTTTGATCAGTATAGGATCCAGTGAGGCGTCTATATCTTCAGCGATATTTTCCAAAAGAACAGGAGTACCAAAAGTTATGGCGTTTTCCAAAACTCGAACATAGTTTGTATCTGTTAATTTGATAACTTGAAGACGATTGTTTTTCTCCATGTTTTTCACCCATTTATTTGCTTGACCTAAAACATGGAACTTACAAATATGTATTTTGAAAACTGCACTTCATGTACAGTTTTGAAAATACAACATTTGTACTTTATTTATTGTATGTTGTTCTGAGTTGCATATGTATTGAGTATAAGCAAAGTGAAGTAATGAACTTGACAGAGTTAAAGCTTTAACAAAGTATTTCGCAAAAGCCTGTCTATCGTGTGCCTTACCTTGAGGGTCAATCATAAGCGGCCACCTCCTAGCAGTTGTGGATATTATACCATTTTCTATGCTGTAGTTGTCTACAGGTAGTCCAGCAATATTCCATGCTCTGATCACTACAGGTTCACCCATCGTTATTACCAAAGAATAGTTCTCTGAACATGGTATCCCCAAATCTATAGCATACGAGTTCCACTTCATTGTCAATTCTTGCCTATATAACGTCCAATATTAGTGTAATTATTATTTATTATTTCTTATAAAATTATCATGACTACTCGATAAAACTTACCTGTAATTAACAGTAAACGGTCCTAAGTAAGCAATGGTTCCAGCAGATAGAAGTACATCACCAATCACGTTACCTAACAAGCCATGCAGAGCTTTCGCAGTCGATGACCATCTAGCTTTTTCACCTCCCAATCCACCTATAAGTTTTTCAGCTCTGTCCAATTTTTGAGAGCACACGTATATTTGATCTTCTAGATCTTTTTTGTTTTTGGTTTCGGCCGCGAACTCGTCGTTCAACGCTTGGAGTTTATCAGAAACCTGAAATATGTGAAATACGTAGAATCAGTATCTAGGCACCTCTTGAACTATGTTGTTTCGTATTCATTAAGTACGTGCGAAGAGTTATCATTATACCGAGCTCTTGACGTCTTTGTAACAACATGAAAAAAATTTACAATAAATATAACCAAATCATATTTGGTAACATATTTGACAGCAAGCTTCAACCGGTCTGAATTTTCAAGAACTCTAGATTTTGTCTTCATACCTGCCTTTATAGGACGAAAAAATATAATTACCTCTTGTAATTGAGCTCTTTTCGCATTCAGCGTGTCCATTTGGGCAGCCAACTCAGCTTCAGCTTCAGCCAGTCTTGCCTTCTTCGGCGCTACTATTTTAATGACTCTGTCGTATACTTCCATGGCTCTGACCCATTTGCAGAGACCTTCGCAAGCTGTTGAAACATTCTTTATCCTCTCTGGGTCAAACTCCCTGTCAGGAATGTACCTATAACAAAACAATAATCATTCCAGTGAAACGTAGTACTTCAAATAATAATTTCAGATATGTTTACCACACATACAAGGTGCACAGTTACCACATACCTTTCTCGAATGCGTTTCATCACAGGTGGGGGAATGTTATCTTTGTCGTACTGTTTCAAGCTTTCCAAGAATTTCATGTCTCCCAAAATTTTAACCGAGGGACCCCAAAAGTCTTCAATCATTCTACCGGTAGTTAAGTCTGGTTTTCTTTCAGGTTTCACTTGTTTCATGACGCATATCTTAAAACGACATCAAGTTCAATGCTAACATTGATTTTAGTAATTGAATAGCTACTTACTGCCTCCATAACTAGTTTCACTCCAGAGGGTGGATTTTTCATGGACTTCACCAGGGTGATGTCTGATGGTTTCAGAGTGTCCAAAGCTTCGACAGCTGCTTCTAACGCAGGAATAGCTTCGGACAAATCGGATTCGCAGTCGTCTTTTATGGCCTGGGCAGCAGCAGCAGCTTCGTTTGCTAAAGCTTCATCAGCACCAACAATCTTAAAAAAATTACATTTTAGGATTGTGACTATTTTGCTCATAGCCCAGTTTCAAAAAATAAATTAGTTTAAAAAAACATTTAACGTATAACTGGAAGATATTCATATTAGCCAATGGTACAACATAAGACGAAATACAAAAAGGCTAATTTAGATAAAGACGTGTATAAAACGACCGTATTCAGTCTTGTGGCACAAGCTCAAAACGAAAACCAATAAATTCAACTCAGTTATTACATGACAGAAATAAGCAGATGGATTTAAGGAGAGACTGCATTTTTAGAATAGATCTTATAATAAATGATGCTACCAGAAGAAGTCTGGAACTTATTGTTGTAAAATTTATCTACGCCGTCCCTGACCAAAGCAACGTAACATATTCAAGTCGACTGAGTTATAAAAAAGAATATCCGCAAGGTTGACCGTGCTAGAAATTTCGAAAAGACCCGACAACCGGGAAGATGACCCTCGAAATTTGCTGAAAGAATTCGATGCAGATTATAAAAGGAACGGCCGATCATCGCAGAAGTTAGTACAGCTTATATCAGGTGTTGAAAATATTTGATGTTTACGTGTAAATAAAAGCTCTAGAAATTGAAGTGAATATCAGTTTTTATTTTAAACTAATTAACTTTGAATCAACGGAGTTTATTGCAATTTGGTGATCAGATGTGAAAGATTAGGTGAAGATAAAATCATAAATTGATTTATCGTAACAACGCGTAGAATGAAAAAAAAATGGACGTGACTACAAAAAATATTCAAACAGGTTACGGATGGACTAGATGAAAAAATAACTCAGATCCTGGAAAAACGTGACTAAGAAGAGAAATAATATCGTGAGGAAATTCAACAAATATTAGTAAAATCTATTTATGAAAAACAACAGAATTTAATTGTAGGATTATTCTCGAAATTTGAAGAAAAACAAGAACAAATTGAATTAAAAAGACAAAATGATTTTAAAGTATTTGAAGAAATACAAGAACAAATAGAATTAAAAATAGCTGAGATTGCCCTGCGGTCTGGCCTTTGGCTCCCCCGAAGAACCGTCCCAAGACGTCAACGATTATGCCGACCAGCTCCGACATAACATGCTGGCAATACACGAACTAGCCCGAACGCAGATGTTGACCACCAGTGACTGGATGAAGAGACTATATGACCTCAAGGTCAATTGTGTCGAGTTCCTAGAGAGGAACAAAGTGTGGCTGTACAACCCTTAGAGGAGCAAGGGTAGATCTCTAAAGCTTACACCCGCCCGGGATGGTCCATACGAGGTGGTCAAGAGGATCAATGACGTTGTCTACCGTATCCGTCTAAACTAAATGTTGAATGAAGGTGGTTCATTTAGATCGACTCGCCCCCCAACCATCGAGAGGATGCTTCTGAACGGGACGATCAGAATTAAAGAGCGGGTAGTATTGTAAAATTTATCTACGCCGTCCCTGGCTAAAGCAACGTAAAACATTCAAGTCGACTGAGGTATGAAAAAAGAATATCCGCAAGGTCGACCGTGCTAGAAATTTCGAAAAAACTCGACAAACGGGAAGATGGCCCTCGAAATTTGCTGGAAGAATTCGATGCAGATTGTAAAAGAAACGACCGATCATCACTGAAGTTAGTATACTTATTTCGTGTTATTATTTTATCACTATTGTATTAGAATCAGCTGTGGAAAATATTTGATGTTGTTGTTGTTCTAGAAAGTGAACTGAATATCGTTTTTTTTTTAATTAATTATCTTTGAATCCACGGAGTTTATTGCAATATATTTAAACCTTTTAAAAGAGAAAAATCTCACACATTCACTTGGTAGGTCGAAACATTTTTCACCAATAAAGTAATGTCGAAATGAAGTAGATGAAACAACAGAGACAATATGACTAAAGGAGCAACCACTAGGAAGGCAGAAAGAGATGGACACCACGACTGAAAGCAGGATGACTGCGACAGGTGTAAGTATTCCAGCCGTTCCGTATTAAAATTTTTCAAATATATCGATCATTTGTCAACTCAGTAAGGAGTACCTTCCCAGGCTTAGTAAAATCAGTAATAAACAATGAGATATTCAAATGTTGACAGCTTAAACAAAAAGAAATTAAGTACTTTATTTTATTGCAAAAATACCTCACCTCTTTTTGTTTTTCAACTATTACAGTATCTTGTTCGATCTTGATCATAAGCTTTTCCGTCTTAGCTGAAGCCACTATCAATTTTGGTTTCAGGTCGTTCAGTTCTTGTTGCATAATAAAAACTTGTCCAGCTGCAAAATCTAGTTTTTCCAAACCGGTTTCGTATCGATTTCTCTGCATCGTTATCTGACCGACTTTCATGGCATATAAACTCTTGAACGTTTGAATCAGTTCAAGATAGGACGTTGGTGTTATGTAGGTTTTCCTCTTTTGTTCTCGGTAAAAACGGTCGGACGTGTTGGAAACGGTGACATGGAAGCTAAAACAAAAATATATCTGAATGTACTATTATATCATTTAGGAATAAAATTGAGAAAAAATTAAAAACGGAACCTCCGAAAGAGCACAACAACGAAGAATGGAACTATCTGAAAGAAACGCTTATTGGTGCACTAGAGAATTCCGTTGGACTAAATTCAAGGAAAACCAAGAAAGAGGAGTACAGGAGAATAAGTAACCAGCTAAGAGGAGTGACTGATACAGCCAGAGAGAAATGGATGGAAGAATAGTGCGAGAAAATAGAATATCTTGAAAAATATAGTCAAACAGAGCAACTATACAAAATAGTAAAATATTTAACGAAGAATAAACCTAAATTCATATGAAAAATTGGGATATTGAAAGAAGATGGTACTATAACAGAAGCCTTTTATAACAGTAATGCGAACGAAAGTATGAATGAAATAGAACCAGAAGTCCAGTGTGACATAATTAAATTTCGATCTGAAATAGAAGAACATGAAGTTGAAAGGGCTATTAAAGAATTAAAATATAAGAAAGAAGTGGGCAGTGATAGCCTACCAGCTGAAGCACTTAAGATACTAGGACCTGGGGCTATCTCTACAATCACAAACCTTATAAACAAAACCTATGATTGAGGAGTATGGCCTGACGATCTTATGAAAAAACACAATTTTGCACCCTAACACCAAACCTTCATTTTAAACACTCAACGCCGTTTCAACAACTCTAAGTTGTCAAAAACAGTTTGGTTAACTCCTTGATGATGACAACTTAGAGTTGTTAAAACGGCGTTAAGTGTTTAAAATCAAGGATTGGTGTTAGGGTGCAAAACTATGTTTTTACATTTGTGACACAGCATTTCCATTTGACGATCTTATAAAAACGATTCTAGTTAGACTTTGAAACGATTGACATTTCTAAATATGCAGTTCATAATTTCAAATTTTAGTGCTATTCTCAAAAAATCCATAAATCTAAATTAAAAAATGCAAAAAACCTTTAGAAAACAATAAGGGTCCCTACTATATGTCATCATGATTTTCAGAACTTATGCTTATATTAATGGAAGTGCTGTGGAACCTTTAGTGAGTCACACATTTTTATTAACATAGTTTTGTAACCTAACAACAAACAATTTAAAACGCTCAATGCCGTTTAAGCAAACCTAAATTCTTCATGGAGTTATAGAAACGGTGTTGAATGTTTTGAATAAAGGTTTGATGTTTAAGTACTTCTTGGGAAATAACACCACAGTTAAGAAAATTGTTGTTTATTCTAAACGTTTCGGGGTCTAGGTCAGACCCCGTTGTCAATGGTTAAGAATATATACAGCATTTTTCTTAACTGTGGTGTTATTTCCCAAAAAGTACGTAGACATTGAAAAATATGCCACAAATATCATTCAGGAAACAACTAAAAAATAGACATGGTAGTAATTGAGTTAAAAAAGATCAAAATTAAGAAAATAATGACTGAGATGACTGATATGTTAAAAAGAAAACTTGATCACTATTTAAAACCTTTAAACTCAAAATTTTGAAAAACTGCCGTTAAGTAATCCTTTTGCTTTCCTACACTGCTTTCTAAATGAATATAGAGCCATCTGATGAAGTCATGTGGCCCTTGAAGAATACATACGCTTTAAGTAATATTAAACGAATTCTAATGTTAAAAAAAAGTTGGAAATATCTAAGCAACATAAACGTATTGTTTCATGGTTATATTTCATGCAAATTGCAAAGAAACTAATTTAAAGGGTGTTACAATTTAAGGTTAATTTTTAAATTTCGCCATTATATTTTTTGTACTAGAATATCATTATTAGTCATTTGACAGATGACAAATAGGAATATTCCGGTTATTAAAAATGGAAATATATACGATTGAGCAACGCGTGTTTATTATTAAAAATTATTTTAAATTTGGTGAAAAATATTGCAGCGGGTACTGCTAGTGTTGTTGAACAACCAAAAACATCAATTCGTCATCGTGCACAGCAATTGAACATTCCAAAAACCACGTTATTCAGAATTTTGCACAAAGATCTTCATTTAAAGGCTTACAAGATTCAGATAACGCAAGAAATAAAGCCAACAGACTTTGGTTTACGTCGCCAATTTATTAATTGGGCCATACAACCGAAACTCCAAAATGTGAATTTTTTCATACTTTTTTGAAGATGACAATGGAAATGCTGTTACTGTGAATGGTGATCGATAACGAACGATGATTACTAACTTTTTGTGAGATGAATTGGAGCATATTGATCTGCAGAATATGTGGTTCCAACAGGACGTTGCAACCTGTCCTTCAGCCGCAGAAATAATCAATCTTTTGAAACAGAAATTTGGTAATCGAATAATTGCTCGAGGAGGAAAAATTAATTGCCCCCCTAGATCTTGCGATCTAACACCTCTAGATTTTTTCCTATGAAGCTATTTGAAAGAAAAGGTCTATGCCAACGATCCACAAACAATTGATGACCTAAAGGAGAACATTATTGACTGTTTTCAAGTAATTAAACCGCAGTTATGCCAGAAAGTTATCAAAAATTTTGGCAAAAGACTAGAGCTTGTCGTACAGCAGCAGGTGGACACTTACAAAATATTGTTTTCCATTAATATACCGAAACAATTGTACTATCATTTGAAACAAAAGATTTGATCATTCTCACATAATTGGAACACCCTTTATTTGCGTTGTTTTTTTGATTTTTTATGATAAATAAAATAGCTCATGTACACGAAAGATTCAGAGATGCTAATAACAACGGGAACTTATATTTGGATACTGATATTTCGGAAACGACACCTAACAGTCCAGAGTTGAACCCTGTTGTTCATGTATAATAGGAGTGCAAATCCAATTCTTTTGAGCAGGTGCTTTCAAAAATGATATTTTGTGGTATATCTATGACTTTTTAAACTTCTTACTGCTTGCATATCTTGACGCATCTTTCTATCATTTCGTGGTCAATGTCGGTTTGCGAGAGGAACATATTGGCCACTCTCTCCAGAGCATCATCCGGCCAACTTTGAAACCAATCTATGGTGCAGCAGTTAATCAACGACGGGAACATGCGACATCTCACTCGGAAGCTGTCTCCGATAGGTGACAGACACAAAGCGACGTGTAGGTTGTTGCGAACTCTTTCGATAAAGAAATTGTAGAGAGCCAGGGGAGTCGGCTCAATTTTTCTACCCTGGAACAGAAAATTTACCAACAATGTTTTAAAGTTTGTGAGTTACTTACACATTCTCGAGCAGCCGTCTGCATTTTTTCCAAAATTTCGACCTTCTCATCTGGCGCGTATAAGTTTGGAACGTCAGCTGTATTGAGTACCGTGTTGATGTCCTCGATGAACATTTCGTCGGCGATTTGGGTATCGGCAAACAAAAATATAATCGGTTTGCCCTCGATACCTGCCTTAAGAAGGAGTTTCTTCAAATCCTCCCTCCAATCGGGTATACCATAATTCCTACTGATTTCAATCTAAACCAAATGCAAGAAGTATACTCTACCTATTGGAGTATTTTACTGACTTACCTCGTAAATGTTCGCCTCAGCCATAAATCCAGCTAACTTTGCCGAGCTGTGCCTACCAGACCCTCCGATACCAACCAACAGCACGTTTCCGTTGGGCTGCATCAATACTCGCGATACTCTAGAAACGTGCTCTATAGCAAATTTGAACATGACCAAATTCATTGGGGATTTGGACAGTGCGTTGTATTCAGTCAAATAGTACTCCATCTTCTCTATCAAATCGTCCATATCAGTTATCTGAAAGAACAAAAAAAATTACCCTACGTTTTATTATATTCAGTAGCAAAATATAAAAATAAAACATAATGGCAGATCTGCTTTTCCTTTAGTTTGTAATTAATCAGGGTTTTATTAATATTTTAATGTTCGGTTTCTAATTAATTTCACATTGTGCACATATCATATACTATTATTAATATGCAAAGAGCTAAACGCACTCCCCTTTTACGGCCTTCATTTTGAAATTAGGGTAATGAAACCTATACCATTGGAAAGGTAATGTGCCGTAGATGTGCAGAATATATAAAGAATCTTTATTTATTTTGTTTAAAATAAGTAAATTAAATATAAATTATTGATACAAACCTAGTAAGATGGCGCCCACTATGAACAACTACCTTAACCCTTAAAATTAAATGTTCGAAATTGGACAGCAGTCGACAGAACCCCAATCGTGTAGCGAAGTATAAATATTGCTTAAATAATCGACTTTTACTTATTATGATGTATGCTCTAAAAACCTTCTTTTCTATTCATTTATGATGTTACTTTTTTATAAAAACGTTGAGTTCAGAAACTATTGTGTTGTGATCGAATTGAATGTGTTTTTAAGAAGTTTGCGCATTTACAGAAGAATTCACAAGCAAAGTTTTACGTGTGTACAATAACTATTTAGAGATTCTAAAGCTAATTGATAAATTAATCAAGTTGATTGATTTTTTCATTAATTCATTTATTTTGGTGTATCCATTACTGCGTTCAAAGGCAATCTTTTAAATAAATTTTAAGATGTCATCTAAAATAGCAGTCAGTCAAAAATTGTTTAATGTTCTTTTAACGAGATGTGCTATATATGCTGCAAATATATTTTTACTTATTTATCTAATAACATAATATATATAATGTTTGTTTATTTTATCATTTTGTCGAAATACCATTTTGGAATTTTTACATCTACAAATCGATTGCTCGGGAAAAATCGTAATACCGAGAAAGAATGAGACTGTTACAAATTATGACAGCTTTGTTCAATACAGGGTGATTTGGTGACCTACGTGAAAATAAAACTGCTATGAAAAATTATTTCAATGCAAATTAATGTGTAGGATCTTATAAAAATATCGTTACTGTTTTTCTAGAATTACATTTTTATAGCTGAACCTTTCAAGATTTTAAAGTAAAAAGTGCTGGTTAGGCCATTTTTGGATGGGTAAAAAGGTATGTGTTTTTATATTAATTTGAGGCACATAATAATGTTGTCTTGACAGTCGTTACATATGCTTATATAAATAGACTGAGATATAAAGCGCTCTAGATTACAATTACACAGGGTGATTCCATATATGTAAGAAACCAAATGTTTTATTGGGTGACCAGTTGCAAGTTCAGAATATTGAGTGGAGTGCAATTATAGTTAAACAGGGTGGTTAGAAAAAATAATTATATAGGGTAGCCTATTAGAGGTTGCATTTACAGGGTACTTGGGATAGAAGGCGCAGTAGAGTCATAGTGGTGCAAAAAATATTATATAGGGATACAAATACAGGTATGTTGGAAATATGCTGGAGAAGAATTATAGTAATACAGTGTGGTTTAAAAAATGCAACATTTCGTATCCCACAATCAGTTGCATATTATTTTAGAGAAAAATGTTTCAAACAAAACTTATAGGATTCGTCCCTGGCTATCGAATTGTGACCTTGAATTTGACCTTGACCTAGACCTTCAAGGTCATTTCAAGGTCAAGTCGATCTTTTCAAATAGGACAACATATTTCTGACCTCGGAAATGGAAAGATCGGAAATTTTTACCTTCAAATATGTCCTTGACCATTTTTAAAACTTGACCTCTGGTGGTCAGTAAGGGTGTCCCAAAAGTCCCGGAACGGCTTTTTTGTCTCGGCGGGAAGGCATTTTAGAGAAAAATCTTTCAAACAAAAATGTATGGGTTCGTCCCTGGCTATCGAATTGTGACTTTGAATTTGACCTTGACCTTCAAAATCATTTCAAGGTCAAGTCGATTTTTTCAAATGGGAATACATATTTCTGACCTCGGAAATGGAAAGATCGGACATTTTTACGTTCAAATATGTCCTTGACCATTTTTAAAACTTGACCTCTGGTTGTCAGTAAAGGTCAAGTCAAGGTCAAGAACAACTTCGTTGCGTAGCTCGTCAAATATGGGTTTAAATTTTTTTTCAAGAACTAAGGTTTAGGATTTTAGGCAATGCGATGCTTAGTATGGCTACGCAACGAAGTTGTTCTTGACCTTGACTTGACCTTTACTGACCACCAGAGGTCAAGTTTTAAAAATAATCAAGGACATATTTGAACGTAACATTTTCCGATCTTTCCATTTCCGAGGTCAGAAATATGTTGCCCATTTGAAAAAATCGACTTGACCTTGAAATGACCTTGAAGGTCAAGGTCAAATTCAAGGTCACAATTTGATAGCCAGGGGCAAATCCTATAAGTTTTGTTTGAAACATTTTTCTCTAAAAGGCGTTCCCGCCGAGATAAAATGCCGTTCCGGGACTTTTGGGACACACTGTAGAATAGATGCAATATAGTGTGAGAGGAATTATAGTTATGCAGGGTAATTACAAAAAAGTTAGAAAGGGAAATTGTATATGAGTTGCATATATATAATTATTGAAATATAGTTATACCTATCCTGTACCGTATACTTATACTTATGTATATAGGTTTAAATGTCTACAATATTAACGTTGAATAAAAAACAAATTATTGCAATCATAAAGAATTTAGACATTATCGGTATATTGATATATCGAGTATATCAATCGATATATCTATTACGATATTGTTTCATATCGATATTACTGTTAAAATATATTGTACAAAATGATACATTAAAATATTTTGCCATCCCTACTGTACGAGTTTTGTAATATTACAAATAAAAAACACCAACAATATGTCTCTGTCCAGCTCTTTACTTCCGGTAAACTATGAGACTTGTTCAACTGGTATTATTTTTCCTCACCTCATCATAAAATTTTGGTTCAGCATCTGGTTCAATGTAATTCCCGAAAAATAAATTCCTTATGTGCTTAGGAGCAATAGCCTCGCCTTCTAATATCAGGTTTTCACAAACTTTGTCCATGTGCTGCCTAAAATTTTGATAGCAGGCTTTCTTCACAATGCGAAACAAACTGGTCCTACAAAATCGAAATAAAAGCATTAAGAGTGATTTGAAAATTTAACTTACCGATCAGCATCATCTATAAGTCTATCGTGAAAAACCCTGTACGTTTCATGAATCCATAACCTTATAAATTTGTCAGGATCGTTCATTCTAGCTGGTGGAATCAGCAATAATCCGTTGATTACTCTAGAAAAGTCTCTCAGCGAGAACGTATAATGCGATTTCGTTGGAGTCGGAAGAAAATTCAAAGTCGCTTCTTTGTATACCTCAATGGTAGCTCCTACGCAAAACTAAAAACAATGCCCGCATATTTATGAACGTTTTTAGGGCAACCTTAATAATTTATTTACCTTAGATAGCCTTGAAACTTGCTCCACATAGCCTTTGGCGAAATGCCAGTCCAAGATCGTGGTGAATATTTTCACTAGCGTGTTATCTTCAAACGAATCAAGTCCTATGATTTGCAAGTGTCTTAAAAATCTATCAGTGATTTCATTTCTACCACCTCCAGGTACCCCCATCGCCCCAACAAACAACTTAAATTTAAAAATGATAATCAATTTGTCGCAGTCGATAGGATATTACAGGCATTAACATACCACGTCAACAATCTGTAACATGGAGGTATCTTTATCGAACCAGTGGCCATGATCTATCCATTGTCTGAGCAATTCAACTGGAGGTTGAGCTCCATAAGTTTCCTTCTGTGGCATACCGACGTCATCAACGAACAACACGCACTGCTTGCCCATGGATGGGCCAAAGACGCCACGCCGTCTTTTGTCTAGTTTGGACATCACCATTTCCTGGGTCTAAATTAAAAAACATATCTTATATGATTATCGGCTTCGTTATAATAAGAAGCGGTAAATTTTAACAAGGTTTGGCGTTAAAACTGCCTTATTATTTCAAGCCAAGACTCAATCATTTCATATTGTATAATTTTTTTTTGCTAAAACCGCCAATAGATGCAGCTAAGAAACCTTTCGAAATATCTATAGAAAATTGCTTAGTCAGTAAGTACAATCTTGGGAAATGCAGCTTACTGATTAGACAGTGGATTGCCACAAAGTCTAACTTCTCGTTTTCAATACAACTCATAATCATATCTTTACTTACCAACATTGAAGTTGTTCTAGCGCTAAAATTGATGACGTTCGGTAAAAATTTTTCTTTGGGAAGGTTTATTAAATTATCCAGCACCACAGCTGTTTTTCCAGTCCCAGTAGGTCCAACAAACAAAATGGGGATGTTATTGGATAAACAAGTCTTCAAGAAATATCTTTGGCAACAGGAATCGTTAGTTTGAATAATAAGTTCACTAGCCTGTAAAAAAATAGACGAATACATATCTGATGTACCTCAAGGGTCGAATCTGGGGCCCTTTTACACTATCATAAGAATCTTACCTTGGCATTTGGTGGGATCTGCTGTACTTTTTCTACCGTGTCGCTCCAGGTCATCCAGGTACCATTGTTTTTCTTATCGTACAAATAGTCGAAAATGTTAAATCTGTCAGGGAATATTTGGTTCTTGTTCAGCTTAAAAGATTTGGGTTTCGGATAGGTTTTGTTTTCGCCGAGTAGCATTTTCCGAAGGAATACGTCAAATGATTTTCGACTTTCCGAAGTCAGAGTGGAACCCAGTCCCCACGTCAAGCAGAATAATAAGATGCATTGCAACCACACGGTGCTTACTTGGTTCTCGTCCCTCAGGAGGCAAGTAAGCAGACGCGTAAATGACTAAAACATTATCTGAGTTATCAAATAATCTTTTTGCTAGCATGTTCTGATGTAATACGTACGTAAAACAAGTGAATGTCAGACGTTTCGACAAATTTCTTGCAACTGGAATTGATAAACTCCAAACAAGGATCCACCAGCCACTCCAAGCATTCACTAAGCAGTTCTATTTGCTCGACTAAAAGAAATTTGCTCAACAGTACCATGTAGGAAGTCATGAACGGTTTCCATCCCAAAAGTGAAGGTTCCATGTAGATCATACCGCATCGAGACACTGTAGCGGGCGAGGCGTGTTCCAAATCAGCTGGTTCGAAAATCAGGTTCATCTGAGGTGACATCTGAGAATTAAACGATAAATTACAGCTAAATAAGTATGTATGGATTATTTGCAGTTTATTTAATAGCTACAGCTTTACCCATAGTGTTCATAAAATGTTAAGAGTCGCTCCATCATGTTATAAGTTAATATACCGAATGTCATTAAAGTCCCGAGAAGTAATTTACCAAATATTCAGGTAAATTACTTCATTTCTGGAAGAGGCCAAGGTTATTCCTTTAGTAACTTTGACCAAGGAATCCGAGGGTGACCTTGTATTTGACCTTGAACCTCATTTCTTAAATGAGAACCCCTATTTTTTATTGCGGAATCAGAAAGATAGGGAAATTTGACGCCCGGATATGTATTGAAGTATGAGGTTGAGGTAACACCTAGAGGTCAAATATAGAGGTTAAATAATGACTTCTTAAAAATCTCGCGAGTTCAGTGGAAAAACAAAACAAATAAAGGTCATACCCTATGTAAGCCTTAACGAGGAAGTCAACGGTGACCTTGGATTTGACCTTACAACTCATTTTCAAGCTCATTTGAAGGTCAGCCTGATTTTTTCATGTAGAAACCCGTCTTTTTGATACCTCTAGTGGTTACCTCAACCTCATCCTCAATACATACCCCGACGTAAAATTTCCCGCCCTATACGATTCCGCAATAAAAAATAAGAGGTTGTTATTTAAAAAATGAGGTTGACCTCAAAATAACCTCAAAAATGAGGTTCAAGATCAAATCTAAGGTCACCATCGAATTTCTTGGTCAAAGTTACAGAAATGAAGTACTTTACCAAATATTCAGCCGTCCCAGGACACCCTGTACAATTTTGCGAGTTAAAAGATGTATTAGATTAGGTAATTTTTTTAAATTAAAACGTTATTAAAGAACCACTAACATAAAGTCTCTATCAACCAGCAAAAATTTGGCGTAGTCCCAATACACAAAAGAACCAACCAAACAAATAACTTCATTTTGGTCGATTATAAAAACACTTTCCAGGATATGGGCCTACCTAAGTTGGGATCTTGTACCAATAATAATGATATTTGATGAGCTATTCACGTTAGCCTTTTAAGAAACTGAGAAGTTCAAAATGAGAGACAAAACATCGTAATTAATTTTTAAAAACCCAAGCGTGAATGTTTTCTGATAGAATCATCGTGATTTTAAACAAATAGTGGTAGGTTAAATTTCTCCAGAGACTATTGAAAAGATTTCTGAGGAGGTCTTCAATTATTTTGCCTATTCATTGGGTTTTCTGTGCGGCAACAGATAAGTATTTGAAAATTGTATATGCAGAACAAAGTGCAGTAAGGCAATTTCGTAAAATTGCCCGGATTACTGACACTCTGTACAGAAATTCTTTCTCACAGTTATTCTAAGAGATAGAAATGTCTACAAAATGATCAACTAGTATCCTATATATAAGTGATGAAATGTATATTGAGTTATACTTATGTGTATTTGGAGACGTTTCAACTCCGACTCTGGAGTCAATCGTTTAGTATTTTATTTAGAGTTTTTTCTAAAAAATTTCGTTTTGATATTGATTTTGTTGTTTGTCAAAGATTTGACAGTGACAATTTGTCGTTTGACGAGCACTTGATACTGGTACCGTTATTTGCACTTTTAGCAATAGATTTCTCCAGTCCAAATGGAGGTCGATTCAAGGTGCCCCGATTTCCGCGTTGTTTATGATAACACAGCAAGTTTTCACTTTTTTAAATTTTAAATGGTTTGGTATGTGTGAGGATAGAGCGCGTATTATTTGTTTTAAAAACAGTTTTGACACCGTATTTGTTTCCTAACCGCTTAATTTTTCACGATGGGACATATGGAATTATGTTCATAATTTGGTTTGTCTGTTTGTGTTTGGTTGTTTTACGAAATTGCCTTAGTACACTTTGTTCTCCATTTACAGTTTTCTAATACTTATCTGTTGCAGGAAAAAAAATTGAGGAGAGAAAATCCAATGAATAGGACCATTGAAGCTGTTGAGAAAGTTAGAAACCCGGAGTTATCTACATGGCAGGTTGCAGATCTTGTTTTGTTGTTGGTTTATCACTCAAAGTCGACACTTGCAGTATAATTGTTCGCCTATGAGATGCTATGCTACAGAAAATTACTACCACATGTAGATATTTCAGGGAAACCGTCCATTAGATGTCTAGATTAAATTCGGGTTTAAATATCCATTCAAATGTTTGAGATATTTACCTAGCTTTTTCCATTTTTTCATCTTGACACGGTATTTGGGGCTGTATTTTTCACCTCCAATGTTGGTTATAGTAGGCACGAAAACGCGGGAGCTGGAGTTGTATGTCATGCGACTGCGCAACTTCTTCACTGTACCTTATGGCCTTTTCGGCTCCTCGGTATCGCTAGTAGCTGCAGTACAAGCAATTAATCATGACATCTACTATTGATGCTCCCAACTAATGTGAGTTACTAGCATAATTCATTTTCTGAAAAATGTATGAATAATCGTATCATACAGAACTGACGTCCATGATAAAGGTGACCAAGGATGTCAGTCCGCTGCTACTGTAGACTTCGTTTAGCGTGTTGATCAGATGGTCAAAAGCAAACGAAAATTTATAACCAGTGAATTTTGTGAAGAATTTCTTGAAATTTGAAGATACACAATCCTACGAGATCTATGACACCGAAAGTTGTGTGTCCTTTGGATTAGCCCAAAAAGCAGCGTATGACGTCAGCCGTAACCATTATTAATGAAGATAAGACATAAGCCTGTATCTCATTCCAGAAGCAACGATGCACATAGATTCTCCAAGCCAACCAAATAGTTTTAACAGACGCTGAGCAAGAGATAACAATGACTAAGTTCTCTTTTGGATCAAAACATGTATTTATATCATGAGACATCAACAACAAAAGAAATTCTTTTTTGAAACATTCGAAACAAACAAAGACAAAGAATCTTGTCAAGAGTAGCTTGATCACTCTGCCAACTTAAGAAAAATCCTCTTAAACTGTACTAACGACACTTTTTGACCATCCACCACACAGTCCAGACCTACCATCCAGTGATGTGATTTTTATCGGTTCCGAAACATAATTGCATGATTGGACAGGCAACGTTTCACCAATAGCGAACTTCAGAACGCTGTAAAGACGTGTTTTGTTCCATTGGCGGCTAACTTCTTTGAAAAAATCACCGAGAAGCTTAGGTCATGATGTGACAATAATTTTTGATTAAAATAAATCATCACCTGTATTATTTCCCCAGACATAAGGCACAGCTTCTTGTTATCATCCAAGACAGTATTCATATTTTCGATCCACACGGCATCTACAGGGCCATCGAAAAGTATCCACTTGCGATCACTCGTGGGGCTGTTGGCGTATTCTCGAAAAGTAGTCGCTAGAACTCCGTCGGACCATTCGTGTGAAGCTGGATCGAACTGACCATACAATTGTCCCATGGTGATTGCTTTTGGATTGATGATTTTGAATATCACTGAATGTTCTCGGAGTTTAGCCTCTGGACGGTTAGCGAGACCTGCTAGACCTTCTGCAAGACTCTGAAATTGAAGATGAGCAATAAGAAACTGAAACTTTGTGTATAATTCGCATATTTTCTAGTTTTTTGTAACCAATTTTACGTGGATCTCGTTAGAACAGATTAAGAAAGGAAGAAAAATGAGAAGTAATATACTGAATACCTTTATGATTTTAAATTAAAAAGGTGTCGTCAAGTAAATTTAGATTTTGAAAGTTCTAATACAAAGTATATGTATATACAGATTTTCTTCAGATATCCCCCAAATTTCTTACCTAATATTCACTCTAAGCTGTTCCCTAAACTTGTTAAGTAGTCTTCGTAAGTCTAAGTCTCTCAAACGAGTAATTGCATCTCTGGGTATGTATATAAGACATTCCAGTGAACTCTAAACAACAAAGAAGATGCAAACCTCGGTAAGATAGAATAAAACAAACAAAGGGCTATAGAGACCAGAAACTTCAGAGAAGATGATTGGCATAATAAGAACAAGTAGAGCAAAGGCTGCAACAAACGGCCTAAACTCGTAAAATAATAATGCAGCTTATGGGAGTAGCAACAATTGTATAGTTTAGCCATCTGCACCTATAACATGTGTGCTACTAACAGAAATAAATAGAATGATCTATCTAACTTTAATGGATGAAATCGACAGAGGCTGAATATTCTTCAAGTCAAGAGTGTCAATCTGAAAACAAGTTATTATTAGATCGAAGTGTTCTACCAATACTGATATTAGGCTATGAAACTTGGATTCTGTTAACTGAATTTACACAAAACATTAAGTCACACAATACTTTTAGTTACCCAAGGGTTTGAGAGATACCTGATAGTAATAACAATGAGAGACTGATGGAAACCGAATGCACTAAATAAGAAATTATATCCATTTGAGAGATATCATCTACAAAGAAAATCTCTGAAATGACAATGACAGGACACATGTCTAAGGCTACAGGACAATAAGTTGACAACGAAAATTTTTTAATTGTAAAAACAACAGGCATAACTTGGCCCCAAACATAGAAATAAATTAAAATGATAAAGTGGTTGAAGATACCTGACTATTGTTATAAAATTTATATTCCCCGCCGCTGGAGATACCTACATTAGTCATTCCGATGAAAATAAAACATTGAGCCTGGGATAATAAAAACATCACGATCCGGAACCTTCTATTCAGCAAAAAAGTGTTAGCATCGAATACTCGAACAACAGTGGAATGCCCATCGAGAACTACCAGAAAAACCTATGTGAATTATAAATTTGACGGTTGTATATTTCATAGTCAGTTCAGCTTAGATTAGTCGTGTTATTATTTCGATGTAAATTGTTTTTGGAATTAGCTGTTGTAAATATTGGATTTTGATGTGTAAATATAGTTCTAGAAACTGAAAGTGAATTTAAAATTTAACTTGAACCCACGAAGTTTACTGCAATATGATGATTACATACTGCTATATATTCAAGGATCAGAATAACATCAAAATTATCGACAAACTACAGGAATGATCTGCTTCAAAATGAAGACTTGTCTAATGATCTTACCTGATAAGCTGATGTTTTTCCGCCCATAGGTCTGCCCACTATCATTAAACCATGTCTGACCAGAATCATTTCATAGATCTGCATGCATTTCTCTACAAACCACGGTGTCGGCTGCAAATTTTTCTTTTTTATCTCTTCTACCAAACATTCGATGAGTTCTGCTCGTTCGAAGGAAGGCATTTCTATTCCCGGGAACAAATCGTTGTAAATTCCAATAAAAAGTGGTACGTCCTAAAATGGAAGTCCATGAGACTTTATATGAACAGGGCAATTACATTGAACAGCCTGGTTAGCCTTTTTAACAGTATTTTTATAAAACTATGGAAAAAAATGGACATACCTGAGCTAAGAATTTTGGCAAATTTACATCTATAATGGCTCTCAGAACCAATTGTGCCTCATCACAATCTGGGTACAATCTCCTTAATGCTCCAGCAGCTAGAAGTACTGATTTGACTGCTCTCATGCCATAATCGTAGTGATTCTGGGAAGACAGTTGTTCTGAGCACAGTTTATAGGTGTGGACAATTTTCTGAGCCAAACTGAAACCAAAGTCGTTATTTAGCATTTACATAAACAAATGTAATGTCTGTATCCAAGCTTTGTAGAAGTCTTAACAGTCCTCTGGTTATTCTCATTTGATCTCGAGAAATAATTGTTGTCCCCAATTGTCATCTTCATCGTGTGAAATTTTAATGAAGAGGGAAATCTAAACCGACAGAAATATTTGGGCTGAGACGTGAATTTTGAATAAGGCGAGGTCATGGAAGTGTATAAAGAATACGTTGAGTGAGAGAAGTTCGTATAGCCTATGGGAATAATCACCACACTTAGAGAACAGATTTCAAAAACTGAAAGCTTGTACTTTTCTATATAATTTCTATGGACCAGTTGGGTGTCTTTACAAGACAGTAAATTTTTGTCACTGTTTCTTCAACCTTCCATATTTGCTCAATTTTTACTTAACTACTAATAGAAACTTACTTAAACTTACTAAACAGACATACAGTTGTGGGAAATAACTAATGTGGTTGATATTGCAAGAACGTAACTTTAAATATGTTGTTCAACTTACCTTTTAGCTTGAACGAATCCATATGAATACAAAGATATCTCTCCAATCATGGCATAGTCAGGCACCATCATAGCTACAGTTCTAAACAGAACCTTCAGGTTATCAGGCAGTTCCTGTCTTCCTGCGTATCTACATAAAAAAGAAACATATGATTGAGACAAACAAAAATGTAAACAGTTTTGTTCTGAATAAACAATTTTAACGACTGGTTGTATAATTCTTACCCAGGGTTCATGGTTATGAACACAGTACATGTTGGATCAAGAGTTATTTCAGTACCTTCAAATACGAACTTTTTCAGTTTGGCTGCTACAGCCATTTGTATGCTAAGAATTTGTTGTGCGACTACTGAAAGTACTTCGAGTTCTATTCGGTTGAATTCATCAAAGCAGGCCCATGCGCCAGCCTGAGCTAAGCCCTACAATGAAATTTGTAACATACTAGGTAACATTCTGAGCAGGGTTCGATAGTGAAAATTTTGTGACATTGTTTGCTTGCAAAATCTTACTTTGAAAAATTTTCCTAATGCCTTGTAGTCCAACCCATCTGAACAGTTGAAGACGACGCATTTCTTAGCGACAGCTTTGGCTAAGTCTTTGCAGGTTTCTGTTTTACCAGTACCAGCTGGACCTTCAGGGGCACCTCCAAGATTTAGTTTAAGAGCTCCCATTAATGTTCTGTAGAACAAAAGACGTGAACACAATTTGAGCAAATAGATTTTCCAAAACTATTTTACAAACTATAAAACAATACTTTTCTTATAAAAAATTAAAAAACAAAGATGACTGTACAGTTACCTGTAACACCTGTCTGTCAAAGGTGTTGCGACTAGTCGACCAGTATTTCCTAAATATTCAAATCCATACATGACTTCTGTTGTTATCATGCAAACGCTGACCAAGCTGTCTTTCCAGTAATATCGCAATTGTGAGATCCAGTTAAAATCGGCTATAGAGGTCACTTTTAAGTTTTTGAGTAATGTTACTATGTCCCTACCTGTAATAAACCTTTAAAATGAAAAAAATACTGGTTTGTTTGATGAGCGGTTATCTGCAAAGTGATCTATTCAGTTTAAATTTTTTTATGAGAATTAATATAAAAAAAAATTCGAAATTTGCCTGGCGCCTCCACCAAAATTAAATATATTTATAATTTAGTACCTAAGATGATATAAATCAATTTTATTTCATTTTATACTAATTAAAACCAACATTTGTCCCCTAATATGCAGATGTCTTACTTTGTCCAGTATTGTCAAGTTATAGCTCCGTCACCAAAAAAAAAACATCATCATAGTTCTATTTCTTTTAATTCTTTACTCCACATTTCTTTTATTTTATCACTTTCTTTGTTTGAAGTTATTTTAAAAATACTTGGATGTTTGGTAGACTTTTACAAGTGATCTATCATCTATTCAGTTCTATAGTGTCATCTCTTTTTAACCTGCACGTATATCAGTATAAAAAACTTAACTTACAGTGGACATCAATGACGATCAAAGCTTCCATTGTAACTTGATTGTTCGGTTTCAATTTTCCCTGCACCATTTTGACGCTCTGCTCTATCTGCTCAGTACAGAGCTCCTCCTGATCTTCGAGAGCTCCACTAAAGATGGCATTAGTTACCTCTGACGTCCATTGAACACAATCAACACACTGCACGATTTGTCCCGGCCAGTTTAAGATCCACTGAGGTCTAGAAACCACCGGGTAGTTCTTCATAGCGTCTCTGGTGACGTCTTTTAGTGATTGGATCATTATAGCTTCCACTTGGACCAGCCACTTCTCAACCATACCCTAAATGGAGTTTGAAACTAAATAAAGGTACAAACTGTCAAGAATTTGACTTACCTTTGCATCTGCTGGAACAATTTTTCCGGTAAATGGAACTTTTTCCTTTTCAGCGCTTATCATTCCTACCACTTCTTCTTCTTTGGTGAAATCTAGCAGATGGATTCCTTCAAAACATTTCTTTAAGTGCGGTTGTACTCGTAGGGGATCCTTAGTTTCAGACAAAATCTCTAGAAGCTCGTCATTCGACAAGAAAAAGAACCTGAAAGTGTAAAACCCTCTTTACTATAGTTGAATGTTAAATTCATGTTACTGACCTAGGGAAGAAAAGTCTCTTCTTCTCCAAATAATCGTTCAGCCCCTTCTGGATTTCGTCTAGTAATTTATTGTTTTCCCTAAGTAACGTCAACATGTTTTTGTACTCTGTTGCGATCAATACATGCGTATCTTTCATCGTATGATTTTGGATTGCACGCCACACTCTATCGACAGTTTTAAAATGCCTCGCCTCTGTTGGCATTTGTCGCATGATATCTTCGGAACTGAAGATCGGTTCCAAGTACATCCATGTTGCTTGACACTGCAAATATAAAAAAATAGTCAGAGTATCTTACCTGAATTACATTACTGAATTGATAATTCATATATTGGACAAACAACTTGGCATATAAAAAATCGTTTGGTAGAACATCAGCTGAGATCAAAATATGCGTTAAGGTAACATAGATATAGAATAAATTGTGATTTTGTACCATTAACCATTGTTCTAAAATATCTTGCATCGAAATCAGTTTCTCCTCCCAGGCCTGCATTTCAGATTCAAAAGCTTTAACGTAGGGGGAGCCACGCATCGTTTGAGCCTTGAGGATGTGATCGTCCATCATAACTTGAATATCATCTACAGCTGATAAAATGTTGACTCCAGTTTCCCTGAAAAAAAGGAAGAAACTGTAGATGAATATCAGTAAAGGTTTACGACTTTACCTGTAAGGCACACATTCGAAGCAAACGTCGACCCATTCTTCTTTCATTTTCGCCAAATTCTTCTCCAGAGCGTACTCTTTAGTTGCAGCTGCCCCAATTTCTTCCAGCTGCGTCGTGAATTTTGGTAATCCAGCTTCTATCATGTCGTTTAGAGTTGAATCTTCTGTAATAATCAGAGGAACTCCGACAATTTCGCTAATCTGGAATTTTGCAAAGATATTTAATCTGTTTTCTTTGTTAAATATTTAGAAGACTCTTAACATATAGCACATAGAATAGGGAAATGAGTAAGTTTTATTTCGAACGTTACACACCAAATGGCGGTAACAATACCTACAATCAGTTTTTCTATTGCCATCCGATGGGTAATAGTGGGGAAGTAAACATTTCGGACGTTTGGTTGCTTAGTTATAAACTAATTATTACAAATGCATTGAATTTCCAAGTTTATCTCTAGTATCCTGAACTTCAGTTTTGAACTTACCTTATCCCAATGTCGTTTCTGTAAGCCCTTATTGCATACAACTTGTAAAACTGGAAGAAACTGTCGAAATTTTTCCACCTTAGCTCGAACCATTTCTGCCATTCTCTTTGCGCCTGCATTGTCGCTTAAGGTTTTGGCCAATTTGTACAAAACTCTCCACACTGAATCGATATACTCGGTTATTTGATCTGCATCAAGGTTGGCGAAGGGCCCATAGTACCTAATTAAAAACAAAGAAGAATCTGTTGGAAAACTTGCGACACTCAGATTAATCAATCATTCGATAAGTAGAACTTAACAATTATAGTTCTGGTGCATATCCTGTGGTTATTGTGTTACTGAGTTTCTCAGGATTTTTTACACTTGATTTGGAAAAGAGATTGTAGAAGATCGAAAGACGTTTTTTTATATAAATTATTGTGAAATGAAGCGTTAAACAAGGTTTAGATGTATTGTGTTGACATTTATAAGACGAAGGAGGAAAGTTAAGCGAGTCACGTTAAGTTCTGTCTAACTTTGTTAGAGTGAAATAAAGTTTTGTTGGATTTGAAAAACAATTTGATAAAATAATCATGTTTGATAATTTTAGCAATATCACCTTGCGACATCTAACGTTTAAATATCTACTCCACAACATGTGATTTCATTACCAGTTATCAACAATAGAAATAATACCGTCTAGTAGCTTACTAAATGTTGTACGTACTATCGGATTTGACACCTACCAAGATACTTGTCCAATGGTATGAAGAATTTTTAACTCTTGATTGTCTTAGGAACCAAAAATCTACCCCTGGATCAGCCTACTCAACAATATGATCTGTTTACAAAGAAACCTATGAAAACTTTAAAGGTTTTGATGGCGTTCTGGAACTATTACTTACCTTCAAGTGCTCAGTAATTTGACTGAAAACTCTGTTCCACTCTAGACTAAGTTGAGAAGTTAGGCATCTGCTAAATGGGCAATAGCTTTACAAAAGTCATCAACCATTTATATGAAAAGGCTACAGTTTTAGATTCCAAGAAAGTAAAACCCAATTCTCAATAGGTTGCTTAAAGCAAGGCGATACCATTTTGCCCAAAAGATGTAGCAAGATGTAGCAAGAAGTCGAGAATGAGCTCCAATAAGATGGTAACGACGTTCTACAACGCATCCGTACGAACTGAGTGCAAGCGGTTTGAGACCGAGATTTGTGGAGACATATATTTAGCAGTGGAAGAAAATGATGGAACTCAATATCCAAATGAATCAGAATGGCTTTCATATTTTAAGATGATATGCATACCAAAAATTTAGCTATGATAGTGTTTTCAGATCTGTATTTTATGCTTCAATTGTTAAATAAATTATGTTTTGGTAATATATACAGACAGGGTATTCAAGATAAACAGGCCAATTAAGTGACCCTGAGATTTGAGATAGGGAAAATAGGTGTTGCAGTATATCATTTGAAAGCCCTTTTTATGGACTATACCGTCATAATACATTTTTTATTGCAATTCCTGTTCATGTAACAGAAAACCTAACGGACCTAGTAGTAAAACCGGATTATTAAATTAGAAGTGTTTACCGCATGGAAAGTATTAAAAAGGATTTGTTTTATAGTACGCTCTTAAACCACCCTGTTTCACTGCAGCACCCTGTAATAACACACAATACAAGAAAAACATTAAACGTACACATTCATTTATTTAACATTATTTTTGCTGATATTTACAGCAAGTTTGTTTATCGGTTCTGACCCTTATTCGATCATTTGAAGCATTGTACATTTATCTGCCAAGTGATTACTTTACTGATTTGTTGAAAATTTAAAAGATAATTATGGTATACACATTGCAAGAACGTGTTGAGCTGGTAAGTCTTTAATACCAAAATCAAAATTGTGCTCGATCTGCTGCAAGGGTTTTTAACCAAAACCATCCCGAACGTAACGTTCGTCTTAAATACGTATTGGAGTTGATTTTAAAATTTGTTGAGACGGGCTCAGTAATGAATAACAAAAGAGGTCCCATTCGAATTGTAAATAATGAAGGGGTAGCTGTGGCTACATTGGGCCATGTTCAAGTTATACCAAACACGCAGTGTGTCCAGCAAATTTCTGCAGCTTCCGATATTAGCAAATCTAGCGTTTTTAGAATTTTGCATATGTACAAATTCCATCCATACAAAATTAAATTACTTCATGAATTGAATGAGCATGATTGGGATCGAAGGCAAGAGTTTTGCGAAATTATGACCTAGCGTATGATCGAAAACCCAAATTTCTTGTACAATGTTTGCTTTTCGGATGAGTGCACTATTCACTTCATGGGGAGGTTAACAAACACAACTGAAGATTTTGGAGCGATACAAATCCTCATTTATTTCGAGAAGTCCATAATCAACATCCGGTAAAACTAAACGTTTGGGCAGGGAGTTTGGGAAATCATCTAATTGGACCCCTGTTTATTCCTGATAATTTAAATGATCAAATTTATCACAATATATTGGAAAATGAAATTAATGCCTTGATAACAGAAAAATTACAAAATGATGCTCAACTACATGAAGAGAACAACAAGATGGAGCTCCTGCTCGCTACGCCGCACCAGTTCGTCAATACTTCGATTCGAATATATTGGTCGCTGGATTGGAAGAAGAGGTCATATAGAATGGCCTGCTCGATCACCTGATCTGAACCCTTTGAATTTTTTTGGGACATGTTAAATCCAAAATTTTTATGACTCAGCCTGAAAATTTGGACGAACTACGTCAACGAATTATAGCGGAGTGTCGTCAGATAACACCGACTATGCTGAGCCATGTCAGAGACGGCTTTCAATCAAGGTTGTACTATTGTTTGGAAGTCAACGGAAAACACTTTGAACATTTCCTTTAGAGGCATTGTATTGTAATGTAAATTCGTTTTTTTTAATACTCTTTTATTATTACATGTACAGAAATTGCAATAAAAAATGTTATTACGACTGTAAAGTCCGTAAAAATTGGTTTCAAATGATATAGGGCAACACCTATTTTCCCTGTCTCAAATCTCAAGGTCATTGAATTGGTCCCTTTATGTTGAATGCGCGGAAGCGCTAATTCACCTCAAAAAATTTCCCCCTCGAAACAAAAATCGACTTGTTTTTTCTTACTGCAATAGTTTTGAAAATAACTAAGATATTCAATATGGCTCGTTTGAGATGGAATACCCTGTATATAAAGTGATTTTCTTTCTGTAAAATACAGTCATAATTTATGCTTACCACAAGTCATAACTTTTATGGTATTCTAATACCGTGTGCCACAACTTGTCATAGGGATCAATGGTACTAAGCATTTTGCTAAGATTCAAGAACGGTGACGGGTCGATATCCAGAAGCTGCTCCTCTTCATTGATTTGTTCAGCTTCGGTTTTGTCTTTCTGCAAATTATCTTGGTTTATTAACTATATTGATTAGTTTCTTACTGAGAATGATTAACTAAAAAGAAATCTTATACAAAAAAATGTTAAATTTTCTAAAGACAAAACTTAGGAAGATCATAATAGACCATAGTTGAATTGTTTGTTTTTTTCGTACCGCTAATCTCTGGACCAAACTCTCGACAGCTGACACGCCATCTTCCATCTCCTCCAAAGTCAGTATGGGTGGATCTTTCTTTTTGAATTGGTTAAGTAACTTCTCGTCTTTCTTTAATCTGGTATCGAATTGAATTTTCCTGTTTCTGAGAACAGTTTCGGCTTGATCTCGTTTCATGTTGAGACGCTGTATAGCCAGTTCAATAACTGCTTCCATATCTTTTGGCCACAGGAATACTCTGCAATTAAGGTTGAGGTCTTCCGCTAGAAAATATATACACAGCGGTAAATAACTACTCACCATCTTTGCTTATATATACTATGAAATTAAAAAAAGGATTTGCATATGAAATGTGATGATCATTTCTGGCCAATCCGTACATACGGCGCCTATTTGGATAGACAGACTAACCCTATTTTAATCTTTTTTACATACCTACAGTTTTTTTACGCAAGCTAGTCGGATGTCAAATGATATAAGTTTTTTTATAGCTAGCTCTTAGTCAATAATGATGCTTTTGTTGATAATACCAAAAAGTTCGAAACTATAATTGTTATTACCTGAAAGATGAGCATGTTCCATAAGGAAACTAACATACTCTGCTGTTTTTCTGATTTGTTCTTTCAAATTGTACATGGTAACATCTCTGCATTCGATGACGTAATTTTGGAGTTCTACCAATTCAGCAACGGTATCGGGACTGCCACTTACTTTTTGAGACATATCATCGAATGTATCACAAATTCTAAAAGAACAGTATTTAAGAGTAATTTCAGTCTGCCATACAAATTGTTAATTAACTATCACAGCTTTGATAATGCTGTGCACAATAAACTTCTGAGATTACTGCCCGTATTACAGTCGGAAAATCGAAACATTAAAGTTATTATTAAAAATCTAGCCTGGCATCAAAACTGACTGTATAAATGAGGCCAATTGGCATCGGACTCAGTCACCATTGAAAATTGAAAAGAAAATTAATGTTAATATATGATAGGCTGACGACCATAGAGGTATTATACTGTAGAGTGAATTAAGTATGGGCGTTACTGTAAGTGGCAGTGTAATGACAATAGAAAGAGAAAGACAATATCAGGGTGCTGTTGCTATGTCTCTACCCTACCACCAATGACACTGAGCAATCAGGAACGACCCGCTTATTCTCTCTCTCTTTCTATTGCTATTACATGAATTTCGCTACTTCACTTGCTCTACAGTATAATACCTCTATGCTGACGACACAGTCATTAGTGCAAATTATCTAGTTTGACAAAGTTTAATTGATAAGGTAACAGAAATCGGAGACCTGCTTGGCATGAAGATTGAAGATACAATAATCCTCATGATTCGAGATCAGAACTAAACTAATGACGGATAGAACATTTAACAGTTTTATTCACACGGTGTCCTAAAAGTTTGGAAACAGCACAATAAATTTCGAAAAATACATTTTGAAAAAATGATTCAGACACAAGATTTAGGGTTTTCCCCTGACTATTTAATGGTAACCCTAGATTTGACCTTGACCTTGGAGGTCATTTTAAGGTCAATTTAATCTTTTCAAATAGAATCCCTACTTTTGATTCGCAAAATGAAAAGAGGGGGAAATTTTACGTTCAGATATGTCTTTCATCATTTTTTGAATTTTACCTCTGATGGCCGCTGAAGTTTCAAATCAAGGTCGCGCATCAAAAAGTGACTAATAGCAAAATAACCTCGCTAGTTGAGGCAAGGCCATCCACCCGGTCAGTTAAGGCAAGGCTTACGATCCCGGCTACTTAAGGTCATGTAATCCACCCGGCCAGTTAAGCCAAGGCTTACGATCCCGGCCAGTTAACTAAATGATAATAAAGTTTTAGGAAGGGTTAGAACTTTTGTTCAAAATGTTCTCTATCAACGTCCTGGTACATTACTAAACGAACATAAATTTTCGATCGCACATCTTATCAATTCATGCGTAATATCTGTGGAAACATTGATTATTCTTTGTCTCAGATCTTCTAAATCTCGTGGTTTAGTGGTGTACACTTTGCTCTTTTTTGCTCGTTCTGTAGCCCCATAAAAAAGTCAAGTGGGGTCAGAACAGAGGGCCGGGCTGCCCACTCAATAGTTCTTCTACGGTCATTAATGACCATCAGAGGTCAAATTCAGAAAATGGTTAAGGCCAAATTTGACCGTAAAATTTTCCGCTCTTTTCATTTCCGGGATCAAAAGTAGGGCATTCTGTTTGAAAAAAAAACTTGACCACAAAATGACCTTGCAGGTCAAGGTCAAATTTAGGATTATCATTATTCAATGATTAATTTTTTTTCGGAGTCATTTTTCGAAAGTTATTGTGCTGTTTCCATACTTTTGGGTCACCGTGTAACTTGGCTGCTGGATTGTATTAAACTTGAACATAAATGGTCAGATCCTGACATGAATAAAACAGGGCACAATTAATATGAAGAACTTCTTGTGTAATCCAATAGTAAAGGACACCCATAAAAAATTGAAACTATTAAAAAATAATTTTTTATTTCAAATGCTCCATTGAAAAATGCTCTACACCTGAAAGTTAAAAAATATATATATCTCTAATTCCTCCTAATTAACCGATTGGAATTCCTCCAAAAACATACGGAATATCTCCTGGTGGCATAATTTTTGTAAAAACTTTTTCGTGCCTGAATTTTCATAATCAGATTGTTTTCTTACGTTTCGGTTGAGCAATTTTACAAAATGCAATTTTTAAATTTTTATCAAACTTTCGTTATTGTGATGAGAGTTTTTTTTTTAACTTGACATGAATTAGCAACTTTACATTTACTATCGCAGATATGATACTGAGAAGCTTGAATCAAAATGTCAAACAGGCATAAAATGGTGAGTTTTTTTCAAAAAGAACTGAGTTTAACACAGGTTTGATAACGGGAGTATGTGGCCCCCAAATTAAAGTTAGGATTTTTTCAGTCCCCTCTTAACTTTGACTCATGCCCTATAGGCTTTACTGTTTCCGAAAATTTTAGCGATAAGGGGAAGTCACAATCAATTTTCGAAAATTTTCTTTTGTAAACTATCCCAAAAATAGGAATTTATTTATTAAAACTGTTTACTCAGGAGTAGGCCACCAAACTGTATATTTGATTCTTTTTCTTTCAGTAGTTTCGGAACAAATTGGCAGAATACAAAAGTCTTATTCCTACCATCCTGCTGGAAACTTTTCCTTAAAAATTTAGACCTGGACTAACTAAATATTGGCAAGATCATAGAGGTCTATCGAAGTTAAAGTATAACTTACTTTCGGTTGTGGTTATGGTTTTCCATTATAAAGTAATCAATAATTTTTGTACGAAGCTTATTTAAAACAGAATAAAGATCTTCGTTAAGAAAACTGCAGTCTAAATTGAAGAAATTTAAGGGTATATTTCTCCTCAAATCAACCATTTCCTTCTTGAGCAATTCAAAGTTTCTAATTTTTCTGGTAAAATCCTGAAACATATGCCATATATGTCGTCAAAAATGCCAAAAAATATCAAAAAATTGTATAAAGGACAAAAAAATGACTAAATGACAAAGAATGTTTAAGAATATCAAAAAAATGGAAAAAACGTCAGAAAAATTCCAAAAAATATTGAAAATGTCAAAAAAAACAATAAATGTGATAAAAGTCAGACTATAGATACCAAAAAAATGTCAAATCTGTCAAATAATTCTAAACTAAAAATGTTATAAAATATCAAATATGTTAATAAACTGTCAAAAATATCAAAAAAACCAAAAAGTGTCATAAAATATCTAAAATGTCAAAAGTATCAAAACATAAATGTCACAAAATGTCGGAAATCTCCAAACTTAGAGCATTTACTTTCTAGAGATAGCCTGCAGTACACAAATGCACTAAGACTAAGGAGAGAGAGGGCAATAGAGAGGGCAAGAGGTTATTTCACTCGGTTGGGAGCTGCTTCCAATGAAATACATTCAGCATGTTGTTCATTGGCTGCTTCCACCCACTAAGTGAAATAGCCTCTTACTGTCTCTATTGCCCTCTCTTTCTAGCGTTGCAACGATTTTATGCTTGACAGGCTATATCTAGATGGTAAATGATCTAAGTCTCCAAAATTTTGAAAATGTCAAAAATGTCAAGAATGTTAAAAACAGTCAAAATTAACAATTAACGGTCACCGGCTACTGAAACTATAATATATGCAAACACAAGGAAAAAAATACAAACCACTCTTGAATGATAAATAATAATGTCAACCAGCTAACCAAATTTTTTGAATAGACCTTACAATATACAATATCATAATGTAGTTATTGTATAACATGAGATTAAGTTTTAATCTGTCATTGCTTGCGTTGGTATCCAAAACGAAGTTTCCCTCTGGCAAAGGATAACTTAAGACGGGGGTACTCGTCAATGCTCTTTTCAGTGCCTTGAAAGATAGCTGGCACTCCCCGTCCCACTGGTCTTGTACCTTCCCCTCTGTGAGTCTAGTAAGTGCCTTGGCGATGTTGGCAAATCCGGCTACGTACCGACGATAGTACGTGCATAACCCCAGGAAACTTCTTAACTGATGGATATCTTTAGGTATCGGCCATTCCTGGACAGCTTTGATTTTCTGTTTATCCACAGCTACTCCCTGTGCGGAAACTACATGTCCAAGATATTGCACCTCTTCTTGGAACAGCTGACACTTCTTCGGGCTTAACTTTAGACTGGAACTTCTAAGTCGCCGAAATACCTCGTCCAGGTTCCTCACGTGGTCTTCAAAAGATTTTCCAACCACGATAATTTCGTCAAGATACACCAGGCACGTTTTCCATGAAAGCCCTTTTAACACTGTTTCCATCAATCTTTCAAACGTTGCTGGAGCATTACACAATCCAAACGGCATTACCGTGAATTGATAAAGTCCTGCGCCGTCTTTAGCAAGTTCCACCTGCCAATAACCGCTCTTCAGGTCCAGGGTGGAAAACATCTTCGATCCAGCCAATGTATCTAAGGTATCGTCTATTCTTGGAAGGGGATAGCTGTCTTTCTTTGTAGCGTGGTTTAATTGCCGATAGTCCACGCAAAATCGGGTCGAACCATCTGTCTTTTTAACCAAGACAACTGGAGAAGCCCAAGGGCTATTGGATGGTTCAATAACACCTTCTTCCTCCATCTCGCGGACTATCCTGTCGGCTTCTTCTCTTTTAGCTAGAGGTAGTCTTCTCGCCGACTGTCGAATAGGTTGAGCGTCCCCAGTATTAATTTTTCTTTTGCCATTCCCTACATCGAAGATATTCTGGTAGTTTCTAACGATGTCCCTCAATTTTGCTCTCTGGTTTGGTTTCAAATTTTTAGATGAATCAGTGATGAGTCTTTCCAGTTCCTCAGATAGTTTACCTGGTGGTATTTCTGCATGCTGTGTGCTTCTGACTACATAGGAAACTGTTGAACAATGGCCCAAAGTTGTTCCTTTCTTTAGCATAACCGAGTAATGATTCAGGTTCATTACTCTTAGTGGAACAATCTCCCTGGCACGAAACAGAGTCTTCTCCACTGCGACTCCTCTGCCTACATTTTCGTCATTAAGTTCGGGATCAAACATCATTACTATTCCAGCTTGAGCTGTCCCATCTAAGCAAGCATCTATAATGATTTCAGCTCTTTCCGGAACATTGACATACTCTGCTAAGATGGCTCGTAGCATTATGTTGTTGATGGGCTAAACATTATACACGACAGGTATTTGTACAGAGAACACATGTGAAAAGAAAACAGTCTATTAGACACGAGTTCCCCGAAACATTTTTGAAATTGTCCGACTACCAGGCAGAGTAAAATAATTTGAAGTAAACCTTGTTCCCAATTTTTGTTAAGATCTAAATAGGCTTTCTCAATATTAACAACTATGGACTGATTTTTAAACCAAAACACCAATATTCACGCGTAAACTAATGACTGCTAAAGAGAGAAATCTGGACAGCATATGTAAAAAGTTTATACATTAAAAAATTAACGTATTACAAACTTACCTTTAAATAAGGAAAAGGTTCCTGTTCGAAAAATTCCTGCAAGTCTTTCTCAGCCGTGCCATTCAGGATGTACAGATAACTGTCATAGTTCTCAAGATATTTTTTGGGTCCCACAAAATTACTCTCCACGGCGCTCATGAAGTCGTCGTATATATATTTTATAGCCTCTTCATCTCGGTCGACACTGTATAAAAATTTTTCCATCTTGGTAAACTCTGCACAGAAATATTAAAAAAATCATAAAACATACAGGGTGATCCAACAACTAGTTGGTTAGGGTAGTTGTAATTAATAAATATGTCTTTTTGACGTTTTAGGATTGTTTGCTAAAATCAACATTATCAAAAACATTTGGAAAGAATAGGGTAGGTTTTTGAGGTCCCAAAAAGGATCTCTGAATACCCCGTTCTTGAAACAAAAATATAAACATTTTGAGCAAAATGGAATTAAGTTTAGAACGATATTCATAAACATTGCTCATTTATTTGACTATCCTGACAATAAATATGATCCATTTTAAAGCAATAAGTTAAACCATCAACATCAGAACTTTTATTCGTACCTGGAAACAGTATAATTTCGATTTTGGGAATATTTCTTGTAACGTTTATAATTTTGAGAAAACATCGTTCCATTAGTTCCTTTAAATCATCATACGAAGGATTCAGGGTTAGATCGTTTGTGCCCAACTTCGCTTTAACGGTCAGCGTTAACACTGGTAGGTTGATCAAAGTCAAATCTTGATATTCATCTCCATAATTGTTTCCATCCTGAAAAAAGGTCATTAACTTTTAAAACTTTAATATTTTATTATCTTTAATTGCTTGTCGGCACTTATTTCTAATTTCGACTTATAAGTGTCGATTTTTATTTTTTCTAAGTTTTGTATCACCACTCATGTTTACAAAAAATACATTTTTTTTGATTTTATTTTCGGGTGAGATTAACTACATTAGGGGAACAATAATTCGCCTACCACCTTTAGTGGGTCAGATTTTATACTTTCATAGAAGCTTTCCAAATTAAAGTTAATAATTAACTGATACTACAATCCCAATTTCCACAATTTACGTTTTTTAAAAAACTGTACGATGCGTTTCGACTAATGTCTTTGTCAAGGAACTAGACTCACTGGGTATTTCTTGAAAAAGTTGTATTTATATTCGACGAATTACCAGGTACTTAATTTTGAAAAGTATTATCTAACTTTATTATAGGGGAAAGGATACCTCTTTAGATTAACTAAATAGGTTTATTAAAGGAGAATTATTTATTTCTCTCTGGTCGTTTAACAAATTACCGGTATTTTTAAGTTTATTAATCTCCAATGATTCTAAAAGGTTTAATTTATTGCCTTTATTTTCTGAATGTAATAATTTGAAATTTTCGTTGAAAAGATGTTTTTCTGTTACTAAATGTTCGGCATAATTGGAATCTGTTTTTTGTTTAATGAAAGAATTAAGAAGCTCATAGATACGTTTTTTATACGCTCTGCCCCTTTGACCGATATAGGCTTTAGGGCCATGACTCACATGATAATTTATAGACTCCCGATTTATTTTTTGGATCGATTTTCGATTTGTTATTTTTAATTAATTTTCCAAGACTATTGTTTGTTTTGAATGCAACATTAATATTCTTAAAAGGTTGCTAATTTTAAACTTGGTTTGCCAAAATAGGTTATATGTACTATTATATGAATCATTCTTGGTTTTGCTCTGTAGGTAATCTTCTCTTAATGCTTTTTGTGTATTTGATTTCTAAGAATATTTTCTATTAATTAAGTTTCAAACCCGTTATTTATTGCTATCTGTTTGATTATATTTAATTCTTTCTCAAAATTATCTGGTGATTGTTTTATGGAAAGTAATCTATGAACTATACTATTGTTAGCGGAAAGTTTTTGTTGATATGGATGTACAGAAGTGCGTTGAATCGTTAAATCGGCCTGAGATGACTTGTGAAATATTGAAAAGTCGTCTTTGCCATTTACCTTGTTAACTGGAAATTGATTTGATCATTTTGTTCACACTCTATCGTAAATTTGATATTTGGATGGATATTGTTTATAAAATTGAGAAACGTTTCTAGTTGTCGATTTGTCCCTATGAAACAAGTAACAATTTCGTGCACATAACTATACCAATAAATAAAGTTTTTAGCCAATACGTTTTGGTGAATTTTTGTTTTCGATATTAGCCATGCAGATTTCTGCGAGTATGGAGCTATGAGCACAGTAATTCTTTCATTAATCACAAAAAAAAGATTCCAATTATGCCGAACATTTAGTAACAGAAAATAATCTTTTCGTCGAAAATTTTAAATATTTACATTCAGAAAATAAAGCCAATAAATTAAACCTTTTAGAATCATTGGAGATGAATAAACTTAAAAATACCGGTAATTTGTTAAACGACCAGACACAAATAAATAATTCTCCTTTAATAAACCTATTTAGTTAATCTAAAGAGGTATCCTTTTCCCTATAAGAAAGTTAAATAATCCTTTTCAAAATTAAGTACCTGGTAATTATACTAGTCATTGAATATAAATACAGAAATATCCAGTAAGTCTAGTTCCTTGACAAAGACATTAGACGAAACGCGTCGGACAGTTTTTTAGAAAACGTAAATTGTGGAAATTGCGATTGTAGTATCACTTAATTATTATAATGAATTTCCACCAAGTAACGGCCGAATCAATTCAGCAAATTGAAGTTCTTAAAAAATTGGGTTTGGCAACTCATAAAGAGGGGTCAACATTAATCATTGTACACTTCTATTACAAAACTTACCTTAAATTTAAGAATAAATCCAACAAAATGCCTCAGACTCTTCATCACCAACCACCTCAGCTGTTGGCTCAACAACATATTGGCACACTTAAAAAATCTCTCAATTAAATCCGTTGAGTCTGCTACTGCTCTAGGGACGTACTGTCTCCAGTCTTGTTTGTAAGCCAAGAAAATATCAGCGCATGCTGGTTGCCAGTTTTTTAATAATATTCTTCTTGTGTCTTCACAGACAAGCGTCAATTGTTCTTCGAACTCTGTTGGATCAAGAGGAAACAGTGTAGGTTCTTCCAGTCTTGACACTGGGAGGATTAACATCTCATCATATCTAGAAGGGATTAAGGGGTATACATTTATATGATGCCCACAATATTATGTAATAAGTAAAATTATTGAATAAAATAATTCGATACTAAGTGTAAATCACCAGGGGAACGATTTTGATCATCACTGAGAAGGAGAATTTCTCTTTCTCCTGATAATATATCTATATATCTGTATATTAATCGTCAAAGACAAAACCGTTCGTAACCATTTTCTCCTGTGTTTCTTAACCGATTTTCTTTATTTTTATTTTGTTTAGTATTTATTGACGAGCTTTAGTGGAGAAATGTAAAATTCAGTTATAATATGGGTTCATTCATTAAATAAAATAAAATAAAAAATTCACTATTTACGTCAAAGCTGATAATGCCAACTAGACCAGTTGCAAACGGTTTAAGTGCAAATATTTTGAGGAATGACAGGATAGGTAAAAAAATCAAAAAGCATCTTTACAAAAAAGCTGTAAATTTGAAGACGCGAGATGTAAGATCGACATCTAGGATTTTCGAGAGAATTGGCACACAGAGGTTCCGAATCTGGAGCCGTTCCGTGTAATTGCTGTTCTCTCTTAACTCCTAGGACAGAAGGTCATGTTAAAATTTTTAGGTTGCTTCACCTCTGAGAGATATTGAATACTCTCTTCGAGGTGTAATTCCTTTGTACGCAAGACAATATATATTATATATTATCTATAACATATATTGTTTCTGGTCAGGGAACCTTCATCAGTTGCGCTTCCCACAATTGAATGTCCTATAGAACACTTCTTTATGTATTTGATACATTTCGTTAAATTTGAACACACGAGATGTAAGACCGACATCTAGGATTTTCGAGAGAATTAGCACACAGAGGTTCCGAATCTGGTGCCGTTCCGTGTAATTGCTGTTCTCCCTTAACTCCTAGGACAGAATGTCACGATACAATTTTCAGGTTACTTCACCTGTCAGAGATATTGAATACTCTCATTCCTTTGTATGCAATTGTGGGAAGTGCAACTGATGAAGGTTCCTTGACCAGAAACAATATATGTTATATATAATATATATTGTCTTGCGCATCATTTGTTTGTTAAACCCAAAATTTTTGTTTGCTCAATCAATGAACATTACGTCGCTATTTTTGGTGTAACGTGTCGTCCAGAGAAAGCTCTAAAACAGTTCCGACCACCTGCAGGGCTAGCCTCTGAAGAAAGAAGAATCAAGAAAACACCACCTGCAGAGCTTCGACTTAAAAGGTCAGTGATTAACTTTTATTTGGTGATTTCATTTACGCGACGGCACGTGGTTTATTGATTGTTCCGCTAAAGGTCCTTCGTCAATTACATTATTGCATTGAACCAGCATTGAACTAAAACCGCAACATCTAATTCATAATTTTTTTTGAATATTATATGTAATGTGCCATCGAGGACATTACAATCGAAAAATTTTTATTCAAAAAACTAAATATGATCTTGAAAGTAATTTCAAGAACATTTTGTGAGGTCATGTTAAAGGTCATACTATCTGAGGTCAAAAATATGGTCTTATTTAAAAAAAACTTGGTCATTACTTTCAAAGTCACGATCATGGTTAAGGACATATGCAATAGCAAAATCTTCTAGTCTTTGAGACCCATATAACAAATCGATTTGATCTTAAAGGTATAAGCCAAGGTCATACAAGTGTTCGCCCTCATGTCTACGGTCAAGGTCACCGTTAAGTTGCTAAGGAAAAATCTTAAATCTTTTGTCCGAAAGGCTTTTCCAAAATTATTCCTTTAAAGTGTTATGGCGTTTCCATATTTTTTGATCAACCTGCATAAAAGCTACACATAATGTATTCAAATTGTCTGTTTTAAAGTTACATCGCTTAGCGCTGTGGCGTTTAGGAAACTATAATACATGCTACAAGGAGTTCACAGTACTTACTTTTCAAACCACAAGTCTCTCAGTTTCCTGATGACAATATTTCCTTTATAATAGTGTTTTTCCATATAATGAGTACTCAGACAGTACTGGTTGTGCCAAGGAACTGGAGCTCGAACTAACATCACCGGATAGTCACTGGGGAAAGTTTGGAAATGTAACCTAGAACAAACTCCAATGTAGTCTAATTAAAGAATATTTTCCTAAGTTGTTACCTTTTCCATTCTGATGGATTTTTTAAAACGTATAGTAACAAATTCTTCCGCATGAAAATGCAATACAGTTTTAACAAAAATTGTTCCCCTGCAGATACTATCGCTTTGTAGTCTTTTAGCTTTTGGTATTTTTGTGGAATTTTTGAGCGGATTCTTAGTAGGAGGTGTTTATCGTAGGGTGGTATGTGCTCATCTTCAATTCCCTAAAAATAATTTTAAGGGTACGTTACGTGTACATTTGGCTATTAGAGGGAATTAATAAAAAATTTAAGTATCCGAACTATGACTAGAATTCTTTCCCAAATCACAGGTACCTACAGAAAAACAAACAGAAATGGCCGGAGAAAATCAAAAACAGTTACAGAACGAAGAAATGCGGTACAGCTATTAACTATACCCAAAATTATTCCATATTAAAAACAACTGAGTGGTCATTTTTCGACAGTATAAACATAAATATGAAATATTTGCATTCATTTTGTAACCTTAGATATTATGATTTGGATTTTGTTTTTTAACAACTATTCCAAGATTTATCCTGCTATCAGATCTCAGGAGCACAATCAGACAGACCCGAGGATAATGCAAAGAGACCTAAATCTGCCGATGACTCCAAATAGATTGTGTGAATATGCTCTTGGTCAGTGAAGTGGTTCAGAAGTTACACAATTATTAACAAATTAACCAACTTTTACTTACGTAGACTGTCACACCACTAGAAGATCCCGGCAATGAGTCAGCCGAAACAAATATACTGAATGACTGTGACATGAATCAATTAAATCGTTCATATATTACAGGATAACAAATAGACGCAGATACAAAAAGCGATAAATATGTTGAATAACTTGAAAATTAAACATCTCCAGGAAATGATTGTAACGAAAGGTGTATGAAATTTTGTTGGTTATCTAGCGGTGACTCTGGATGTTACCTTGATTGTCAAGATTATTTTGGGGTTAGTACTTTTTTTAAATTAATTTTCTCCTAAAGTACTGAACGCAAGAGGTTGAAATTTGGTATCAATGCATAGTTTGGTGACCCGATCAGGAGTACATATCGTAAATGAAGAAATTTTGATTTTAGGGGTACTTCGGGAGGGGGGGAACTAAAAAAATCGACCGTTCCCCCCCTGATCTCCGAAACTAATGAGCCTACAATTTTGAAAAATAAGGAGAAACCAATAATTTTAATTTTGGGGGGCAAATTATAGAATTAAATGAAAATTTAAAAAAAACGCATCATGTAATATATCAAATGAAAGGTCCCATTCTGAGGAACACAAATATATGTTTTCATATTAAAAAAAAATAAACATATTAGCGAAAATATACCAGAATTCCCCCCCCCCTTATCTTCAAAACCATAAGCTTGTAAATTTTGAAAAAAAAAATCAGGTATAGTGCCTTACTGGAAAAATAAGGAGAAAGCCCTAATATTCAATTGGAGGGGGGGGCAAATTATAGGATTAAATGGAAAATAAAAAATTATAATTGTTTCTAACGGATCAAGTTATATATCAAATCAAAGGGCTCGTTATGACGAATACTAATATATATTTTATTTTTTTAAATAAATATTTTAAAATATATTAAAAAAATATTTTAAAAATTACCCATTCCCCCTTTATTCCCCAAACTAGAAGACCTAAATTTTTTTGTTTACAGGAAAAATCCGAAGAAATCTCTAATATTAATATTGGGGGGCAAATTATCAAATTTTATTAATTAAACGGAAATTAAAAAAATATTTTTTAACGCATCATGTAATACATCAAATGAGAGGGTTTATTATGAGGAATACAAATACATATTTTTCGTATTTTTACAAGATTTTAACATAAAGATATAAAAAATTCTCATTTCTCGCTTTATTTCCGAAACCATACTACCTAAACTTTTGAAAATAATTAGGGGTACTGGTGCTCACTTGAAATTTAAAAGAAAAATTATTAGAAAACCCCCATAGTAATTTAGGGACAAATTATACAATTATGTGGAAAATAAATATTAAATTTTCAAACGCATCATATCAGATAAAAGGCTCATTATGTGAATTACAAATATATCATATTTTTAAATCATTTGTTTAAAAGATATTAACAAAAATATTAAACAGCGACTTAATTCCCACTTTAGAAACTACACTATTTGAATTTTGAAATATATATTTTATTTGTATTTTTAAATAATTTGAATAATATATTTAATAATTTATAATTTAAAACTTGACCTATTTTGCCCTATATCTTCCAATCTACAGAGCATCAAAATTGAGACAGTAGATTATAAAAGGCTTCCCAGAAAGTATATTAGTAAAATAAAACTCTAATGTTAATTTTTGGGGGCTAAATTAGAAAATTAAATACATACGTATTCTTATAAAAATCAAGCGAATCCTGAAGCAGATAAAATAAAAAGTCTATGTGTGGAAAATGAAAGTGTATATTTTTTATAAATTTAAAACGCTTCCTTTAAAAATATTAGGGCAAATATATGAAAATGCACTCATTCCCTGCTTGTCTGAAACTGGAATATTAGAATCTTGAAGGTGGTACGGAACGCTTAGTATGCGAGTCCAACTCGGACTTGACCAAATTATTTGAAATTAAACCGCATTTCCTTGACTCACCATCAAATAGATCTTTGAGGTCCAACTCAAGGTCAGAAATCCAAGTCTCGACATTACGGAACGTATAGAAAGAAATCTGTTAGAAGTTAGCAGTAGGAGTTTACGGTTTCTCCCAGGCTATTTTGTGATAACTTTGAGTTTGACCTTCAACTTGACTCTCTAGGTTTCAGGATTACCTGTATTTTTAAAAACTAGCAACTCTAATAATGGATGGAATAGAAGAATTAGATAGTTGATAAATCTTGGAACAGTCATCAAAAACAGAAATTTCCGCAACAAGATTGACTTGGACTGCTCGTAAAAAGTTAAGCAGTGAATTTAAAAGAAAACATATAGTGGTGCCTATTAGAATATTCGGCCAATGCTCATACGGAGTATCACGGAAATATCACAGATCAAACCACAAAAATAAAAATTGTGCCTAAGATGAGAATAAAAAGTGAACTAGCATAATACTGATTTGACGAGAAGCTTCAAGGAACGCATTTCACTATAGTAAACGGAGAAATGATACTAAAGGAAGACAAAGTCTAAAGAATGAAGGAGTCCCATATCCAGAAATGGATTAAAGAAGTAGACTGATGCTACTACAAATGAGAAAAATGAAATAAGTATTCACCTCAGTAAGATAATATAGCATCCTTTGTATATCCTTTTGCTTTATCAATTTGTTCATGTCAATGTGGCACTCTCTAAGCATATAATCCTTTTGTTCATCAGGATCTTTAGGTAGAACTGCTTGGAGCTTTGCTAATTTTCTGAAAAACACGATTCTGTAATTATCTCTGTATTTATGATTTTGATATTACGTTTTCTTCTAGTGTCAAATACGTGATGTATGCACATGTAAACAGATAATGGTCAACCTTACTCTGGATCATCAGTACAGCCTTCATATTTCAACAAATCAACTTTCTTTCGCATATTTCTTATTGTTTGCCGTCTCTCCTCTTTAGCCTTTTGCTTTCTCCAGTATTCGCCCGACAGTAATTCGTCAATAGTGCAAAAACATTCATCTTGTTTTTTCCTCTTCCTTAGCATCTCCTGCCGACGTTTCTCGTCCTCTTCCATTGATTTGTACTTTTTTGGTGGGTATTTTAGATTACCTGTAAAAATACAAAACAATATAGGAGAGGATCCGAACTATGATCGACCTTCACCATTGTGTCGACCAGATAAAAATAATATTTTATTAAAAAAAGTGTCTGAACTTGACTTAATATGGCAACCCCAATAAAATTTTTCAAGATTATTATTAATTAAAATTTATACAATATGTAATTATTTAATTTCACCGGCGTGTCTACTGAACGAAACAAACTCCAGTGAAAAGTACCTACTATACACAATATGCAACACCTCAGGAGCTTACTTTTGTTGGTCTTTATTACCTGGTAGCTGTGTTCAAACAGGTAAGTTGATGTTAAGAATTGCACTCTTTTGTCAATAACTCCGAACTACTCTTAAAATGGATTACAAATAATATAATAAGGTTAGGTTAGGTTAGGTTAAAATGAATTACAAATAATGTAATAAGGTTAGGTTAAACTAGGTTAGGTTAGGTTAAAATGATTTACAAATAATGTAATAAGGTTAGGGGTTAGACTAGGTTAGGGTTAGGTTAGGTTGAAATGAATTACAAATAATGTAATAAGGTTAGGTTAGATTAGGTTAGGTTAGGTTTAAAATGAATTACAAATAATGTAATAAGGTTGCCTGAAAACAATTTGTCACAGATGCTAGTTGCAAGACTTGAAAAATTCTAATAAAAACGCATGTGGGTCTGATGGAAAAACTCTTATAAAATCAGGAGTACCACAAGGGTCCATTTTAGACCTCTAACTGTTTCTTATATACACGGCCGACTTGTATTAACATACTGTGTGTACCACCCAGTCTTATGCTGATGATACACAGATAAGTCTCAGTGTTGATTCTAGTGACTATATAAATGCGTGCAAATTAATTAACTCTGATCTATTAGCGATACAAGACTATTGTCATAGTAACAATCTTAAGATCAACCCAGAAAAGTCAAAATGTTTGTTGTTCACGTCAAATACATACTATAGTTATCTCAAAGAAAACATTACGATAAAAAATGGAAATGAATTAATTTCTATTCTAGACGAAGCAAAAATTTTAGGAACTGTTGAGTGGAAGATTAGCCGTAGGCTAAACTACGCCTTTTGTTTTACTTTGTATGTGTATACTGTATAGATTTATGTATGTGCATGCTGTATAGATATATGTATTACATAGATGAAACAATAAAGACGCTTTATTTATTTGTATATATTTATTTTCTTAGTAGAATATGTGTGATGAACGAATATGATTTATTGGGCAGTGACAGACTATCACGGTGGCCGTAATGGAAGTAATACAAGGAGGGACAAGAGGATTAAGGTACAAATCCTCTTTATGTGGTAACCCTGTTCAGGAGAATTGATTGCTACCGAAATTCCAACTAGATCAAATTCTGGAGATTAGGAGTAGCATTAAATGATGATGTCCAGTTTACAGAACAGAATAAACAGGTTATATAACATACTACTCAAAATTAAGTCACAAGTTCGTGATTATTTCACACTTATTTAGGTAAAATTGTGGCGTAACAACATTACGTAAAGTTTACATCACTTTTACATTAACGTTATGTAAAGATAATATATGTAAAAATTCTGTCAGCGTCACATTATTTATAGGTTTTTATCGTTAGTGACTTCTTTGTTATGTAACATGGAGGATTGGTGGTCACTAGAGAGTTCCGGTACCGTAGTCCTCTTCCAGTCATTCCCTTATTGTAACGATTTCAGTGCTATTGAAGATATTTTATGCATTAAAAAATATTCGTTAAGTAAAACGTACCTAAACCGTATGCTACTCAAATCCATTTATTACCCATGCCAACCATTCACAAAACCCCTTTTCAATGTATATAAAGAATAAATATTCATAATTTCTTACCTTCGCTATCCCAAATATTAGGAGCAGAAACTTTCTTTCTCTTTGCCAAGTTTTGCATTCGAATCTTTTGAGCCCCAGGTGTATAATTAGCACCTAAAATAAAATACAACAAATGATATACGATTTTTAAATCACCTGAAAAACTTACCAATTGATTCTGACGGTGTGTACAATCTCTGCACATCCTTGTAGAGCACCCCTTTCGTCCAAGTATTCTTAGCAAATATGGGAGGGTATTCGGTATGTTGCACTCTTTGAAATATTTCGCCTGGATGTGTTTCGCCTTCTTTAACAGCAACAGGCAATGGTGGTATTTCCATGGACTCTTTTCCATCAGAAGCATCTTCCCATTCGTCTTCATTTAAAGAATACATGTTGTAGAAAAGTTTTGTCAATAAACTGCTGTTGTCATTGTTTCTATAGGAACTGCGTTAATGACACTAATTTGAAATTCAATCACCAGACATTCGTCTGAAATTATTTTAATAACAGCGGCAGAACAACGGCTATTAGGTAATTTTAAGTTTAGATTTAGATTATTATTTAAATTTTTTGGATATTTCCTATAACTATGCTGCCCTCTTCTGGATGATATATAAAATTTTATTCATATTTTATCAGATTTTAATAGAAATCTATGTAGATAATTAATATAGAACAAATAATCAAAAACCATTTCTTAAAAGTTGAGTATTAATTTCTCAAAAATTTGTCTATTGAAACAATTGTTAAAAGATGTGAACGTTATTTATAATAATATTTTTAGAGCATTTTCATAATATTTTACGATGTTCCATCTACTGTGGAGTAGTTCAAGCTCAAATAGGCAACTAATATTACAACATAGAAATCATCATAATTGTATCCTCATAGATCTCTAATATTTTCTAATTCCTAAAGATAGCAGGAATGTATATTATAAATATTTAAAACTGCAAGACCCTTTAAAAGTTCATACACAATTTATAGACAGCACTTAAAGCTTAAAAACTATAACAAATCGAAAAAGGGCTCATGGATATTCTTTACAATTTCCGTATAATTATATCAATATATAATTAAGATTTCATTTTACGAAAAAATGATGGGAAGATTATTAAACCTCAATGCAAAGGATTATTCTTACCGGTTTTAACTTTTTTCCACACTTTATATATAACCAATTAATTAAATTAATTAATTAAAAATGTCTAATTTTACAGAGCTACAACTTTCGCACATAAAATAGAGAGGTGAAAACTTTAAAATATTAGTTCTTGGTTTTGGTAAATAAAATGTATTATCAGTACGCCAGCTTGGTCGAGGCACAAGCAGAGGTAATTGATGTAAAATGTCACTGCAATCTATGGGAGGATATGAACCGTCAATTTTAAAAGCCAGAAATTTCAAAAATCACCTCTGAATATTTTCGACCATCTAACTGTACTTATTATACCCTGGGTGCCAAACCAGAGCAGCGTATTCAAGCTGAGATTTGATAAAGGCGTTATAAAGTAAAATCAGAGTGCTTGGGTCTGAGAAGCCCTCAGAGTTTCGAATTATAAAACCAAGACTTTTATACTGTATTTCCAACATGCAAATTAAAATTTACTTTGCTATCAAAACTAACACCAAGATTTGTAATATTGTTCTGTCTTGATAAAGTAACAACCTCTACCTTGTAGTCTAACAAAATAGGAGTTTGCCGTCTGGCAAAAGTCATGGCGTGACACTTTGATGCATTTAATGGCAGATCGTTTTTTTTACACCAGGCATTCACATTGTCAAGACTTTTCTGTAGCCTATAACAGTCATTTACATTTTCTTTTACTGTATAGATTTTAATATCATCAGCATATAGCAGATATTGAACATCAACACCAACGTCATTTATAAAGAAGACAAATAATAGGGGCCCCAATACGAAGCCTTGAGGAGCCCCCTATGTGGACACAATTTCTTTTGACTTGAAACCACGGACTCAAGGTACTGCCTTCGCTTTGTAAAATATGATTCTAACAATATAATAAGTGAGGGAAATACACCAAAATGTTTTAGTTAAGAAATTTGACAAAGTAAGGCATAAATTGTTACTAAATACCTTGTTAGTACGAGCAAAATCTAAAATATTAAATCTAAACGTTAGCGGGAAGTATCTTAATACTCGTAATTTGGAACCTATATATTGTTATTTATATTTAGTATTTAGACAGGTTTTTTAAGATAATTTATTTGATAACAGATTTAGTATATTAAATTTACAATATCTGAGTATTTTACAGTAATTCTTCTTCACTATTTTTGTATGTATCAATACTAAAATTTTCTGTAATTTTGGTCTTGATCGTCCTAAATTTTTCATAAATTGTTAAAGTCTTTGTAAAATGTATCTAATTTTAGGTTTTTAATGGCTGCCGTAATTTTGGGGAACAATATAAGAAATCGTTAAAGTTAATGTGAATTTTAGGATATTAAAATTATTTAATTCTGATATATTTTGAACAATAAAATAAGTCTATTTCTCTTAAAGTTAATTTTTAGGTATTTCATTTATCATTACATGTCACTTTTTTTCAATGGTAGGTATACGATGTTCGTTAAAAATATAAATTTTGTTTAATAATAAAGTAAAGTATTTTGTCAATATCGAAAATTGTTGGGAAAAAAACTTAATAAGAACTGAAAAATGCATCAAATTATGACATTATGTTACTAATAAGCAAAGAATAAATAGCTTTTTAAAAAGAAATTACCGACATAAAACATAACAATAATGACACTATTAAATAAAAAATAATTCAATTGGACATTTTGTTCGAAAAATATTATATGTTCTATAAAACTATGTTTGAAGTTGATTCCAAGTCTAAAATATATATGTTCAATATAGGGCATTATTTAATTTATTTATTAATTAATAACAGAAATTGTTTAATATATAAAGGTTTTTATATTCCTATATAAAATAGATGCATTTCTAAGGTATGGCACCAACTTTACAGTTTTGTAGTAAATATAATATTATTGTTGAAAAACTTCGGTAAATCTATATATAAATAGGCAAAGACAAAACGGTTAGGTACCATTTTCTCCTCTGTCCCTCAACCGATTTGCTTTATGTTTGTTTTGTTTAGTAACTACTGACGATCTTCAGTGCAGAATGCTATTATTAATTTATCACATTGGTTCATTCAGTAAATAAAATATAATAAAAAAATCATTATTTACGTCCATACTGTCAACGCCAAACAAATAATACTGACCGTAGTGACAGTGCCGCCAGATGGTCAAAACTCAAAACATTGAGTAATTATATATAAAGGGAGCGAACGTTAGATGCTGTTATATTCTTAGAGCATGTACTTCTGGAGATAGCATGCAATACACAAATTTCGTACCAAGAGAAAAATGAGAGGGCAATAGAGAGAGCAACAGGCTATCTCACACGATTGGGAGGTGCAGCCAATCCACTACATACTGCACACAGTTCTTTGGATGCAGCTCTTAATCGAGTGAAATATCCTTTGGCCTCTCTTTCTAGCATTGGCACGATATATGTGCATTGCTGGCTACCGCCAGGAAGTACAAGCTCTAAGATTAGATTGGTTGACAGTGACAGGCTAACGCTCTTTCAGACTATCATGCGAAGACTATCTTGGATAGTTCAGCGTTGTTATTGATTAGTGGTAAAATAGTAAATAGTAGATCAGTATTGATTTTTCGGACGCGTTGCAGTAACTTTCATATTAAATATTCTGTTTATATTGTGAATTTAATTGTTTGATTAATATATTATTATCACAACCTTCCCGAAGGTATTGTGTAAAAAATTGTCAGACAGCGGACAATACAGAATGTATTAAATATTTAAGTTCTTCTAGGGTTGTTGGTCCTCTCTTTTCTTAAATATTCCTGAACTTGACTGAAACCGCAAATGACGAAAACTTTTAGGTTGAAAAGCACAATTTTTCAATTATTGTATCGAATATTTTGTCAGGAGCGGTTCCAGCCAAAAAATTGGGTTTGCAGTAACTTTCATATTAAATATTCTAATTTTAATGTGAATTTAATTATTGAATATAAATATCGAAGTTCTCATAGGGTTGTTGGTCATCTCTTTTCTTTAATATTCATGAACTCGATTGCCTCAAATGACGAAAACTTTTGGGTTGCAAAGAACAATCTTCCAATTATTATATCGAACATTTTGCCAGGAGCGAATCCAGCAAAAAATTTGGGGGGCCTTCATTTGTCAAAAATATTTTGAATGCCGATATTTGATTAATGTTTATTTTCCTTTTATTTCAATAGATTTGTTAATATGAGTGAACGATTTTGGTCATTATATCTACTTCCCCGATTTCTCCACAACTTTACTTTTTATAAAAATATGCTTTTTGCACTTTCATGAATTAGGATCGAATTTCGACCACTGGGCTACCACTAGTATTATAAAAAAGCTATGTATACTCATTTGTATTTGTATAACATGTAAGAGCAATATGTCTTGCGAAGTTACTTTATATGTAACTCATGTTAATTTGTCTTAATTGGGTGTTATATATTTTTTGGACAATAAACTGCTACTATTACTACTACTATAAAACTAGTATTATTATTATTATTGTGTAGTTGAAGCGGAACCGAACTCGCTAGTAAATATTGACAATTATTACCCCCGCTTAGTATATCAATTAGAGTCCAAGTTGTACATAACAACCGATTTCCGCTCGACTCCAGGCAGAAAACACGTAACTGTGAAAAGGGTGATTACCATGGACTGTACCTTACAATATGCGATCTTAATTGGAGTTCCTCATCTGCCTGTACAGATCTAAATGCAGCCTGTGATATTCTTTATCGTACACATAATACACTGTTACATCGCTTTTTCCTGCCGTTAAATACCCTAAAACAAAATAAAACACAAACTCAAAGATTTTTGTTCATTTATTTATAAAAAAACTTTCGTCCTTACCTACATCAGGAGGAATGTCTTACCAGGAACAACAAACACCATACCAATCCCTAAGAATCAGTAAACTCCTTTGCACAATATTTTAAAAGTATTTACTCCCCTCGCAACTCAGATAATTCCGTAGATGTGTTCATATATTCGGCTAATATTTCTATAGAAAAGTTATCTAAAAGTGATATCATTATGTCCTCTAAACGTCTTAAAGATAGTTTGACTTCAGGACATGATAAGATTCCCAGCTTCTTGGTTAGAGATTGTTTGTCCGTTTTAGCCGCACCTTTATATTCAATATCCAACCTAATCCTAAAAACTCGGATATTCCCGAAGTGATGGAAACTGTCGAAAATCTGTCCCGTGCACAAATCTGGTAACAAAGATGACATAATAAATTATAGACCCAGCGCCATTATTTATAACTTCGCTAAAGTATTCGAGATGTGCATTTATGATCAAGTTTTTCCTGTTGTCAGGACATATATATCACCAAAACAACACGGATTTATGAAGAATAGATCCACAACCTCTAACTTGGGTCTTTTAAACCAGTTCAAAGCTGCAGTGTCAGTTCATGAGTACTTCAGGGGTTCAATATCGGTTCGATTTTGTTTGTTGTTATGCCACGACTTACGAAGTATATTGACGATCTGAAAATATATCTTAAAGTTGAGGATATCAATGATAGCTTAAAGCTATAACGTGACCTTGATTAGCTTACAATGTGGTGTGAAAGAGGTCAAAAAATTGGTTTACGGGGGGCTGACTTTTAATTTCTAGAAATCGCCAACCGCACGAAAAGAAGTCCAACTATTGCTATGAGATGTTGTAATAATACCCAAAATCGGAGAAAAGTAGGCACAGGACGTCGAAGGGGCACAAATGAAGTTCAAGGTCGACTTCTAAGACTCATGGCCTTTAGAGACTAATTTTTGACTATTCGAATTTTGGCTGATGAGTGGTTAGGAGAACAAGGCTATTTTGTTAGTGCCCCAACGGTTTATGGTCGTATAAGGTCTTTTGGACTACAGTATTATCAACCTCTTCTTGTACTACCTCTGAGCGCAGAGCATCGGCGGCAGAGAATGACAACATTGGAATCTGGAATGGCATCAGGTTGTCTTCTCTGATGCATCTCGATTCTTCTTGGGTTGATATGATTACCGAAGGAGAGTTAGCCGACATCGAGGAGAAAGACGTCAATCTCAATTTAATGTTGAGCGACATGTCAACCAAACAGTAGGCGTTATGGTATCGGGTGTTATTGCACATGGAAGCAGGTCACCTTTAGTCTTTGCTTGAGGCAACATAACAGCGCTATGTTAGGAAGTAGTGGATCCGTATGTACTCACCGTTATCGGCTCATAAAGCCCATATTTCAACACGATAATGCTCGGCCTCATGTTGTTCGAGTTAGTTTAAACTGCTTTGAAGAGATACATCTGAATCTGTAGCCAATGTCGCCCAGATCCTCCGATTTTTCGCCCATATAACTTGATGGATAGAAGGCTCGGAAATTTACCCCTGCCCCCACGGACTTTGGAGATCCTAAAACATGAAATGCAGGTAGCTTGCGATAGTATTCCTCAAAAAATCGACCACTTTATTGAATAAAGACGCAGTTTTCCTTCTGCATAATCGCTGTCTTCTTGTTGGGATAGCTTGGCTTTGGTTTGGTTCCGTTGCTTTACCTTATTGGTACTACAGCAACTGTCTTATTTGTGTTACGTGGCTCATTCTTTGCTATGATATATAGCTAATTATACCCTTCTGTGGGCTTGTACGTTGTCGTCGTTTGTTTTGTGGGTGTGTGTTCTTCTGTTTTCTCTTTGTTTGGTAGGTTCGTTTCTCCCCGGGCCCCCTTGTTGTCTCCTGAAAAGAAGATTGTTATATACTTCATTTTTAGGGTTCCGTATATACAATATACGGATACCCTTATAATATTACTCAGGATTTCTGCCTCTGTCACAGCCATTTTCTCCTAAACTATTGGACGGAAGAGGTTGAAATTTGGTATCAATGTACAGTTTGGTGACCCGATCAGGAAAACATATCGTAAAAGAAAAAAATTTTGATTTTAGGGGTACTTCTAAGGGGGGGGGGAACTAAAAAAATCGACCGTTCCCCCCCCCTGATCTCCGAAACTACTCAGCCTAAAATTTGGAAAAAAATAGGAAATATAGAGCGTTGCCCGAACTTTACAGGAAAATTAAGGAGAAACCATTATTATTAATTTTGGGGGGCAAATTATAGAATTAAATAAAAATTTTAAAATAAAAATTTTTTCAAACGCATCATGTAATATATCAAATGAAAGGTCTCATTTTGAGGAACACAAATATATTTTTTTTCATATTAAAAAAATATTTAAAAAGATATTAACGAAAATATACCAAAATTTACCCATTCCCCCCCCCTATCTCCGAAACTATAAAACGTAAAGTTTTGAAAAAAATGGATTTATAGGTTCTGACCTGAAGTTTACTGGAAAAATAAGGAGAAACCTCTACTTTTAATTTTGGGAGGCCAATCACAGAATTAAATGGAAAATATAAAATTAAAATTGTTTCTAACCCATCATGTTATATATCAAATGAAAGGGGTCATTATGACGAAAACAAATATATTTTTTTCATATTTTTAAAATAAATTAATTAAAAGATATTAACAAAAATATAAAAAAATTAACCCGCCCCCCCTATCTCAGAAACTATAAGCTGGAAAATTTTGAAAAAAACAATGAAGGTATTGCCCCTCACCTGAACTTTACTGGAAAAATAAGGAAAAACCCCTAATATTTTTTTGGGGGGCAAATTATAGAATTAAATGGAAAATATAAAATTAAAATTGTTTCTAACCCAGCATGTTATATATCAAATAAAAGGGCTCATGATGAAGAAAACAAATATGTTTTTTCCATATTTATAAAATAAATAAATTAAAAGATATTAACAAAAATATAAAAAATTTTACCTATTCCCCCCTTATCTCCGAAACCATAAGCTGAAAAATTTTGAAAAACTGGAAGTATAGCCCCTCACCTGAAGTTTACTCGAAAAATAAGAGGAAACCCCTAATATTCATTTTGGGGGGCAAATTATAGAATTAAATGGAAAATAAAAAATTATAATTGTTTCTAACGGGTCATGTAATATATTCCCAGGGCTCATTATGACAAATAGGTACAAATATATTTTTTTAATTTTTTTTAAATGAATATTTTAAAATATATTAAAAAAATATTTTAAAAAAATTACCCATTCTCCACGTGATTCCCCAAACTCTAAGACCTCTTTTTTTTGTTTATAGGAAAAAGATGAAAAAAATCCCTAATTCTATTATTTGGCCTCCAAATAATAGAATTAAACAGAAAATAAATTACTAGAAAACCCCCATAGTAATTTTAGGGACAAATTATACAATTAAATGGAAAATAAATATAACATATTTTTAAATCATTTGTGTAAATGATATTAAAAATATTAAACATCGACTTAATTCCCACTTTAGAAACTACACTATTTAAAATTTGAAAAATATACTTTATTTATATTTTTAAATAATTTGAATAATAGATTTAATAATTTGTAATTTAAACTTTGATCTATTTTGCCGTTTTTCTTCCAATATACAGAGCCTCAAAACTCAGACAGTAGATTATAAAAGGCATTTCTGAAAGTTTATTAGTAAAATAAAACTCTAATGTTACTTTTTGGGGCCAAATTAGAAAATTAATACATATGTATTGTGATAAAAATCAAGCGAATCCTAAAGCAGATAAAATAAAAAGTCTATGTTTCAAAAATCAAAGTGTATATTTTTTATAAATTTAAAACGCTTCCTTTAAAAGATATAAGGGTAAGTATAAGAAAATGCACTCATTCCCTGCTTGTCTGAAACTGGAATATTCGAATCTTGAAGGTGGTACGGAACCCTAAGTATGCGAGTCCAACTCGCACTTGACCAAATTATTTACTTACCTGTCCTAAATCTCTGGGCTTCTTCGTCCTCTTCCCCTTCGCTAAGGCAGAGCTGGTTCTTAGGCCGTTTGTATCTGTCAATAAAACTGTGATATCAATTTTGAATGTTTTGAAACAATTGCTGAAGCCTATATACAACTAATGACAAGTCAACATTGCTTCAGCTACTAGCGTAATTCCTTTTTCAACTGTCTTATGTCTTTGTTTTGTATTAAATATAGTTCTCTCTGTTTAATTATATCACGATTTCTATTTTTATTATTTAATTTAAGATTATTTTCACTTAATTTAATTGTACTCTGTAAGTATTTTTACATTAGATTTATATTATTTGTTTTGTAATTGGATTTATATCTGTTTGGCAATAAAATGCTATATTACTATTACTAATTCAGTAAAATATCCTAATTTTATATTTCACCACAAAAACAATTTCAAACACTTTCAGATATTAAAAATAATTAATAATAAAATTAAACGGGATGAAAGATGTATCTCTTCCAAATCATAAAGATATTTATTTACACACACACATACAGACATTCATCATGTCAAAGATTAAAGTAATAATCCTTCTGTGGTAACCAAAAACATCAACTGACCGTTGACTGAAACAACTGACGATCTTAAGCTTAAGATCGGCATCACTAATAATAAGTTTAGCATTGTTTAGTGAACTGATGGTTGGAAAAAGAATCAAGAAGAAGGGCATGAGAACCAAAATTATCAATGATCATCTCCGTCTTGAGAAACTGTAGAGACCAAAGACTATAAGAGAGGAATATAATGCGGACGCGAAGATATTTTATAAAATCGCCGCTGGCTTACAGCTCCCATTAAATGTTCTCTTCTGCTACGCTTTGGTATGGCATGGTGTTTAGGTTTTGTTTGGTGGTCTTTTTCCTCAGCCTACACTGACAGAAACGTTTATTAATAGAATAATTTCAAGCCTTTCACGTTGCCATTTTTGTACATTTTAGATCACTAAATTAGACACAATTCTAATCTGGAGTCATTGTTTCAGGGTTTTTCTGCCGTGAGTTAGGGCACACACACCCATGCGCGAGCCCAGGAACTAGATTTACTGATGAACACTTCGAGCCCCCTTGCGATCCACCCCCTGAGCCTTAACTCAGGTCCTCACGCTAACGCAGTTTTCCTTCTGCATAATCGCTGTCGTCTTGTTGTAATAGCTTGGCTTTGGTTTGGTTCCGTTGCTTTACCTTATTGGTACTACAGAAACTGTCTTATTTGTGTTTCTTGGCTCATTCATTGCTATGATACATAGCTAATTGTACCCTTCTGTGGGCCTGCATGTTGTCGTCGTTTGTTTTGTGGGTGTGGGTTCTTCTGTCTTCACTTTGCTTAGTAGATTAGGTTCCCCCCCGGGCCTCCCTTGTTGTCTCCTGAAAAAAAGTTATATACTTCACTTTTTACTTACCTGTCTTCTATCTCTGGACTTCTTCTTCCTCTTCCCCATCGCTAAGGCAGAGCTGGTTCTTAGGCCGTTTTTATCTGTCAATAAGTCTGGTGTCATAATCGATTAGTTGTCGTAGGTGAATGTTTGAGTGCTGTTCTAGTTTGGCGTAAGCCTCTCTGGCCCTCCTCTTCATTTCTGCAAACATTGGTTGGTGTCGTAAATCGTTGAAAATCACCGTGTTACGAACGAACCAGGGTGCGTCGACTGCGAGGCGTAGGCATAGGTTCTCCTGCTTTTGGATGGCCTGCCTGTTGCTCTTGCTGGTGTGTCCCCGTACTATTGAAACGTACGTGAGCATTGGCTAGATCACTGTCTTGAGAGTCAGCTTGTTTAAGAGTCCCGGCTTGCTTCCTCTTCCTATTAATGGGTAAAGTTTAGCACGGCCAACCCTGAATTTGTTTGTTACGAATCTCTTGGACATGATGCCTCGTGAAAGTCAGCCCCTTGTCGATGATGACTCCTAGGTATTTGACTTCGTTCTTCCATGGAATTTCTCTGCCGTTGACGGTCATGTTTCCTGTCGGAACGATCATGCGGCTTCTCCCGTTGACGAACAGAGCTTGGGTTTTGTTCTCGTTGATGGCTATCTTCCACTGAAGGCACCATTCCGCTAAATCGTCAGTGGCTTGCTGCAGCAGCCTCAAGCTGGCTCGAATTTGAAAGATTGGCATACTATGGCGGTGTCATCGGCGAATTGGGCAATTATAGCGTCGGCTGGTCTTGGGATGTCTGCAATGTAGATTGAAAATAGCATCGGGGACAAGACTGCTCCTTGGGGAACCCCTGTCTCGGTGGTCCAGTATCTGGAGTGCTCTTGGCCTACTCATACTTTTACTCTTCGATGTCTCAAAAAGGAGCGTGATCTAGTGGAATTTCTTCCAACTTTTATCCGCAACGGCGGCAGACATCTTCACCGGTGCGCGCCTAGTTGATACCTCGGGGTATACTTCTAGTAAATTGGATATTTATGCCAACCGGTGGGAGAGTAGTCTGCTCTTATTGGCCAGAGGAAAGTGAGTGGCCGTGGACTATGTGCCCTACTAAGATAGTTTTTGACGTTTGTATTTTGTGATAACTTCCCACTAGAGACGGGAATGAAAGTAAAATGTATTTTACAGAACTTCGGTGTTTTGATTTGTATAAAGTATTCTTCTGAGATTGCAGTTAACAGCTCAAGTGTTTACTACGCTGTGTAGTACCTACCAATATATACGGCACCACAAGAACACGGTATTCTGTAAATTTCAGATAAAAATACGGGGTCACTTGAATCATCAGAAGAACGGAGTTTGTGGCGAAAGTAATTGGATAGGTTTGTAAACTATACTGACACGTTCTATTCTGAATAGTAGTAGTTTACCAATGCTATCTGAGGTCTTTTTATGTAGAGCAGTTAGGTTGTCCCCAAATCCTGAGGTCGCGATTGCTGATTATGTGCAGGGGATTTCTGTCTTGAATTAAAACAACTTCTTATATCAGGCCCCGAGTATTTAACCATGGCCGAGGGTGCACAATGGGTCCTAATCGGCCAATGACAGCCAAGGGACGGAGACTGCTAGCCTCAACAAAGGCTTTGGTATTTCGAGTCAGAGATCGGGATATCATAATCTATTAAGTGTTAGACCTTATCTATAGATACCATTTTCTGTGTAGACATTTCTATGGCTTCTCCTTGGAGGCGAGAATAGTAGTGAAGTGTGGTTGACAGGACATTGGAATATTGGTAATGTATAATGTAACCTGCTGAAAGAAATTGTTGTCATTCCACTAGGTATGTCCAGCATCGAATGAACATGGTGTCCACATGGATCGTTAAAAGATTGGAGTCTGTGCCTAAGTTGTTGAGTGGGTTCTAAAATCATTTTAACCGGGTGTCTATTGAGCAGCCTTTCAAGTGAATGTTGATATTTGGTATGGTTGGATGTCCGCCTTGAAGGAAGGAACTTCTTATCATATAAGGGTATATCTACGCAGAATGCAATTAGGGAATTTCTTCCTTGTTCCTGTAATATCGGTTGTGCACTGATACGATAGTCAGTCAGTCAAGTTTTCATTTAAAATATATAAATGAATGTGTTATATATTTTTCTTCATATTTTATTTCAAATGATTTTTACTGTTAATGTTACTATATACTTACTTCTGCAGTGCTTTTCTAGCTTAATTGACCGCTACATCCGAATAGAAAAGTAATTTCTATAGTAGGAGAGCTTCTTATTAATTTATGTAATTCTTGATATTTCCAAAACAATTTTTTCAAACGCTATATTTAGATTTCTTTACCGACCATCCTTGTATAGTTAAGGTTTGAACAAAATGAAAATATAGAGCTTTGCTCAAATTTTACTGGAAAAGTAAAACTAAAATCTCATATTAATTTTAGAGAGCATATTTTACAATTACATGATAAATAAAAATCTTTAATTTTTTAAAGCACATCATTTCATTCATCAAACGAATAGTCTTGTTATGAGAAATATGGACGTTTATAAAATAATTTGTTTAAAAGATTTTAAGAAAATTTTATAAAATTCTATCCAATCTTAAAGCGTAAACCTTGGATTAATATGAGCATAAGTCAAACTTTCAAATTTCACATTTTTCCAACATTTTTATACCACCAAACGTCCACTCCACCCTATATTCCAACCAACCTGTATTTACGGCTGCTTATATTTCAATCATCATATAAATGCAACTCCTATCACTTTACTATGTGATTTTGTTTGCTATAACTAAACACCCACTGAATTTTTTATTAGGCTGGGAGAATGTGACAACCAAAAGCACCGTCTTCGCAAAATGTAAAAACTTTCATTTAAATAGGTATTTGCCTGATATACAAACAAAACGAGCATGGTACTCATTAATTTAAGGAGCCGAAAATACTAGGCTTTACCACCTATATGCTTGAGATGTACATAGAAAATTTTCAAATTCGCAATTAAACTTCCAGTGCCTAAAATTCCCGCACTATTACGTTGGAATTAAACTATTTATGACGAAGTATCCGTTATGTCATTTCGATGAAATTTTTGACAAGAATTTTAGAATTTTCGGCGATTTTCTGCAAGTTGCACGTCGCAGAAAAGTATATTAGATCACCTAGTAATCTTCCTTAATAATTAAACGTTAAAAAACTATAAACATGCATAAGGAGTTTTCGAAAAATCGAAATATATGTTAGGGATATTGGTCGATTTCCATGCACGCATGTGTTCATGCACACATTTCTTCACATTTCCAATAGAATTCTTTTCCAAAATTTGAAGTTTCACCAATCCGGATATATACTCTATTAAACAAGACCATATTCATTCAATACAGTTCACCACAGGAGAAGAAATCAGGTAACATACATACAAAAAAATACGTGACGAATTGATAACCTCCTACTTTTTGGAAGTCGGTTAAAAATAACATAGGGCCTGAGTCAATCTATTCATGAATATTGTTCTATACTTGTAGCTTTTTTCTCAGTGTACGCTATGAATGTTCTTGTTCTATATTTCGAGAGCGATTTAGCACATGCCGATGGTATTTTCCCATGCTGTCGATGGACAAGACAGGCAGACGGACAGGTAGATTAGATAGATGGATAGGTAGATAAATAGATGCATAGATAGATGGTCAGCACATGATAAATGTTTAAGGTGTGAGGTGGGCACTACTTGTCAACGACTATTTTGAATAAATTATAATTTTATATTACGCCGTGAAATGATTTTCGAAGTTTATTAAGGAAGTTTTTATCTTGGCATCTGTTAACAGTGATAAAAAATATCGTTTTTCATAAAACGGTTCTTTTCGCAGTATTTTACGATGTACGAAAAATATTATATGTTCAACAGATTTGACAATGTATCTTTACTTTAGGTTTTATTTACATGTTTTTATGTCAATAAATATTAATTACATACTTTAGGAAGAAACTTAGTATGTAAATCAGCTATAACTGTTTGTATAATTATATGTCTTTTGTTGGTAAATTATGAAATTCTCTACACACAAATTAAAATACGTAAACACAAAGTTTGTAACCCTGAATACAAAACAGTTGTTTTTTACCAATAAATATAATTATCTACTACTCTACTAGTTTATATTAACACTATTGGTAAAGAACTTCAGTTTCATTAATACATTTCTAGTAATGTATTATAACAAACTATACACTGGCTATTAGACCAATCAATAGAGATTTTTTCGTGCAAAAAATACTATCAGGATACTGCCTATGCCATCACATTAAGAACGATTTGTAGTGATATTTTGCTACCTTTTCCTCTCGCAACTATGGTTTTTTTACTTTATTATAAACAATTGAAACAAGAAAATTGCGTTTTTTCTTCGTTGCATGTTTTTAAAATGAAAAATAATAAACTAATCTCAATGGTGTTAACAGGTGAATTGTAAAGCATGAAAATACCAATGAAATGAGCCCAGGATCGATCTGATAGGATCTTTAGTAACACGGAAAATCAAAAAATACTGAAAAATTTAGCGGTTTTTTTTATATTATCATAACTCCGTCACTATCGAAGTTGTAGAACTGCTTGTGGGAACTGATAATAACTGATATCTACCTTATGCGGACTAAACCAGGCGCTATCGGTTTATTAGTTTTTGAATAATTGTGATAGTTTTTAGTTCACTATTGTTACAGTGCGGCTCCATGCGACATGGATCGTCAAATATCAATAATTCAGAATAGAGATATTGAAAGTAGAGGTATTATTCTACAAGGCCTCTATTTCAATTTTTCTTTAAATGTCTGTGAAATATACGAAAAATGTTAGCAAACATCACCAAAATTTGGTGAGCGTATGAATGTGTTCGCGTAGCGGGGGGAACACGGTTGTTGAGGGGAACTGCGACAATAATTATTATCGATAGTAACTGTCACTCTGACAGATGGTGAAAGAATCTAATCGCTAAAAAGCCTATATACAGAGCGATTTGTTCGATTTTATTATATCAAATGAGAACTGTTTGTTTATTAATATATTTATATAATATTTTATAGAGAACTCCAGAATTAAGACAATAAGTTTATATTAGTGAAACAAACACTGAACTAAATAAGTCAAAAAAGTCATGAAAATATCTAAATTAGTTTCTGACAAAAGTAATAAAAATATTTATAAATTACAGGCAGCCTGCCTATATTATATATTACTAAATGCTTCCCCTCAATAACCGTGCTTCCCCCACTCCTTGGATACATTCATACGCTTGCCTATTTTTTGTCATGTTTGCTAATATTTTTCAGATATTTCACATACATTTAGTGAAAAATGAGAATAGAGGCTTTGTAGAATGTCACCTCTACTTTCAAAAACTTTTTTAAAAATTGAAATTTGATTATCTATGACGCATGGAGGCACAAAGCAGAAATAGGGAACAAAAAACTTTATATCACAATTGTTCAAAAACTAATAAACCGGTAGCGCCTAGTTTTGGCATACATAAAATAGATATAAATTACTATCAGTTCTTACAAGCCCAGTTCTACAGCTTCTAAAGTGACGAAGATTCGATTTTATTTAAAAAATGCTACTATTTCCAGTAATTTTTTGTTTTCCCTGTTACTAATGATCCAATCGGATCGAGCCTGGGCTCATTTCATTGGTATTTTCATGCTTTACAATTGACCTGTTGACACCATTGAGATGAGTTTATTAGTTTTGATTTTATAAACATGCTAAGAAAAAAAAAGTAATTTTCTTGCTTCAATTGTTTATAACAAAGTAAAAAACCATAGTTGCGAGTGGAAAACATAGCAAAATATCGCTACGAATCGTTGTTAATGTGATGACACAGTCGGCATCCTGATAGTATTTTTTACACATTTACAGTTAATTTTTGCTCTATTGATTGGTCTATATGATTTTTATTTATCGTTATACTTTTGTAAGGGTGCAGTTATTTAGCTATTTAATTAATTGTAAATAATTTAAATCTATGGACTATGTCGCAAAAGAAAATGCTTAATTTATCAGATGTTCCGTATTGTATAAGTGTGAGAGGCTGTTTGAATTGGGTTCAAATAACTCTACCTGTCTGTAATCAAAGAGTCATCAACGTAACTGAACCAAAGCTACGGTTTGCAAATGGACTGAGAGCCCAGAATCTGTGAACTATGTTATCTACATAAAAGATGAATTAATCTATTTAGTTCCTGCATTCTAGCCGAACGGTTAAGTAAGTCCTTAAAATGTCAGATTTTTCCGGCAACAGATAAGTATTTGAAAATTGTAAATGGACAACAAAGCGTGTAAGACAATTTCGAAAGATTGCCGAATTACAGAAATCTAAAGACAGAAAAGATCAAAAATCACCTGACACCTTAGGGACACCTTACTTGCCATAATTCACCACATATTTCGTATTCCTAAAAATTCCAGTGACCCGCCGTCAACATTAGGAGTTTACACTATACTCTGTTCGTGTAGTGCTGAATGCATCGGTACGAGACAAGTGTCAACACTCGTATTTCCGAACATAGGCAACATTGCCGTTTGTTACAAACCGAAAAATGAGCTTTCTCAGAACAAGCCCTACCTGTCAAGTACATCTCAGTACCAGTCTCTCCCCAGTGGCAAGCCATAGAAATCTAGAATTTATTAACATTAAAACCAGTTTAATAGACAATCAGATAAATAAAATTCGGTATCCCCCACTAAGGACGCGCAAAACGAAAGCCATCGATGAGGCTTTAAAGCCCCGCCCCCCTCGATTGTCACTGACCAATCAGTACACTACATGCACCAACAGACAGGCAGAAATACTAATTCTCCAGCGCTCAATGGTCCATTTCCACGCGAAATTATAGCCAAAAACCAAGATAGACAAATTGAAGTGGAATTTAGGAATTTTCAAAATATATTTAGTATATCTCGGTCGGACTAGTTTCGTTAATACGGTGGGATGTTCAAAAGAGCTCTCTAAATTATTTAAATTCGAATTGTGTAAAAACTATTTATTCAATAGTATCCATCGTGAGCCTATATAAACTTAATACATAAACTATCGTTTTGACGATGACAAATATTCCAGTATTAGGTACCAGAAAGTTTTGATAAAATTCCACTTTTGACCAGTTTTTCTGAGATTAAAAAATGATCCCATCAGGATGTACAAACATTCATTATGAAGGATTTTTATTTTCTACAACTTTCCTGTAGACGGCAATACGATTCCTCCATAACTTTTCAATTTATAATCAAAAAACAAAAGAAATTCGTATTTTTGCGTGTTTTTATTATTATTAAATTAATAATTAATTATTATAAAATGAGTTAAATTTCGCTCTATAAGAAGGTGTAGTTATAGAATTGTATAAAATGTTTGGAAACGTCAACTTTTGAATTCAATTGTACAGTCCCCAACAAAAACTGTAAAATGCCTTTGGGAACGTTCAAATATTACGTAACGTTTTTTTTGCAATTTTTTTACTCCCCCTACCCTACCGTAACTCAATCACATTACGACTAGTTTGTCTTCATCACTGTATATTTTCATATATTTCTCATCTAAATTATGTTAATGGTTTATTAAAGTAATGCACAAAGAAATTTTTTTATGATAAAGTTTTTTATTGCTATAAATATCAAGATCTAAAAATACAACAATAAATATAGTAATATTTAAAATCTCTACCTAAAAATCAATTTATACACTCATAAACTAGCATCTTCCGACCATGGTCCTGCTAACCACTCAGGCACATTTTCATTCAATTCTGCTCCTTTGACAGTCCTCTATCTTTGTTTTTGAGGTACATTTTGAGCATCAACACCATCAGTTGGTAACCATTGTAAATCATCAAATTCAGTTTTTGAATCGAGTATGCATAAAATTTCATCTTCTCGACGAGCGGCATACTTGATAAAACTTTTAATGTTACGTAACCCTGCATTTATATCCCCTCCTTAGTAAACATAACATAAATAACATTTTCTTGAAGTCCTCCCCCCCCCCGGGTAAAAATGTTACGTAATACTTGAACATTCCCTTTGTTAAGCTGATTTCAACGACTATAACATTAGTGTTGTATTATGAGTAGTACTGGATGAAAATTTTATATTATTTATCATTTCCTTCGAGAAATTAAATTCATAAAGTACTCGAAATATTTGTTTGAATTACATTAAACAAAAGCGCAAAATATTCCCAATTAGAAAAAAATCCAACGGCTTAATGTCTGGTGATATAAATGGCCATTCAATAGTACCCCTTGAGTAAACAATTTTTTATTCCATTAGCGATTTCCACACATCTGTGGCACACCATAGGCACAGCTGTTTGTCCAATGGCAGAGCAATATGAAACTGTTTTACAAATGTCTAAATAAGAGAACGAACATACATATCTTATTGGTTTACTTTAAAAAATGCATTTATTTATAGTTCTTCTAGTCATAATAACGATATTTTTTGTCTTCTTTTTAAGTAAATAAATATATTTTTTGTATTTCGGTCTTTTAGGGTAAAGTAAATGTAACTGTGACGTATTTAAGAGTTAATAAGATAATTTGTGTGCATCAGTAGTACCTAACTTATGGATAGCACATCTAGACTGCTGTTTGGAATGTATGTTCTTGAAACAATCTGAGAAAATTAATTCAGGAGTTAAAAAATTCAAAAATAGAGGTACTGAAATTGAAAGTATTGCAATATTCGAAGAATTTTGCCTTCAGAAAAATGTATAAGCAATGTCAAGAGATACTTATGAAGAACTCTGCCATAACTTCTTTAACTGCTCTAACGATAGAATATACTGACTTTTCTACATTTTACGACTTACATAAACATCGAAAGGATACTTTCATTAATGACGTTACAAAGAACCAAAGAAAGAAATATATTGAAAGTAATTTCTATAGATTATGATATCAAAAGTGTTTTATGAGGCAATAGCCTACAAAAGGTATTTTTTAGAAGTTGTGTCTAGTGACAAACAAAAACGAGTTTATTCGAAAGTACTGTTACAGTTGTAGACTGTATAGAGGGGGTACTAGTTCCTCTGTAATCCCTAGAGATTCAGAAAGCGAAATTTGGCTCTTGGAACTTACTGGATTGTGGCTACTAAAGTTGGAATGTTTGGAGACACCTGGTCTTGCAGGATGTTTGGCCTTAATTTTTTTAAAAGTTCCCGCAAAGCAAAACCAACCTCTATCATGCCAAAAAAACATTATTTTCCAAAGTCGTTTAAATGAAGAAAATTGCTAACAACTGGAAATACCAATAATTTCCAAACAAATCGAAAACAATTGACAACTGCTAGTTAATTAAGTTAAAATCCTCAGAATTAACAAAATAAAACAATGGCTAACAATTCCAAAAAAATCCATTGCGACAAGACCAAAAAAAGAAATAGTTTGTGATTAAATAAATATTCACACAAAGGGTGTTGTTTAAATTCGTTCTCTAATAGACAGGATGTTACAAAAGGAATAGCAAATATTTTAGGAGGTGGTCGTATCGACAAATTACAATAAAATAATCCACACAATGTGTACAAATAAAGCCTAGAGAGTAAAAGAATTCAAACAAAGTACTGAAACAAAATACTGTAGGACGTCGAATTTTATCATGACAGTTGTTCTAAACAACTTTCCATTGCATCTAAAGAACCATATAAACATGACTGAAAGGCGGGCGGAAATTTCTTTAAATAATTTAGCAACAAAAAAAGCCGAGAGAGTAAAAATCATCAACCAAAGTACTAAAACTAAGTACACTAGGACGTCGAATTTTATCATGGCAGTTGTTTAGAAATATTTCCATTAGATATAAAGAATCATATAAACATTACTGAAAGGCGGGGCAGATATTTGTTTAAATAATTTAACAACAACAAAAAAAGCCGAGAGAGTAAAAAGCCTCAATCAAAGTACTAAAACTAAGTATACTAGGACGTCGAATTTTATCATGACAGCTTTTTAGAATATTTCAATAATATCTAAAGAACCATATAAACATTATTGAAAGGCGGGACAGATATTTGTTTAAATAATTTAGCAACAGAAAAAGCCGAGAGAGTAAAAAGCATCAATCAAAGTACTAAAACTAAGTACACTAGGACGTCGAATTTTATCATGGCAGTTGTTTAGAATCTTTCTATTAGATCTAAAGAACCATATAAACATTATTGAAAGGCGGGACAGATATTTGTTTAAATAATTTAGCAAAAAAAAGCTGAGAGAGTAAAAATCATTAATCAAAGTACTAAAACTAAGTACACTAGGACGTCGAATTTTATCATGCCATTTGTTTAGAATCTTTCGATTAGATCTAAAGAACCATATAAGCATTATTGAAAGGCGGGCGGAAATTTTTTGTTTGATTGGATATTTGAAAATCGCCTTTTTAAATGTGTAACCTGGTTTGACAGACCATCAATGGATTGGGTATACTTTTGTTGCATCGTCTTTCAGGACTCCGTTATTTAGACTTTCTTGAAAAGGAGCTTCCAGCATTATTGGAAGAGATCCTTTTTGCTAAAAGAGTGTGTAGGTATGTTCTTCCAGAATAACGGATTCAAGGCATCAGGTGACACATCAGCTAAATTCCCCGGAAGATAAGTTGGTAGACAGGTACCTTCACGTTTCTTAGCAACCAGTATCCCCGGACCTTACCCATTTGAATTTTTGTCTGTGGGGATGGTTGAAAGGCGAAGTCTACAAAAAAAAATAAAGTTGCTGGTTTTGAATGTCCAATCTACCTTTGGTTTGGGTTATATTCTAACAGCTATATCTCTATACTCAATAAAAATGGAATAGTTACCATGTTACTTGGAATTTTTTATTGCAGTTAGTCTATTCCTAAAATTCTTCTGAAACATCCAGTATTTCAATTCTTCAGCACACAAAGATAACATTTGCAAGACTTGGCTGTCGTTTATTGGTCAGTTGAAGTTAGGTAAGGTAACACTTGTTTGTTTCCGTAGAAACTGTACCATAATTTTACTTCAAATAAGTAGTTGTCAAGTGCAGTTGCAAAGTTTCCAAGTATGGCACGTTTAACTGAACAGCAAAAGAAATATGGCGACAGAACTCGAACACAAGCTTCTTGTATTTGATTTGTGCACAAGCTGAAGTTTGCGAATTATTTAATGTGAAGTACCCGGAGCGGCCTATTACACGATCGGTAGTTAGTAAAACAGAAAAAAGTTTCTAAAATGTGGCCACGTAAGAGACAATTACAAAACCAAACATCTTCCAGAAGATACACAATTAAATATTTTGCCCGATTTACAAGAAAATCCTTCCCGCAAAACAGTTAATAAGTAAATCTTTTGTTCTAAAATTTCGTTAATATCAAATATAGCTAAAGTCTTTGAAAAAATATTACATAAAAGAATTCTTGACTTCGTAATAGACTGCAACATTATCTCGGATAAACAATACGAGTTTTTAAAAAACAAAGGCACGAGAGATGCCATCTACCAAGTTCACCAGTTAATTACCGATAAAATAGAAAAGAAAGAGCCTGTCATAGCAACTTTCCTTGATTTGAAGAAGGCTTTTGATACGGTTAAACATGAGATATTATTGGAAAAGCTAAACAACTATGGGATTAGAGGAATTACCCTAAACCTCATAAAAAGTTATTTGACAGATAGGTATCAGTTTGTAAGAATTACTAACTACAAAAGTAGCAAAGATAAACTAGCTACGGGAGTACCACAAGGCACTATTCTAGGACCATTACTGTTTCTCCTATACATAAATGACCTGGTGTTTAGCTTACCCATTAATTCCATATTGTCTTATGCGGATGATATCATAGTAATAAGCAGCGGTAATTCTTGGAGATGACCCAACTCATTACGGAGAACTACATCAAAATAATCAGTAAATGGCTCCTCAGTAACCAGTTATCATTGAACCTGAATAAAACAGTTTATATAACCTTCGGAAGCTACAGACAGCTTAAAAAAAATTTAGAAATAAACATAGATGGCCAAGAATTGAATAGAGTAGACACATGCAAGTACTTGGGTGTATATTTCGACAGACAACTTAAATGTGAAAGACACATAGAACATGTAGTTAGCTAATCTAAATATTTAATCCTCATATTCAAAAAACTGTCTGAATTTATGCATGCAAAAACATTACTGAGGATTTACTATGCACTATTTCATAGCATTGCAACATATGGGATACTAGCTTGGGGAGGAGCGTACAATAAAGTGACACACCAAGAGTTCTACAGTTTTTTCAGAACAATATTCTAATGGTTTGAAGACGCGAGATGTAAAACCGACATCTAGGATTTTCAAGAGAATCAGTACACAGAGGTTCCGAATCTGGAGCCGTTCCGTGTAATTGCTGTTCTCCCTTAACTCCTAGGACAGAATGTCACGATACAATTTTTCAGGTTACTTCACCTGTCAGAGAAATTGAATACTCTCTTCGAGGTGTCATTACTTTGTACGCAAGACAATATATATTATATATAAATATAATATATATTGTTTCTGGTCGGGAACCTTCATCAGTTGCGCTTCCCACAATTAAATGTCCTCTCGAACCCTTCTTTATGCATTTGATGCATTTCGTTAAATTTGAAGACGCGAGATGTAAAACCGACATCTAGGATTTTCAAGAGAATCAGTGCACAGAGGTTCCGAATCTGGAGCCGTTCCGTGTAATTGCTGTTCTCCCTTAACTCCTAGGACAGAATGTCACGATACAATTTTTCAGGTTACTTCACCTGTCAGAGAAATTGAATACTCTCTTCGAGGTGTCATTCCTTTGTACGCAAGACAATATATATTATATATAAATATAATATATATTGTTTCTGGTCGGGAAACTTCATCAGTTGCGCTTCCCACAATTGAATGTCCTCTCGAACCCTTCTTTATGCATTTGATGCATTTCGTTAAATTTGAAGACGCGAGATGTAAAACCGACATCTAGGATTTTCAAGAGAATCAGTACACAGAGGTTCCGAATCTGGAGCCGTTCCGTGTAATTGCTGTTCTCTCTTAACTTCAGATTCGGAACCTCTGTGTACTGATTCTCTTGACAATCCTAGATGTCGGTTTTACATCTCGCGTCTTCAAATTTAACGAAATGCATCAAATGCATAAAGAAGGGTTCGAGAGGACATTCAATTGTGGGAAGCGCAACTGATGAAGGTTCCCGACCAGAAACAATATATATTATATTTATCTTGTCTTGTCTTGCGTACAAAGGAATGACACCTCGAAGAGAATATTTTAATGGACTGTATATTAAGAAAATCTTCAGCCACAGATCTAGATATTGATAAAATATATATGGGGTATGAAGGCTAGGCTTGTATCAAGGAGAACGCCCAGATCCTTAAACAGAATCCAATGGAAATCTTTTTATAGTATAGATCTGATCTGTAGTATTTCTATTACTATTGGTTTGGATAACCTGATTTCACAGTTACGAGTGTAATATTAAACCGAATCAGTATTTAGTTTCAATAAATTGCTTATCTCCTCTTTCAGTGCCTCTGTAACAGACTAAAATAAAAAAAACGTTTTTCACATAATTGACCGTTGAAAAGCAAACCACAGTTACAATAAATCAAACCCGTACCCACCGTCGCCGCATCCGTCACCGGCATTGAATAGCAAATCACGAAAGTAGTAAAAAAGCAGCAAGACCAGCATCTCAACCTCGTAACCATGTAAAATGTACACCGTCATCATGAGGGTTTTGAATACGAACTCCTCTCTTGATCAAAAGAATGTTGAACGTTCACAATAATTCTATACAAAGTTATTCCGTCTCTCAGCCAATAAGAATCCAAGGCGGGTTTTAATAAAGCACATCCTACCGAAAGATACTGTGTACCCCGTATTATTATTTATAAAACCAAGTACCCACATTGTTGTCGGGGAACTTACAAAAAAAAATCAAGAGAAGAGGAAGGAAAAAAACGAGGTAAAAATAATGAAACGCGTCTTCGAAATTACATTCCTATGGATCAATGGAGTGTGACTAATACTGACAATCGACGGTTTTTGTATGTGAATAGTCAATTATGGTAATTCGTATTTTGTCTTTTATTATTGTTATTATGCCGAGTACCTGTATGGTTTTCGAGTAAGTGCCTTTAATGTTATTATACTTAGTTGGAAAGCAGCTTTGTTAAAACATCTCGTGTTATTGTTGTACTTGCTAAAAGTCACTTTTATTATGATCGTTTCCATGGTGGTTCTGTTGTCTTTTATTTGAAGTCGTGCTGTGGCTATTAAACTCATTTTGTAGTTTGTTCCAGGAAGAATGTGTTTCAAAAACACGACTTTTTGTGTGTTGTTATCTTGTTCTCGACGTGGTGGATCTCAGTGGTTGCGATTGTTTGAACGTGTTCCACACCTACCTACTTATATAACCGACTTCCACCTATAGCTAAAAGCTAAAAATAATTATAACAAAATACAACTCTAGCAAATAAATAACACCCCCAATGTTGTTAGGTACCTACCCAGGAAGTAAAAAATGTAAACATTAAAAGGTGGTCATTCTGTACAAATTAATTACCTACCAATCTAGTATATTTTGAAGTCGGTGATAAGCAAATCTAAAATCCTTAATTGCATACTTATCTACTACTTCATCAAACTTGATTGTTGCTTTTCACCGACTTCAAAAATATACTAGATTGATAGGTAATTAATTTGTAAAGAATGAGCACCGTTTAATGTTTACATTTTTTCTTCCTGGGTAGGTACCTAACAACATTGAATGTGTTATTTATTTGCTAGAGTTGTATTTTGTTATAATTATTTTTAGCTTTTTAGTTATAGGTGGAATTCGATTATATATATTTTTAAATGTTTTATTTTCAACTTTTTAGTTTTTTTGAACTCAGGTAGTTTTTAATCTATATTTTTTATTTTGTATGTATATTCTTAATAGACAGAACCAGGTAACATCGAAAGCCTCAACATTACAAAATGATACATTTTCATTTAAATTGACAGGTAAATGTTTACGAACAAAATTTACTAGTATATATGTATATTTAACCTTTTTTCAACTTTTTTGACAACTCTCTATAACTATAGATAATTCCACTCCGCCCAATGTACCAACCATCCTGTACATACGACTGCTCACGGACAAGCTACATTCTGTAAACTATAGAAAGGAGTAGAATCCATCCCATATTTACGGAGTCAAATGCGTCCTATATTTCAACCATAGTATATAACTCCTTGTGGGCTAGCCCATAAATTATTTAATTTTTAACATTTTACATTATCGCTTTGTGTAACATTACTTTCTCTCCACACTTTATTTAACTTCTTATGGGCTATAAAAGAAATAATTTTTAATCACACTGTATAAATATAATTCAACTTCAGCGTATATTTCAGCCATCCTGTATATGATTTATTTATATCCACATCATATAACAGTTTTTTAATCACCCTATATAATTTTAATTTCACATTTTTTCCAACATTTTTATACCACCAAACGTCCACTCCACCCTATATTTAAACCATCCTGTATATACGGCTGCCTATGGACCACTATCATTCTACTCCGTCCTATATTTCAATCATCATATAAATGCACTTTACTTTGTGGTTTTGTTTGCTATAACTAAACACCCTGTGTATAAACGCATCAAATAGCGGTTTAGAGTTTGACATGTGTTGTCACTGAAATTTCTATTAGGCCGGGAGAATCTGACAACCAAAAGCACCGTCTTCGCAAAATGGAAAAATTTGCATTTAAATAGGTATATGACTTGTATACAAACAAAACGAGCTTGGTACTCATTGATTTAAGGAGCCAGGAATACTATACTTTACTACCTATATGCTTGAGATGTACATAGAAAATTTTCAAATTCGCGATTAAAACTTTCAGTGCCCAAAATTACCGCACAATTACGTTGGTATTAAAATATTTATGAGGAAATGTCCATTATGTCATCTCCATGAAATTTTTGATTAGAATTTTGGAGTTTTCGGCGATTTTCTGCAAAACTGCAAGTTGCACGTCGCAGAAAAATATATGAGATCACCTCGGGATCTTCCTTAATAAATTAAACATTAAAAAAACTATACACATCCATAAGGAATTTTCCAAAAATCGACCAATATGTTAGGGATATTGGTCGACTTCCACGCATGTGTTGATTCACAAATTTCTTCACTTTACAATAGATTTCTTTACCAAAATTTGAAGTTTCACCAATCCGGATATATACTCTATTAAAGTATCCTGATGATTTGGAAGACACATTAGGGAATGATTGTGTTCATTTACCTACAATGTCAACTCGAAGATTCCTTAGCGAATACGGAAGATGTACGTTCCGCACAAGACATACCTAGGCAAAGTATTGCATTCTCGAAATCTTCGAGATGTTTATCCGATTATAGACATTGCTCTACGTATATTTTTGAGTATTCCTGCTACGAATTGTTTAGGAGAAAGATCTTTTTCCACCTTGAAAAGTGTTAAAAAAATATTTACGCGCAAGTATGGGCCAAGATAGACTAAATGCTTTGGCATTACTGTCTGTTGAAGCTCAACTAGTTCGAGAAATGGATTACGATGACATAGTTGCTGTTTTTGCACGGTCCAAAGCCAGGAAAAAGACATTTACAAATTGATCAATATATTATTAATCTAAACAAATGCTTATTATTATTTTTAGAGTTCCGTATTTAGAATATACGGATACCCTTATAATATCACTTCGGATTTCTGCGTCTGTCACATCACAGCAATTTTCTCCGAAACTACTGGACGGAAGAGGTTAAAATTTGATATCAATGTATAGTTGGTGACCCGATCGGGAGTACATATAGGAAAAGAAGAAATTTTGATTTTAGGTGTACTTCTGGGAGGGGGGGGGGAACTAAAAAAATTGAGCGTTCCCTCCCCTGATCTCCGAACTACTGAGCCTAAAATTTTGAAAAAATAGAAAATCTAGAACGTTGCCAGAACTTTACTGGAAAAATAAGGACAAACCATTAATATTAATTTTTGAGGGCAAATAATGGAATTAAATGAAAATTTAAAATTAAAAACAGCAATTACACGGAACGGATTTTTGTATGATAGTTTCAATCGCATCTCGCTTCTATGAATAATGATATCTAATTATTTGTGTTCATAAATAATAAAACAAAGCAACCGCTTATTTTTATTTTTCTAACCTCCCTGTAAGAGTTTAATAAATATTTCATTTATTATATATTTCCATCACCCTGTATTGTTAATAAACAATAACCACCCGGTTATAATAATAATTTTTTGTTTATATTTAATCTTCTGTAAAAATAAAAATTATATTTTAAACTCTTCGTGGCTAACAATTGTAAATCAGAATGTATATAATTTTAGTTGATCATTTCCGCCAAATGGGCTTCCCTATTTAATTATTTTATTAGTATTAATTGCGTAGTGTATTTAAACACCCTATATATGACCGAGGCTGTGGTATAATTATAATATACGATTACCTTACCACTAAGCATAACAACTCTTGTGAGTCTAAATCCCCTCTATATATAATTACTCAATGTTTTGAGTCCACTGGCATTAGGTAAATAATGAATTTTTATTACATGTTATTTAATAATTGTATATAAATTAATATTAGAAAAACTACCCAAAAATGAAAATCTCCGAAATAATTCGTTTTATGTTTGCCTAAATTGATAATAAAATTATTTGTAAGAATTTAATAAATATTTCATTGTATTGTTAATAAACAAAATTATAATAATAATTATATTTAAAAAAATAAAAATTATATTTTAAAAACAATTGTAAATCATTTTTTTTAGTTGATCAAATGGAAATGAAAAAACTGGCGTTAGTACATAAATAAAAATTGGTCACAAACACATTTTTCGGAAATGAAAAAAAGTACATACATTTCCAGACCATTCAAGAAAACAACATTGTAAGTACCTGCGTTAGAAAGGCAGCATTACTACGGAAAGATTTTACAGGTAATGCGTGAATTTTGTTGTGGAAAATAAAGAAGATTTATTTTTGGAGTAAATTAATTATTTGGACCCACAAGATCATGTATCTACCACAGATGATAATATGTATTCTGAACATCTCAAAGTCATATTGCGGGGATTTTTGCGTCCATTTCTTCATATGTTTTTTTGTGTTAAGACACAAATGAAATCAATGATGAGCTTATTTTTTGAAACCCACTGTTTTAAATGTAGCCTATTTGAGAAAAGAATCTTTCAAGGATTACAAATTGTAACCACATTCGACCTGGATGTGAATTTTTTACCGACTTCCAGAAAGCAGGAGGTTTTTAATGTTTTTATGTCTGGTCAGTGATGATTTAAAAACGGCCACGGCAAATTTGATGATTTAAAACGCATTTTATTAAGGAATATTACAAAAAGGTACTATATAATTTTCTATAACGTGAGATTTACGGTTTTCCAGAAAATCGAAAAAAAAAACAATAATTAAGGGACTACATTTCAGTGAATTTTAATAAATCTACACTGTTTTTTCTAAAACGGCTCAACCGATTTGAATATTTTAAATCGTATTCTTCAAAGATATGTTTCAGCTTGATTCCGTATAATTATCTATAATATACCGTTTTTCCGAAAATCGTAAAAATATTTGCAAAAACACGGTAAACATCTATGTAAATGTCAAATTTTCATCATAGATCTAGCTTAATGTCAAGATATGGCATGAAAGTATATCGTACAGGGTGTTTGTATTGGTTTTTACTGTGGTCGAGTGAAATGGCACAAAATATTCCAATAGCTTATCGAAAACAATTTTTGTTTGGTGAACGATGTTTTCTATATGGTATACGGTGGTAGGTGTGTGTGTGTGCATCGAAATTCAAGCAGTTAGCAATGTGCCCAGTTGCGTACACAAGGTGGTTATACAGGGTGGATAAGTAAACTTGAAAAAATGGTAAAAAAGAATATGAAGTAAGGTTATTCAAGTTATAGGGCGGAAGTAATGTCAATTATTCGTGTGGTGAAGGTGGTTGGTGTCTCCAAAAGGTTCTTCTATAATTGAGAAAATGAATTTTGGAAACGTGCTTTTGTATAACCTACAAAATGGCATCTATTCCGGTTGCAACTCGTGGTTAGTCCGACATTAGCCTCGTTCAAAAAATGGTAGAAGTAGCTGTATATACAGGATGATTGAAATATAAAGTGGAGTGGAGTTATGGTTAAAAAAAATGTTATATAGTGTGGAACATGAGCAGTTGCTTGGCATATTGGGCGAAGTAAAATTTTAGGTATACAGGGTGAGTTAAACAATAGAAAAATAGAAACAGTCAATAGGGTGGAAAGGTTTAATACTTATACAGGGCGGTTGCAACATGTGTAGGGTTGAATTATACTTGTATAGGGTGATTCAGAAAATGGTAGACAAATAATTTATATTGGGTGACCAATACACAGAAATATATACAGTGTGGTTGCAATATAGGAGGACTTAGAGTTACACAAAGTGGGCCAAATATTAAAAAATTTAAAGATATGTGGATAATATGAAAAAAATGAGAGAGAGGGAGAGATAAGAATACGCTAAAATAATCTATAGAATTTTAGCTTAAATCTGATAAAAAATATGCCAGAAAAATGTTATTGGTTGCAAACGGTTTCTAAACGGTTTTTATTTTAAGCCAGTTGAAGTCGTTTCGTTTTTAAAAATAAATTATTTTTTTAATTACCCGAAAATTTATATATATTTTTTTGGTAACACAACACTGTATACGAATTTTCTAGGCATATTCAGTACCCATGTCTGAGGAGCAAGGACAAGGATTATGAAACGCTTTCAAGAAACTTTCAAAACCATTAAGCTAATAAGAATAAATTAGCGGTCCGACACCAACAATACAGACGACGGTTCACTGGAGATCCCTGTTATCCAAAGACCAATTTTTTTCGTCGCATTAATCAAACAGATAAAAAGGTGAAAATTAAACATCACCAGGTAAATAATTCTCCGTTGTAGGTACGATTTCTCATTCTTTTTTACAATTTCGTTGTTTTTTTTCTTTTTCTTTTTTTTATCTGATGTCCTTACCGTACTCGCCGTCTTCGTCTTTCATTGGTTGGACCTCCCCTAATTATAGAAATACGCCTCTTAATGTTTCAACGTCACCTCATCTACCTCCTATGAACAAGTAAAATTTCCTTAATTGAAAAAACAAAAGTATCGATTTCATATCTGTCGGTGTCTTCTTCATTTGTTTATTTATTCATCTTTTTCGGCCACGGCATAGTCATCACTTTAACTGGCGAGATGTTTATCTCCAAAGTCGGGATCACATCAGAAATTAGAAGACTTAATTGATTAGAAAAATGGAAGGCCGATTATCTCTCCCAGTGTTGTTTATTTGTTTTGGTCAAACAGAGGTGCTCTAATAAGGACTAAATAATATTTATCTACAGTTTTAAAAAAAACTCAAAATAAAAATATAATAATATTTAAGTTATTAACAGAATAATTCGATTCGGAGTAAAAAGCGTGGGGTGCATTTCATTATTTATTTGCACAACTCTCCTCTTATATATAGGGAAAGGCCGGGCAAAGTGGATACCTTAAGGTATTTAAGGTTATAGCAGAAAAGGTTTACAATACAAAAACAAAATAATTATCACAAACCAGTCCTTATTTATTACTCTTACAAATACGAACATCAGTAACAAATCTATATATAAATAGGCAAACACAAAACGATTAGGTACCATTTTCTCCTCTGTCTCTCAACCGAATTTCTTCATTTTTGTTTTGTTTAGTAGCTACTGACGACCTTCAGTGCAGAATGCTAATATTAATTTATAATATTGGTTCATTCATTAAATAAAATATAATAAAAATTCATTGTTTACGTCCATAATGGCAACGCCAAACAACTGAATGTGCCGCCGCCGCCAGACTCAAAACATTGAGTAATTATATATAGAGAGACCACTGCTGTTATATACTTAGAGCATGTACTTCTGGAAGTGGCATGCAAGCGTTGTTATTGTTTAGTGGTAAAGCAATCATTGTATATTATAATTATACAGGGCGAATCCAGATATGTTCGTGGTTGGCACATAAGCAGTTGTATATATAGGGTGTTTAAAATATAGAGTAGAGTGCAATTATAACTAATAAAATAAATATATAGGGAAGCCCATCAGCGGTTGAATTTACAGGGTTCTTGGAATAGAAGGTGCAGTAGAATTACAGTTATAGAGGGTGGTGCAAAAATATTATACAGGGTGGCGGAAATGGAAACGCAACATTTCGTAAGCCATAAGCAGTTGTATATATAGGGAAGATGAAATATAGGGTTAGAGGAATTATAGATATACAGGATGATGATAAAAATGTTAGAAAAGGAAATGATTTATAGAGTAGCCCACGAAGAGTTCCATACATATAATGATTGAAATATAGGTCGGAGTAGAATTATAGTTACAGAAGATAATTAAAAATTTCATAAACAAATAGAGTAAATATGGTGGCTCACAGGCAGTGGCATATACAGAATGGTTTACCCGGTGGTTCAAAAATGTTAAAAAATATTATGCGTGGTCCATGAGCAGTTGCATATATAGGGTGGTGGAAATACCTATATAATAAGATGGAATTATTATAATGAGGAGTTTAATAAATGTTAAATAATTGAGTGCAATTATAGCTATACAGGGAGGTTAGAAAAAATAAATATGTAGGGTAGTCCATTAGCGGTTGAATTGTTGTCATATTAAATTAACAATTACGAATTTGAACACCAATGGAGTCCTATGAATTATATCTGAAAATAACTTAATTTCGTTACTTAATTGTAGAAGCGAGATGTAAGACCGACCTCTAAGATTTTCGAGGAAACTATCACACAGAGGTTCCGAATCTGGAGCCGTTCCGTGTAATCGCTGTTCTCCCTAAAGTCCTAGGATAGAATGTCACGATAAACTTTTCAGTTTACTGAACCTGCCAGAGATATTGACACAATTGGTCGAATTTCGACCACTGGGCGACAGCTAGTAATATTTAATCAATAATCAACTGCAAATCTGTTTTAGAAAATAACAACTATAAGCTGTACAGGGGTCGCACGATACTGACCGATCGGACTGTTGCTCACAATAGACCAGATATAGTTTTGGTAGATAAAGTATCTCGGAAAACAACTTTAATTGACATAGCAATTCTTAATAACAATAATAAAAATACCAAGCAGGGTGAGAAAATAACCAAATATAGAGTTTTGGAATTTCAAATAAAGACTCAGTGGGACATAAACCACACACGAACTGTACCAATTGTTATGTCAAAGTCAAGACTAGTCCCGAAACATCTATTAAACAATTTAAAATACCTCGGTCTGGACGAACATCTTTACAAACAAATGCAAAAGGACGTCCTGTTAGGGACAGCCCGGACGGTCAGGAAATTCATGGGAAGCTGCCGCCACGGTTCCAACCACGGGCTTGAAAACCTGGACAGAGCTAAACCCTTTTGATATCTAGGATATCTGGGCTTTAGTGAATTTTCCCCTAAAGGCACTCATAGCGTGCCTTAGAGGGAGTGTGATGCCATACATTATATGGTCAAGTCGATTATCAACTGCAATTAAATTTTAAAAAAGTACGAAAACATTCACGTTGCCAGGTACTCCGGGTAAAGCGAAAACAGTACTTGGACAAAGTGAATACCCATAAGTCTCTGAAAACATAGAAATAACTTTGATAAACTAAAAAAAAACTTAACTTGACCATAAAATTATAAAATTAAGATTGGCAATTGTCACAGGTATACCCTTGAGTGTCATCAAAAGCAGAACAATCTTCCTAACACCATTGTTGACAAATATTACATTGAATCCAATTTTCAATTGGTTTACCATCTTCTTCTATAAATATTTCACCGGAAAAAAACGTAAAATATCCTTAAATTCTTTATTTTCTTTGGCTGTTTAACCTTTTTAGAAATTTTTTTGTCTTTGTCAGTCTTCTTATTAGTCTTCCTAGGAACATTAGCTGTGCTTTTTATTGAATCTCCAGCTTTGCACAAATTAATAGCCGTTTGCATAGCCTTTTAATCCCACGTCCCTTGCTTAGTTTTTTTATATTTATTCATCATCTGAAACAAATAAAAGACATTTTTAGATAATACACTTTGCTCTATTCACTTTGCGCCACTTTTTTATGGGATCATCTAAAAACTGTGGTGTACAAAACGCAAGCTGCGACTTTACCATTTTTTGTACAAGGTAATTCTAACAAATACAATATTACTAATGTAAATAATTGTATTAATTTGAAAACTTACAATGGCATTACTTTGTAGATAAAAAATAATCTGATTTTAAAAATGGTGTGTCAAAAGATTGGCAAAAAGAGACCTTTCAAAAGAGCACAAAATTCAAGCTGTGACTTTACCAATGTCTTACCAAAAATGACGGACAGTTTGAACATTAAATTTTAGTACCTACAACGTAATTCTAACAAATACAATATTACTAATGTAAATAATTGTATTAATTTGAAAACTTACAGTGGCATTACTTTGTAGATAAAAGTAATCTGATTTTAAAAATGATGTGTCAAAAGATAAAAAGAGACCTTTCAAAAGAGCAAAAAGATACCTTTCAAAAGAGCACAAAATTCAAGCTAACAATACAATATTACTAATGTAAATAATTGTATTAATTTGAAAACTTTTTGTAGATAAAAAAAATATGATTTTAAAAATGGTGTTTCAAAAGATTGGCATTGAGCACAAAATCTTACCAAAAATGACAGACAGTTTGAACATTAAATTTTAGTACCTACAAGGTAATTCTAACAAATACAATATTACTATTGTAAATAATTGTATTAATTTGAAAACTTACAATGGCATTACTTTGTAGATAAAAGTAATCTGATTTTAAAAATGATGTGTCAAAAGATTGGCAAAAAGAGACCTTTCAAAAGAGCACAAAATTCAAGCTGTGACTTTACCACTGTCTTACCAAAAATGACGGACAATTTAAACATTAAATTTTAGGACCTACAAAGTAATTCTAACAACTACAATCTTACTAATGTAAATAATTATTTTAATTTGAAAGCTTACAATGACATTACTTTGGAGATAAAAAATAATCTGATTTTAAAAATGGTGTGTCAAAGATTGGCCAAAAGAGATCTTCCAAGAGGTAGGTATCTCATGATACCCCTTTGTATTGAAAACTTCTAGAAGTGATATTCACCCCATCCCAGTGTTGAAAATGCAGGCTGACCCATACGTGTAAAATGTGTACCCCCTAAATATACCTACCTACCTAAATTAACGTTTTTTTGTCTTCATTGTTTAAAGATTTTTCGAAAGTTATTTTGGATGGCTAGTTTTGAAAACTTCAATTTAATTTCTTATATAGGTATTTAGATAGAACTGGACGAATTATTACGACAAAATAACATACTAGTAACAAGGTATATTTTAAATTTTAACTATTTCATATTTTTACGTAGGTACCTAACTAGTAGGGATGTAACGAATATTCGCATTCGCATTCGCTTCAGCGAATTTTCGCATTCGTATTCGTGGTTATTCATGCGAATTTCTTGCGAATGTGTTTGACAGTTAAAAGCGAAAATAAATTATTATGATGTTACTCATTAGGTACATTGCACACTGTATAACTTACTTATTATTTCAAAAGTTAAGTACAGGTATTAACTTGTACTTGCAATGTGAAATACCTAACAGTTGTATGATGACATAAATTTATTTATAACTTGTTGTGTGTCAACTACATAATTACACTTCTTCTGGAATCCTCGCATGTACCTACATGTAATTAAGCAACAATTTAATTGATAAGTAAAATTAAGCAAGTTACGTCAGTTTCATAACATGATATAGGGGTTTATGCCCAAGTGAATTTCGATATCTAGAAGCTAGAGGGAAAACTAGCTGTCAGAGAACCTAAATCAGGAGTCATACTGCATACATCGCCGTTTCCTTGTGATTTCTAGGACAAAGAATTCGTAGATTCTCGAAAACCTGTCAAAGAAATTATGATACCAACTATTGGAGGTTCAATCAGTTGAGGGGAGCGCGACTGATGAAGGTTCTCGACTAGAAGCAATATACGTATTTTCAACAGTATTATATAATGTTGTCCAAGAAAAACGAAATTTTATTTTCATTTTAAAACATTTTTATTTGTGGAGGCTTGTTTAAAAGACAATTGATGCTGCTGCTAAATCCACAGACATCATTACATAGTTGTTGAACTTGTCCCTTTATCTAAAAAACGGTTAATGGTGTTTCAACTCTTTTTTTGGTTGCTAGGGAGATACACAACCTATCGATTAGTGCTGTTACTAAAAAATATATAATAACACATTTGCCGTTTCTTTTGTATATCTCTTCTACTTCTAAAAATTTTTAAAAGGTTTCGGTATACCGTAATAGTCTCCTAGCTTTAACTTCAGGACCAAGTTTAAATTTGACAATTTGGGGAACGCTCAGACTAGCTCCAGGCCTTTTGTCAGGGTTAACTGCTAAAATCGAAGTAAACAGAATATTTTCCCAAGAGTGTGTCCCAAGTAAACGAGCTTTGCGCAGGTCGGGCCGTGCGTTGCGTCAAAGTGAGAGGCACAAGCTGAAACTGGGGTCGAAAACAAACCACTGAGTGATCTCTGACAATATAAAATCGCTACAAAAGCACTAATTGAATTTCCTGTAAGGATACAATGAATGCTTTGTATGTGTTTACAAGGGACACAGCCTATAAGTTAGATAAATCGAAATAAAAGTATCATAACTGTCGTACTTGCGTTCTTACACTCCTTTGCGGCAATTGTGTTAGGTGAAATTTCTTAACAGAACTGTAAGTTAGGCATTTTTATTATATCGCCTAGCAACAATTTGTAGAAGAACTCGCCATGTATCCTTTTCTAATTTAAAGTATTGATGCAAATTTTATCATTATTCTAATTAGCAGCAATAGCCAACAAAGCGAAATTTGTCATTACGCCTAGTTAATTTTGCAAAATAAGAGAAATTAGATATCAGGATGTTAAAACATACCTTTACCTTGTCATAAGTCAATTATTTTTTGACCGATTCTCAAGCACTCAATCTCATTTTACTTAGAAATAAACAAGCTGGCAGAATCTTACTTTTAAAGCTATACAAAGGTTACACTCGTTAGTCACTTTGCTTTTGAAACTGATTTTAAAAATATATAGGTAGTCTGACACCATCAATTGTCTCCTAAACATGCCAACTTTAATTTAAATGGGTCCATATAACATCACAATTCTGTTTAATTAAAATTAAATACATATAAACTTCTCTCACAAACCAAAAAAAACTTTGTTGCTTCACTCTAATATGTTGACAACTTAACTGTTGAAACAGCGCTGAGCGTAAGGGTTTCGTGTTAGGATAGAAAATTTTGTGTTTATACATCTGTTAGACAACAAAGGTTTTGAAAGGTATTTCAGTTTATGTATTAAAAATAGAAGAATGGCTTTATATAATAATTACTAAGCACAGTTTAGTTTATTATGTTTGATTATATCAAAATAAGTAAATTTTGATCTGATATTCGCCTTCGTATTCGCGAATATTAGAACAGAAAATTCGCATTCGTATATATCGAAAATCGGACATTCCTTACATCCCTACTACCTAGACATGTTTTTACCATATCACAAAGTTGGTGAAATTAAGTCCATTAATCGGGATATTTAATTGAAAATAGTGGATTCTCACCATTAAATCCTGTGTCAGTCAGCCCGGACTCCGAACTGTAAAAAAAGTACCACTAATTAGCTGGGCGTGTAATGAAAGCGCCCCACGATGCGTAGACTCAAACTGTCAGAACGGTAGCACATGTGCAAAGCAAACTGAAAGAAAAAGCAAGAGCAAAGAGTGAAGCAAACAGAAGCAAGAACAAACCGTATGATGCACGTTAGTGGATTGCATTGCATTGGTCGGCTACTGTTCATCATCTTGATCGGACTACCGCGCGTATTGGTCGACGCCAATCGGAAGGCTGGGAATGTTCCGGTATCGGTCGACAGCTACCGTGTACGATACAGGAGCACAAACGGTAGCCCAATTTAAAATGGCGGGGGTCGAATAATGACGGACGAGCCTTGCTGTAAACGCTTTGAAATTGGAGTTCTATCTGTGACGTTTTTATTTATTTATTTAAGCTTTATTGCAGAACAATATAAACCACTAACAGAGCAAGTATACCTACATGAAACTAAATGAAAATACTCTGTAAGTAATTAACTCTATCATAATAAACAAAACACGAAAAGAAAAAGAAAAAAATAACTCAAATAACGTAAATTCATTCACAGCTTGAACGAAATCTCCATAACAAAAATGAATGTCACAATGCTTGCAGATATTGGTAATCTATTGTACATACGAGATTTCAGCAAAACATTTGTTCCAGCACTGGAGCTAAAAAACGGTAAGCTATTTGTGGCCTCAGATTAAGGTAGGACCTACCAGAAAGTTGATTTTGTTAAGTAGGTACTGTGGGTGAATCTATGCTATTATGAAGTAGGTTGATCAAAATTTTAAGAAGGAATATAGATACTCTACGTACATTAAGGCTAACAAATGAAAACTTATTTAATAATCTGCCATATTCAATACCTTGTAGAGGATAGCTATTGCACTTTTTGAAGTACAGATATTTCAGAAACCTTCTTTGAATTTGCTCAACAGAAATTATATGACACTCATAAACGGGATGCTATATTAGGTAGGTATATAGCTCCGTATTCAAGTATAATACAATATTTTCAAAGGCGCAACATTTGAAAAACCTTGACAACTGCTTAGAATGAACCCATGCATTCGAGCAGCATTACCTACATGTCATATACCTACTCAATATGAGTCGTAAAAATCAGTTTGTCATTAAAAATAATACCTACCTAGATCCTTCATTTTTTCACATCTCTCAAGGAGATTGTTTTTACATTTTCCGATGTTTAGTTGTAAGTAATTATGATTAGGTACTTCACATTTAAATAACATCAAAATCATTTGGCAATCTCTGTAACAACTGTTAATGACTGAAAATATTTTGAGATCATCAGCTATCTACTGAACGCAAATCCTCCTATATGTCTGCCTTTTATATCATCATATAACAGATAACATGTAGGTACTAAACTACCAACTTATAATTTCTTATTAGTAGATACCTATCAAAGTTCTGGATGCTTGTTTTTATAGGTAACTACTACTTAGTAGGTAATGGTAAGTACTTTCGAGAAATAATCTTTTTGTCATCAAGTTTATTGGAATGGTTTTTAATATCAGTTTATTTATTTGAAAAATTAGTTTTTATTGACGATAGATATTTGAAGACGCGAGATGTAAGACCTACATCTAGGATTTTCTAGAGAAATAGCACATAGAGGTTCCGAATCTGGAGCCGTTCGGTGTAAATGCTGTTCTCCCTTAACTCTTAGGACAGAATGTCACGATAAAATGTTCTCTCGAAAATCCTAGATGTCGGTCTTACATCTCGCGTCTTCAAATTTAATGAAATGTTTCAAATACATAAAGAAGTGTTCGAGAGGACATTCAATTGTGGGAAGCGCAACTGATGAAGGTTCCCTAACCAGAAACAATATATATTATATATATTGTCTTGCGTACAAAGGAATGACACCTCGAAGAGAGTATTCGATAGATATTTATTAGGAATAGGTTAGGTTATATTTACAAATTATTTTTACAATGTTCAGGGGGTTCCAAATATAAGAATAATTGTCATAAGTACCTATAGAGTTTTCACTTCAGAAATGACCAAAGTTAAAAAAGCAATATTTTTTTTCCCGGGTTAAGCGTGTGTCCAAAATTTCGCAACACCCTAGATCGGTTATTGCGAGCTAAGAGAATGACTTAAACGGGGGAACCCCGCAATAATAGATGTACAATGACAAACCACGGAGAGCAATATTTACACGTTTTATTTCATTCCTGTTCAAACTTTTTTACATTGTAATAAAATACAATCTTGTTATTCTGATTACAAACAGAAGAACAACCAATAAACTATTATTTATTGGTTAATTAGTTTGATTTGTGAAAAGAATGAGTGAAAGGAAAAGAGATTATCCCAGTGAAGCTATGAAAAGAAAAAGTAAATAGAAAAGGGAAGAGGTGATAAAAAATTCCTGAAATCAGCTTCTGTGAGTAATATAGATTGCAATGGTAAGTACTACCTATAGGTCTACCAGTAGCGAATTGTGAATTTTAATTTCTAAAAGAACAATTGGAACCTTTAATGCATGCAAATACCTGATCACATATTGTACCGAGCAATAACAAGAATTTTGTTTTGATAACCTTTAATAGTATCTAGTCGATTATTACGCTCAAAGCCATTTTTCTCATAATGCTGGGAGTATATTTAATTCCTAGAAGTGCTAACTTATAATCAATAAATATTTATCTTAATTTAATAGAAGCATTTTTGTTCCTTTAGTTAGAAATCTTTACCCCTTTTTGTCCCCCCCCCTCAACTACTTTTGATACAGGGCCTCTCCAAGGCACGCTACGCCTCTGTATAAGAAACATCAATAGGCCTTTTCATATTCTAAAAAAAAATATGCGCATGCGTCAACGCCTGCCAATTTTTTCCTGCACTTTCAATGTAATTTACTAATTTAGTATTAGTTATAAAGTTTTAATAGTTATAAACTTAAAGTGAACATTTTATCAATAAAGAAGAGCAAAAAGCATTAATGTCATGGAATATGTGGGAGCCATATATGTACAGTAAATCATTTTTGGAGAATTTATTTGACTTTATCAGTTTTCCAAAGCCTTGTATCCAATCTCGTCGAAAGCTTATTAGATCAACGAAAAGAATAAACAGTTCAAAGTTTATCTAAAATGTGCAAAATGAGTTAGAGGTGTGAACTAAGTGATTGTCGATTACAAGTAATGGATTATGTAAATATAAATACATATACATGTTTATGTGTATGTCTTTTTAAGACAATAACTTGCTAAAAGATATAACATTAAATACTTTCACTGTTTAGGTACTTCTTCAAATTCAGTTGTACATAATGTACCGTGACCAGACATAAGGGTGCCAATTGAGTTTAATAAATTTTTGTATACTGAATTTTATATTTTATTTGTATCAACTGTACAGCCTTCAGTAATATTACATACAATCTATGTACAGATTTCGTGAAAATCTTATAAATTAACTTTCATATATCATATATCTGTCAGTCGAAAGATGAATAGCCAACATAATTTAGATCACAAATTGTAGTAAAAAAGACAATGATTGATAAAACCATAGTAATAATAAATTAATTAAATTTGTATTGTGTATTACTAATATTTATTTCATTAATTATCAGTATATTAATTACTTTAAATCTAATATGAGTATCATTTTTGTCCTAACCTGTCAAATAGATCAGCCTTATTTTCGCCTTGTGGACAAAAATATGATTTTAAGCACCATAATAATTTAATGCAGTTATTTGCTTTAATTGAAAGATGTACAAACAAAGCTCCACTAGTTAATATTTCAGTTAACTTCATTGATATTAAGGCTGTTAATAATAGTTCCCCATGCATATTTGTGAAAAGTGCACGAAACTTTCATATTCCCGCCTTTTTAACATGCCAAACGCGCCTGCGCATTACAGTTAGTCGTGATATTCCGTGTCGAATAAGGCGAGTAACCCTGTATCAGGAGTAAACGTGCAGAGATTAGACATTTGGAGCCCTCAGCAGTTGCTTTGTAAAAATAGGCGAACTTTTCGTAACAGGTTATACATTGTGATGGGATTGGACCTTTTTACTACACCTAAATAATTTCCTATATTAATTTTAAGCATTCACTGTAACAATTTTTTGTAAAATTACAAATTTTTGCAAAACAAAGGATGAGTAAAATCACAAAACACTGTATACCAATATAAAATTATAACACAAATCGAGTAATCTTCCAAGACAGATGAGGAAACCTACTATTATAAATTGTGATTTTACAATTTTTTTTATAAACCAAGACATATATTGTAATTCTACTGAACCTTTACTCGATTTCCAATAAAAAGCTCCTCAGATTTACCAATATTCTTTGCAATTTGATCTGTTATAGTTTATGTACAATTATAAAAAAACATAAATTGTTTTACAACAAATTCTTTAAATAATTAAAAAACTTTTTATTATTATTACAGTTTTGATTGTAAAATTATATAGTGCATTATAATTTTACCAAGTATTTATTTTTTTCTTGATCTAATGGTAATTTTACGCAACATTTTGTTGGATTTGGATTCAGTTGAGACCTTGTTAAACGATTTCGTTGACACGTCGCACACTTTAAGTCTTGAAATGTAACATCTATAGCAGATGCATGAGGGCATTACGATTGTTTTTGTGGAATTCGATTAATTTACAAGATCCTACATTCTTATTTATGATTAATAAAGGGAAACAAATTATTTGATGTAGTTTTTTAACTCTCTTATGTTAGTAATGCGTGCATGTTATGAGTAGTTTTTAATTCTCAGTCATTTTTGGCACGAATGACGCGATGTAGTAATAGATTATAATTTTTTATTGTTTAATTTAGTAAATGGCAACCAAATATCACTACTTTCAATTTAATTGATCAATAACGCATTAAAATTTACTATTCAATAGTGTTATATATCAATAAAAATCAATATTGGTTTTAACAATGTGTAATGTTAAGATTGGTAATGAAAAATATATTTTATTTTGGTATTAAGATTTCTTGTGGTGCTTACAGTAATTCCTGTTATAATACCTAATACATTGTTTTCTTACAGGTTAGTATTTTTTTAGATTATTTTTGAAAATTGACCTACCTAAGGGTACTAAACATGGTGGGAACAGAGAGGCTAATACACACTAGAAAATGAAATTTAGAGATCTAGTGAAATTGCAAATTGAGGGGTTATGTTTATGTAGATTTGTTCATCATTTAAAAACATATATACATATTTATGTAATATATATATATATATATATATATATATATATATATATATATATATAGGGGAAGGTTGTTTAAGTCGTACCCCTAAAACAAAATTGACTTTAAATTGGAAATTTTTTAACAAAATTGTCAGTTATGAGACTTATTGGGAACATCAGTAAATACTGGCTTTATTTGTATAAAAATATTGTACAATTTTGATTACATTTCTTTTAAACGTCTAATTTCAAAATATTGTATCGGTACGACTTAGGAAACTGGTTTCCTAAGTCGTACCTCCGATACTTAAGTGTACTTATGCTAAAATAAAATAAAAATGAGATTATATAGTAGTTAAAAAATAATTGATTTATTTGCAATTAATACAAATGAATTTTTTAATTCGTCTTGACACCCCAGCACATTTGTCATGCATCCAAATTTTGCATTTTAGGCATTGAATCATATCTTCCTTCCTATCCTCCTCGCAAAGGGTACAATACCAGTCCTTATTATCATTTTTTTTTCTCTTTTTGAATTCTTCTGCAACTATTTTGCGATTCACAGAAGCCTTTTTCTGTTCTAGACATGTTTGGAGGTAATCTTTATACGGAGAAGCCGTTAATTCTATAGTGAAACGCGTTTACGCGATGTGTCAGTCAAGGATGGCACTGGAGAAATCACATTTAAGTTTTCTTTTATATTATCAGCAGGGTCAGGCCGCAAGGTAATAATAGAATCATCGGTAGAATTTTCAATTGGAAGAGTTTTAATATCAATTTGTGAGATCACTTGAGAAGGCGTCCTTGAAGTTGATGGAAGAGATTTCTCAGTCTCTTCCGCAGAATCAATTTTTCGCATTCCGTATTTTGGACTGAAGAAGTAGGTTTTGGTAATACAACATTGTCCTTACTAAAAGAAATGTCTTCGTCTCTAAAGACATATCTGTTACATGGCCATAATCCTGTACATCTAAAGCCATTCATTGCGATTTCCATGCGAGCTGATTTTGGATAAGCTGCCCAATAACTCCGAAACGTTGGATTGCAATTGTTTCACCAGGATGTGATCTCAGCCAACTGATATGCCTCGTTATATAAGTTTTTAGTGATTTAAAAAAGGACCTATCCATGGCTGAAGGCGGTGTGTTGTGTGAGAAGGGAACGAAAGTAGTATTATACCATATTCACGAGCAAGTATGATGGCGTCATATTTTTTGTGTGGGTAGAATGACCGTCTAATAGAAGAAGAACCTGCCTTTGCTCACTCTTCACTAACCGTGTATAGGTAATAAAATGTTTTAACCACTGCAGGAAAAGTTCTGAAGTTATCCATCCGTTCTTTGAATACGCAAATACACTTCCGGGTGGCGCTCCTGATTTCAAGTGATCATTCATACGTGCACGTTTGAAAATTAACATTGGCGGTACAAATTCGCCTGCTGCATTCATGGTGCAAATGCATGTTGTTGTCATTCCTCTTTCTCCACTTGTTACGGCACCCACTTGATGCTTTCCTTTTGCTGCAATAATTTTTGAAGGCTTTGTACTGTTGATAAGCCGGTTTCATCCATATTATATATTTGAGGCAGTAAAGTTGTATTTGTCTAATATTTGCTCGTATTTATCAAAGAACAAATAAACTCGTTCTTTGTTAAAGGCAGTAGCTCTTGCCATAGACGTTGCTTCTGGAACTGTAGAGACAAGGATGGGTTTGTCTTTCATGAATTTATAATACCATTTCTTCCCTGCCATCCCGTTTGTGCAGTTAAATCGATTTTTGAAGTTATATTTTTCGGCCAACTGATATGCCAATTTCTCAAATCCTTGACCGTTAACCCGAAAAAGAATGTTCCAGCCTAAGAGCATGTTCAGTTAATTCTTTTTCCATTTCCTTTGGTAGATCTTTTGGTCTACCAAGCTTGTATGAGTATTTAATCCACGCAAATGACGGCGGAGAGTTGGTTTAGGGATGTTATAGGTCCTGTCCTCATTAAATCCCATTTCATTATTTCGCAATTTATTGAATGCCTCCTCCATATCCTCTTGTTTCCAGTTATTATATACTCTTTTTGACATTTTGTTGGATCTGTATTAAAAATACAAATCAAATACATTTCTTCTGCACAGATATCGTGAGATGTAAGGAAACTTAAGTCGTACCGGTGGTACGACTTAAGAAGTACATGTGAGTACGACTTAAGAAACATGTGATGCCCACTTCAAATAACCTTAATAAATATATCAGAGTAAAGATTTTACAAAATCCATGTGTGAATCAATAACTGGATAGATGCATAACATATATTTAACATTAAACAAATATTAGTTGACTTTTACTTACTTTAGTTGCTTCCAAAGTACACAATAAAATTAATGGAACGAGGGACGAAACGAATTATTTCCATAACCTCTCTAAACATATTCGGCGGGAACGGACTATTGAATGTGCACTAAATATGACCTTCTGCTACGCGAATGCAGTATTTTAAGTTGCCTATAGTGTATTCTAGTTAACGAAACAACTAAGGTACGACTTAGGCTGCGGTACGACTTAAACAACCTTCCCCTATATATATATATACTGTTTTTTTTTATTTTCTTATAGATGAGATTGTAAATTTATTGTGTTTTGTATAATGCGAGTGGTCTTAAATTGTTATTTTCAATTGATTATTGAGTACTTTTTATTTATGAAAAACCCTCGAATGCTCCAAATTTTTTGGGGAATGGCAAAGTCTACTATTAAGAAGGTGTATAATGCTAAAGTTATCGTGTAGTATATGCCGGTTTTTCGGTTTCTCAAGTCCTAAACTGAGCCAGTGTATAGATTATTAATTTAAATAATTAATAATCTATACATTAATTTAAATATAAAATATAAAAACATCTGCTCTCATAAATACATAATTATATTTATATTGTATTGTATACTTTTATTAGATCGTTAGATTATATTTTGAGATAATATGGAAAATTTCTATGGAAACCTTATTGGAAACTAATGGGCAAAATATTTAAATAAAAATTTAATTGGAAATAATTATGCACAACTATTCTTCGTCAGTGAAATTACAAAATTGTTATAGTAATATAACCAAGCATAATTTAAGTTAGTATAATAATTTCACGTTACAATATTGTGATTTTACATTATATATTTACTTTGTACTCTAATATAAGCAAAGAGTACTATATATACTATGATGCTATATTTTAAAGACTAAATAATATGGTTTCGTAAAATTACAATAGTTTATTGTAATTTAATCAATTGCCTGATTAAAAATTGTATGTAAAATCACATTATCTTGTGATGAAATTACTTATCGAAATGTTGTAAAATTTTGTAATATAATTGTAATTTTAAAAATAACACATCTAAAAGAATTTGTGAAATTACAAAACTGCTCAACAAATTCATTTAACTTGTAGAACATCATATGTTTTGTAAAATTGCTTGCCCTTATGATACACAAATTGCTAAATATGCTTTTATTGTAAAATTACAATACTTGTAATGTAAAATTGATAATCCAACTTCAAAATTTTTTGGTAGTATTACTAAAATTATTTTGTAATTCTCTAAAACAATTACAACAATAAAGTTTTGTATAATTTTTATACCCTATTTGAATTTTGAGTAAATGTTTTGCCTATTAGCTTCCAATACATTTCTTTTAAAATTACCATAGAAATTTTTAACAGTGTTGTTCAGAGGTAAATTAATAATATAAATAGGTAAATGAATGTTTTATTTGTTGGATTCCTATAATTTATTAATTTTCTATAAGACGGAAACACACTATTGAGATGCGACGCGGCCACACATGCCGACACCCGACATGTAGTGTGTGTGTAGTGTGTCAGCATCACGTCGCATCGGGTGTTTGTAGTGTGATTCTAGCCATAACAAAACAACGATTTGAATTGACACAACACGTGTCGCGTCATAGCGGGTGGTTTCAGCCTTGAATTTATTGCCTGGCACCTGTTTCTTATACAGAAAACTGAGTTGTATGGATATGGTTATTTCAAGATCTATACAGTGTGTGGTGTCGGTCGGAACATGTCGAATGTAATTTCAGGTGTTATGCATTTCCTTCCCATCTATTTTCATATGTGTAAGTGTGGGCGTGTGTTAAGAAGCTTTCTCTTCAAAAATAGATATTAATACTTACAGTTGATACTGTATCTTCTGCATTGTTTCGAAGAGTTCTGCCGCCCAAGCCGATACGGCGATGGTATAAAAAATCGAAACAAAATCGAAATTTCTTCTCATATCACATCGATGCGATATTTATAATGAGCCAGTTCGGTGCGGTGAAACGGTTTGTACATAATAAATAAAAAGAATTATGTATGATGGTTGAAAGTATACAATATGATATAGGTATACACATTTATATATAGTATGGGATGCGATACGCTCCGCGTCTCCTGGGAGCTCCCTCGGGGTACAATCGAAGCGGCGGAGCGCCCGCGAGAGTAGGTGGAATGCTGGGAAATACCCGGAGGCCCAGTAGCGCGCCCCACACGGGGTCAAAGGTCGAATTACTGGCACTAGCTGACTGAGCTGTCTCTCCGCCAATCGGCAACTTGATGCAATGCACCGCGCTGCTCTTCTGTTTCTTTCCTCTTCGTCGTCTTCGTTTTCGTTTCGTGGTCTGGTCTTGTGCGACGTCCTCTTCTCGTCGTCGTCGTCTTCTGGTGGATGGAGTAGCCCTCACGTCCGCCGGCCTCATCACCGTCGGCTCGCCGCTGATGAAAGAACAGCATGGGGTCTACTCATTATTTCGGTTAATCGGTGGTTGTCCACCAAGTGACTTTTAATATTTTTTCCGTGGGCTTAGTCATAGAAAAGTTAATGACGATTGCCCAATATTTGTAAATCAACGTTCTTTTTTTTACATCGATTGAGAGTTGTTATACATTTTATTAACCGACTTCCAAAAAGGAGGAGGTTATCAATTCGTCGCGTATTTTTTTTTTTGCTTTTTTTTGTATGTATGTTACCTGATTTCTTCTCCTGTGGTGAACCGTTTTGAATGAATATGGTCTTGTTTAATAGAGTATATATCCGGATTGGTGAAACTTTGGAAAAGAATTTATTGGTAAAGTGATGAAATTTGTGAATGAATACATGCGTACATGGAAATCGACCAATATCCCTAATATATTGGTCGATTTTTCGAAAACTCCTTATGGATGTGTATAGTTTTTTAACGTTTAATCTATTAAGGAAGATCCCTAGGTGATCTCATATACTTTTCAGCGACGTGCAACTTGCTGTTTGGCAGAAAATTAAAAAATCCTTATGAAAAATTTCATCGAAATGACATAACAGACATTTCCTCATGAATATTTTAATTCCAACATAATAGTGCGGTAATTTTAGACACTCGAAGTTTTACTTGCGTATTTCAAAATTTTCTATGTACATCTCAAGCACTCTAGGTAGTAAAGCATAGTATTTTCGGCTCCTTAAATCAATAAGTGTACCACGCTCGTTTTGTTTGTATACCAGGCAAATACCTATTCAAATGAAAATTTTTCCATTTTGCGAAGACGGTGATTTTGGTTGTCACATTATCCCGGCCTAATAGAAAATTCAGTGACAACACATCTCAAACTATAAACTGCTATGAGGTGTGTTTATACACAGGGTGTTTAGTTATAGCAAACAAAATCACAAAGTTAATTGATAAAAGGAGTTGGATTTATATGATGATTGAAATATAGGACGGAGTAGAATGATAGTGGACCATAGACAGCCGTATATTCAGGGTTGTTGGAATATAGGGTGGACTGGACGTTTGGTGGCATAAAAATGTTGGAAAAAATGTGAAATTAAAATTATATAGGGTGACTAAAAAACTGTTATATGATGTGGACATAAACAAATCATATACAGTATAGTTGAAATATATGCTGGAGTTGAATTATATTTATACAGTGTGATTAAAAAATATATTTTCTTTTTAGCTCATAAGAAGTTGCATAAAGTGTGGAGAGGAATTAATGTTACACAGAGCGATAATATAAAATGTTAAAAATGAAATAATTTATGGGGTGGTCCACAAGGAGTTATATACTATGGATGAAATATAGGACGGATTTGGCTCCGTAAATACGGGATGGATTCTACTCTGTACTATAGTTTACAGATTACAGCTAACAAATTTATGCTTGTCCGTGGGCAGTCGTATGTACAGGATGGTTGGTACATAGGGCGGAGTGGAATTATCTATGGTTATACAGAGTTGTCAAAAAAAGTTGAAAAAAGGTTACATGGTGTGGTCCATAAGGCATAAATATATTTTTTGGCTTATTAAGTCAACGCGTACTAGTACATTTTGTTCGTAAACATTTACCTGTCAATTTAAATGAAAATGTATCATTGTGTAATGCTGAGGCTTTCGATGTTACCTGGTTCAGTCTATTAAGGGTATACATACAGAACAAAAAATAAAGAATGAAAACTACCTGAGTTCAAAAAAACTAAAGAGTTGAAAATAAAACATTTAAAAAAATATAACCTACTTCCACCTATAACTAAAAAGTTAAAAATAATTATAACAAAATACATTTCTAGCAAATAAATATCACATTTAGTATTGTAAGGTACCTACCCAGGAAGTAAAAAATTTAAACATTAAAAGGTGCTCATTCTGTACAAATTAATTACTTACGAATCCAGTATATTTTTGAAGTCAGTGCCAAGCAACAATCAAGTTTGATGAAGTAGTAGATAAGTACGCAATGAAGGATTTTAGTTTTACTTGCTGGGTAGGTACCTTGCAACATTGAATGTGTTATTTATTTGCTAGAGTTGTATTTTGTTATAATTATTTTTAGCGTTTTAGTTATAGGTGGAAGTCGGTTATATATATTTTTAAATGATTTATGTAGCTATATCTTTCAGGGATTTTTGGAGGGTTCAAGTGTTTTTTTTTTAATATTTACGGTTTTATTATATATACCTAGGGGTCGTTCATAAAATACGTTCGCCCATAGGGGGGTGAGTGGGGGTTCATAATTCTGGGATTTTTACATTTAAACTATTTAAACTATTGTAACTCTTTTATTTTTCACAGTATCTTCACCAAATAAACTTAAATGGAATTTATGATGTTTGTTTGCTCACAAATAATTGGTTGAAAAAATGATATGAGTCCACAAATGGCGAAATTCCACAAAAAAAACTGGCCCTATACTCCAAGGTCGACAGGCCTGACCTGACTCCCTTTTGATTTTTTTGTATAGGGACGGGCCAAGCAACTCGTTTATGGGAGAGAAAATCAAGGAGCATTTAAGAGCGAGAATAAATGTTGCTTTTGAAATAATATGGGATGAGATGCGACTAGAGACTACCACGGTTTGAACAAAATTTATAACAAATTATTGCATTTTAGTGAATGTTTTATTTTTTGTAGTTGTAACCTTGTAAGCTACAATCTCAAATTTTATTATGATACTGATTACTTTCCAATAAGTGTGATATATCATTGGAAAGGAATTGAAATAGAGAAGTTTTGTAAGCATTCGAAGTACTCGATGTGCTTCTTTTTTTTTTGTAATGTGATAAAGTTTTTAACTTAATCACTTTTTTATGGAACCCCGCCATTTGTGGACTCATCATACCATTTTTTCAACCAATTATTTGTGTCAAATATCGAATGCAGAAGAGCAAACAAACATAATAGATTCGATTTAAGTTTATTTGGTGAAAAAAGTAAATTAAAAAAAAAACAAAAACCGTAAGCTATCTAGAATTTATAAGGGCTACATAATATAGCAAATGAGCCCACCTATATGCCCTTCATGTTTGGCGAACCTTCTACAAAACTCCCTGTATAATAGTGTTATTATAAATACAGTTTATCGTACACAATAGAACCTAGTTAACTGTAATTTCAGTGGAATTACAAAAGCACATATTTTAAAGGTTTTACTACATTTATTTATATTTATTTATCTCATTCGTCACTTAGTAGTCAACAAATACTGACTTTTTTAATTTCGTAATGTTGTGTTCGTTACTAGGTACGTATACTAGTCATTCTATGTTGGCATTTCTTAGATTTAAGATTTAACAGTTATGATATTTGGGAAAAAATGGCGCCTTTGAGAAGTGAGTTATACCTAACCAAAGTTATTTAACACTTTCAAAAAGGCAAAATTTTGCGTGACGTATTTTAGGAACGATTTGGTATTGCGAATGTAGCACCTGAAATGTCGTTTGCATACCATGTATTTATTTATTAATATTAACAGAAAGGCAAAGAAAGGTACCCATATCATTCGAGTAGGTAGGTATTCTGCCATAAATGTGCATAATATATAAAGAATCTTTAATTATTTATTTTGAAGTACTATGTATTGTAATTATTTATTCTGCATCTTCATAGTTACTTATAACTTTAAAGTTTATAAATATTATATTTAATATTATTATTTGACATGTTATTCCTGCAGAACCCTACCTCTTAATACCCAGTGAATGACTTTTACCTAAAGTGAACATATTGAGATTTTAAATATGTATTTTATTAAAAATCTATATATAAATACGCAAATGCAAAAGATTTCGTTACCAATTACGTCTCTGTGTCTTGTCTGTTCCGTCTGTTCATTAGTGTTATTAATAAAAAATGCATTAAACGGCCAAAATTTTCTGTTAATAACAATTATTGCCCCATCTATTCCATAATAGCTGAACTAGCGTCATTAAACCTTCCACCGCCAGAGGACAAAATTATTTCATATATTTTCTAATAATTCAAATCACGGCTTTTTATAAATTCTTGATTTTTATTGACCTTTTGAACTCAAAATTTGTATATTCCTCTTATTCAGGAACAGAACGGTATTTGATTTTGCTTATTGAATATGCCTTAGCGTCGTACCTACATGTACATTAACTGGAACCGTAAAACAACACAACTGCAATTATTATCTTAAAATAATAATAAAATAATTTTTAATCAATTATAGTGGTAGTGAACTATTTTGTATAAGTAAACAAAAAAGTGTATAATAGTAGAAAAAAATGTTGGAAATAGCAAATTCATATATGTATATTATTATTTTGCATGTTCATTGGGGTTTTCTCTCTTCAATTTTTTTTCCTGCAACAGATAAGTATTTAAAATCTTCAAATTTATAAGAATGATTTTGTTCGAATTTATACCATTAGTTTTTTTAAAACTACTGCAAAAATATGTATACCTTTAAAACTTTGAGGAAACGTCGACAAACAATAAATCTCAAATGTGAATCATCCTCACCTGAAGGTGTTAAAATCGGATAACCATCAGGAAATTGACACACGGACCTTGGTGGGTACTTGTAGTAAACGTAATTGCTAACCACAAAAATACCGTTTCGACAGGTACCCGACTAACAATTTGGCGCCTCTTTATCAATAAAACAATAAGTAACGATACTTACCCGCCTCATATAAAACAAATAATCGACACCTTTTTCCAATATTTGTGAATTCGAGACCGTATCCGGTGTAGCACCCAATTTCCTGTTTCTCTAGCGAACACCATTCGAATGGTTCTTAATGGGTTTCTTATTGGTTCCTGGCAAAGACTGTTATACGGCTATTGTTTGTGTTTTAACTGATAAGGAACGGTGTTGTCAAGACATTCATTTGTTTCTGATAATGGACGTTTTGACCGCTTGTTGCTTGGCCATTGTGAATGTTACCTGTATTTCCCAAATTATTGTTTAGCCGTTTTTGTGTGACCTGTGGTACTTGCCAGGTCCAGTAAATTTTCGGTACGAACTAATTTATTTCCATTTATTTTATTTATTTGAACCAGTAGTATGCTAATTAAAAAAAATAGAATTATAATGTACAGCACCTACAGAGGCAATAATCTAGTTCCCTATGCGTAGGACTAGGATATAATTGCTTATTAATGGTGTTATAACTAAAAGCTAAAACTAATAAATACTAACAATATAGGAAATTATTTAAAAATATAATAGGTAAACAAATTTACTCTAATATTGGTCTTAATTCTTTTGTTTATATATTTATATTGTTCTAAAATTTATCTACGCCGTCCCTGACTAAAGCAACGTAAAGCATTATTCATTTCAATAAAATATCAATAGCTGGGATAATAAAAAACGAACTGGAACCTTCGATTGGGGCAAAAACTGATTCGACGCTCGGCGAACAAATGTAACACCCATCGAGAACGACGAGAAAAATCGATTAAGGGTATATAAGGCAGTATAGAATTCCTGACTTATGAAGTACAGCGATGTAAATTGTATTCAGAATCAACTGTTGTAAATATTTGATTTTTATGTGAGAACAAAGTTCTAGAAATTGATGTTAATATCAGTTTTTAAAATTAATTAAACTTGAACCTATGGAGTTTATTGCAATTTGAAGTCGAAGTGTGGTATTTACTGAAGTTAATCGTAAATTGATTTATGGCGACAACCCGAAGTATGAAAACAGAAAAAATGGACGAGACTACCAAAATAAAATCAAACAGGTTACCGATGGAATAGACGACAAAATAACTTAGATCCTAGAAAAACGTGACAAAAAACAGAAACAATATCATGAGGAAATTCAACAGAGATTAGTGAAATCTTTTGATGAAAAACGGAAAATTGAGTTAGAGAACCTTGTAACTAATATAGATGAAAAGCAACAACATCTTGTTTCTACATGAAATGAAAAATGACCAAAAGAATTTAATGGAAGGATTATTCTCGAAATAACAAGAACAGAGACAAAATGAATTTAAAATATTAGAAGCAGAAAGACAACTACAATTTGAACAATTCATGCAAATAGTATCGCAAGTCAATGGAACAGTAAATAAAAGAATGCAAATAGTGGAATCAGATATAAAAGAGATAACAGACGACATAAAGATCCTAAAAGCTAATGTACAGGACCTTGAAACAAAAGTGGATGACATCGATTCCATCTAGAGCAAAGTGAAAATAGAAATCATTGTCTATCCAAAACCAAGTAGAAACAGAAATTAACAATTCACAACACGATTTGCAGAGAGGGAAATACCAGCACACTGTGAGTACCAAATGTTCCTTTAGTAAACTACCCACATTTGATGGCAGTTCATCTTGTCCCATGCATAAACGGCAATTGGAAGCCATGGTTACATCTAATGGATGGAATAACCAAGACAAAATCTACCTCTTTGGTAATTCCGGCATTAGAGCTCCTTCAAAGCCTTCCAGTCGATGAACCAGGGAATTTCGACAAGATTATCGACATCTTAGACAAAAAGATACGACAATCAATCCTTGAGCCAAGTATACCAGGTGTAAGTAAGTGGAAAAATGCATAAATCCTGAGCGAGCCTTCAAGAAATCAAAGCAGAGATTAGATTGTCCTACCCAGACCTACCAGAGGAAACTAAAGGTCAATTGGGCACCCAGAGTTTCATAAACGGTATCAGAGATGTGGAAGTACAAAGAAACCTAAGACTTAGTGGCGTCAAGAAAAATAATGAACCTCTACTTCGGGCTTTGGAGGTAGAGGCTGTCCAAGCCGAGAGTACGAGCAGTTTCCTTCAACCAGGAAGAGTCAGAGTCACCATTACAAGCGCTGCTGGCTGCTTTGGACAGACTATCAGAACTGTCACAAAGAACTGACACCAGAGGAGAATGTTATCGTTGTAGCCGGATAGGACACGTCTAGCGCGACTGCAGACTGCGAATATCCGAACGATCAGTGATCCCGGGATAACCAATAAAACAACCTAGTGTTCAGGGACCATCAGCCAGTCAGCATAAGGGGGTAAATGCTGACTAACCCTCCACCAGCCCCCAAATCACTATCCATTCGGGGATTTTGCGGACAGCAGCAGCCTAGTTTTCAGGGGCATCATCAATGGCCGCGCTATCACCATTACCTCTGATCTTGGCGCCGCGGCCGCTGTGTCCATTGCCAAGTCCAGTCAGCTCAGAACAGTCACTGGCAAGTCCATGTCAATACAGGGTGAGGCAGATGTAGTACTACCGATAGGGTACAACATAATCCGGCATAGGGACTTAGTAGCGGAGATTGAGGACGATTTTATACTGGGCATGGACCCGAGATAGGACGTTCTTCGGTTCCTAAATGAGGAATTTGTATTGACACGACACTTCAACAGCTCAGCGACCTCCATAAAAATTGTAGCAAAATCCTCAGCCAGAATTCCCGGTCGAACGGAATAGATGGGCAGCTAGAAACAAATCCTGGGAGCTGCCAGTACACTCAGCTCATGACTACCTAGTTGGACGGGCTATAGTTAAAACCGGAGGACGAGATATACCAATTAGAATCCTGAATTTGACTAATAACGACATCAGAATTGTCAATGGTCAAGAGCTAGCTGGTTTCGAGCCAGTAGAGACCTTCATCAATTGCGAAGAAGTGTACGAGACAACGGTGTAGGAGACAGGGCACAGTAAAGAGTTTCTACAACGTTTGCCGACTAGTTGAGACATCTTACACCAGAATAACAGAAGAAAGCCAAGCAATGTATCACTAGTCAAGTCAAATTTTTAACAGTCAACATGGAACAAACATCCTTCAGCACCGAATAGATACCGGGAGTGCTCAACCCATCAGAGTACCACCTAGGCGACTACCACTCGGGCAACAACAGGTAGTCGAGCATTTTTTAAGAAATCTTTCAAAGTAGGTCTTGTGCCTTTTTGTAACCCAGTTCTCTAGGTCTGACAGCTTCAACTGCTTTTTTTAGTGGTTCGGGATCTGATAACTTCCTCTTTGGCTTCTAAAGATAAAATTAATAAATGTAAAAAGTAGTCTCAGAAAGTGCACGACAGACAAGGACGAAGGGGACGATATTAAGATTTTGCCAATTTCGTTCTTATCCTCCATTTATACAAAAACACATGTCATAACTTAAATTAAACTGTAATCGATTTAACATCAAAGCGATAAGAACAATTCTTGACAAAAATCTTCTTTTAATAAGTAAAAGGATCCATATTTAAACAGAAATAATGTTTCAACCAAAAATTTACCTTGAACCGTTTTTATAAAATATCTTGAGAAACGATCTAAATTCCACTGGCAAAGTTTCGCAAAGGCCGGCTGACGTAAGTAACTGTAGGTCTGAAGTATTTAAAACCAGACGTTTGTTAGAAAAAGAGGAACCGATGGGGTCGAAATTAGGTTTAGGGACTAAATTTGGCGACTGTATCTTTTTTGTTTCTAGCTCTTTTAGGAATAGATGTCTCATGTCAAAAAATGAGACCACCCTGTAGCTATAGTTTACTAGAATAAAGTTGTTATCATATAAAATAAAAATCTGATAAAAACGCACACGTCGGACTTTTTGGTAATAAAATCCAACCAAAGCTAATTTAACACATCAGCTGAAGCTGATAATGATAATGCGTATGAGATCGTAAAATCGATTGAAAAGGACCCACTGGCCAGCCGATTTATCGGTGTTGAGGTATCTTCAAAGAGATTACCAAACACAAAAATCAACAGATAATAAATTCGACGACACAAGGCTTACATTTCTTTCCTCTCGCTTTACCCAAGAAAAATCCAATCCCCTCGAGACGAGATAAAGACACTCTTTTAATCAAATTGATTTGTCAAGATGTCCCTTTGGGATCCGTTGATTATTCTTCGGCTATTCTGTCCGGTAGGTAAAGAACGTGGTCGAGCGGCCGACGAGGTATGCCAAGAGTGGATTTTGGTAGGTAAGTAGGAGGATGTGTAGCATACCTTAAAGGAAGAGTTATGGCATGATGGTGTGGAATGTTTCTTCAGCTGCATTCGTATGAGTTTAGGTGTTAAGAAGTAATGTTGATGAGTTCGTTATCTTGGTAAATGTTACGAATAGTAGAAGAAAATTAGCTGAAAAGTTGATGATAATTATAACGCAAGCCTTACGATTTGTCTTAAATACTGGTGTGTTTTGGATCTGCGACGTAATTTCCAATAACAAGAGAAAGTGTAATTTCGAAAAGATTCTTGAAGAGGTGTTTGATTATTTTGCCCGTACTGTAGGGTTTCCCCTCTATTGTTTTTTTTTTCAGCGGTTTTGATGCAATCTGAAACAACTTGATTAAATAAATACATTTAAAAATAATTTTGTCAAGTGCGAGTTGGACTCGCATACTAAGGGTTCCGAACCACCTTCAAGATTCTAATATTCCAGTTTCAGACAAGCAGGGAATGAATACATTTTCTTATATTTACCATAATGTCTTTTAAAGGAAGCGTTTTAAATTTATAAAAAATATACAGTTTTCCACACATAGACTTTTTATTTTATCGGCTTCAGGATTCGCTTGATTTTTATAAGAATACATATATATTTAATTTTCTAATTTGGCCTCCAAAAATTAACATTAGAGTTTTATTTTAATAATAAACTTGCAGGGAAGCCTTTTATAATGTACTGTCTGAATTTTGAGACTCTGTAGATTGGAATATATAGGGCCAAATAGGTCAAGTTTTAAATTAAAAATTATTAAATCTATTGTACAAATTATTTAAAAATACAAATAAAATACATATTTCAAAATTTAATTAGTGTAGTTTCTAAAGTGGGAATTAAGTTGATGTTTAATATTTTTGTTACTATCTTTTAAACAAAAGATATTTTTTTAAATAATTTTTCTTGTGAATTTCAAGTGAGCACCAGTACCCCTAATTATTTTCAAAATTTTAGGTAGTATGGTTTCGAAAATAGAGCGAGAAATGAGAATATTTTATATCTTTATGTTAATATCTTGTAAACAATTAATTCTAAAAATATGAAAAATATGTATTTGTATTCCTTATATTGAGCGTCTTCATTTGATGTATTGCATGCTGCGTTAAAAAATATTTTTTTATTTTCCGTTTAATTCTATAATTTGGCCCCCAATAATAAAATTAGGGATTTCTTCGTATTTTTCCTGTAAACAAAAAATGTAGGTGTTATAGTTTGGGGAATAAAGGGGGATTGAGTGATTTTTTAAATATTTGTTTAATATATTTTAAAATATATATTAAAAAAAATAAAAACATATTAGTATTCGACATAATGAGCCCTTTGATTTGATATATTATTTGATCCGTTAGAAACAATTATAATTTTTTATTTTCCATTTAATTCTTTAATTTGCCCTGCCCCCCCCCCCCAAACTAAATATTAGGGGTTTCTCCTTATTTTTCCAGTAAAGTTCAGGTGAGGTGCTATACCTCTTTTTTTTTAAAATTTTACAGCTTATGGTTTCGGAGATAAGGGGGGTTGAGTAATTTTTTTATTTTTTTGTTAATATCATTTAATTAATTTATTTTTAAAATAGGGAAAAAATATATTTGTTTTCGTCATAATGAGCCCTTTCATTTGAAATATAACATGATGCGTTAGAAACAATTTTAATTTTATATTTTCCATTTAATTCTGTAATTTACCCCTCGATATTAAAAGCAGAGGTTTTGCCTTATTTTTCCAGTAAACCCTATACCTCTAATTTTTTTCAAAACTTTACGTTTTATAGTTTCGGAGATAGGGCGGGGGAAACGGGTAAATTTTGGTATATTTTCGTTAACATCTTTATTTTTTTTAATATGAAAAAAATATATTTGTGTTCCTCAGAATGGGACTTTTCATTTGATATATTACATATATATTACATGATGCGTTTGGAAAAAACTTTATTTTTAAATTTTCATTTAATTCTATAATTTGCTCCCCAAAATTAATATTAATGGTTTTTCCTTATATTTCCTGTAAAGTTCTGGCAACGATCTATATTTCCTTTTTTTTTTCAAAATTTTAGGCTCCGTAGTTTCGGAGATCAGGGGGGGAACGATTGATTTTTTAGTTTTCCCCCCAGAAGTACCCCTAAAATCAAAAGTTTTTCATTTACGATATGAACTCCTGATCGGGTCACCAAACTATACATTGATACCAAATTTCAACCTGTTCCGTCCACTAGTTTAGAAGAAAATTGCTGTGATGTGACAGAGGCAGAAATCTGCAGTGATATTATAAGGGTATCCGTATATTGTGTATACGGAATCCTAAAAACAAACACCGATTTATAGAAGATAACTAAAAAGCATGAAATAATTTTTTGCCACATCAATTAAATACTTTTTATAAGTCGGTGCGAAGCTAAAGTGAAACTATTTTGGAAAGTACATTTATAAGTTGTACTTTGGAACTTCGCTGCTCAAATTGGCACCGACTTCAGAAAAAGTATAATTAACAGATCTAAAGAATGATGATACTCAGATCGTCTACAATATTGTGGATCCACTTAAGGTAGAATCGTATACAAAATTTTCTTTTATACATATTTAGAAAACAAGATATTCTATTTAACAGTAAACTAATAATTGATGCTTAAAAGTACAATGCTTTATATTAGGCAGATCAAAAATGTTAATTAGATTTGAAAATAATAATAGTCGGTGAATAAACATAAAAAAAACATAGATACAAACGAATTCAGAACCTACTTCTTTTTGAAGTCGGTTAAAAAGTTTCCAAATTTACTAAAGCTGAGCAAAGTTTTACCATTATTTAAAAAAAAAGTAAAAGGATTCAAATTACACGTAGGCATATTTTAGGCAAAATATATTTTTTAAATTTTCAACAGACTTAATGAAACAGAAATCAAGGCAAAATTGGATTATATTTACTTTCATTCATTAAGTGTACGTACACCGTAATTAAGGAATTATTGCGGAAGGTTGAAAGAAACCAATATGATATTTATTTGTTATGAATGTAATATTTTGACGTGGTTGGTTTAGTTAAGAGATTTAGTGTTATTTCAATATTAAATTGAACAATATTCTGTGACTCGTTTTCAATTGTGAAGTTTTTGTTTACGTTGAAAATTTTTTAAAAAACAAACTGAATTATTGGTGAGTTTTTCTATGACATTGCAAATTCATTGTACTTGTAAAATTTTTAAATTCTATATTGCTAAAGTCGGGTACATTACGTTTCAGTTTTAGATACCTACACTTTGATTCTTGATATTGAAAAGATATCATAATTACTTGTAATGTATCTCAATAAAGACTGTATTTATTGACTTTTTTTCACTAAATTTTTTCATAATCTAACGAAAAGGAGTAATATAAATAATAAATACAAAAAGTCATATATCTAAAATCCATGATACAAATTTAAAATTTAAATACATTTAACTATTTCATATAGCTACTCTCTCCATTGTGTAGGTAGAGTCTTATCCACTTAGTGTAAGGTTAAATTACCAAAAACTGTTAAATATCTTAAATACCCTAAAATCCAACCGTTAACACCCACTCAGATTGAATAAAAAAATTCGTATTTTTTGAGATATAATTAAAGTATATAAATCTTCTATGTAAAACTAAAACATAGAATTTATCAATTTGTTTTGAAAATTTTCCATGTCTGCAACTTATAGCATAAGAGCAAACCAAAAAAGAAGATTATCAACTTTCAATCGTTTTTGTAATTTTCCACAGGTTTCTGTTATGGCACACACAAAACCCAAGTTGCACACACTTTTTATAACCCATATCGCGAAAAACAGCTGTATTCCTTAGTTTACAAAAAAAACTCGCTTAAATAAAAGTAATAGTTGTTTGGTCAATGCTAAATATTGATACGAATTTTTCCTGGGTTCAACATAATTGACAAAAATCTTTTTCTTTATTTCCTCACAACTTCACAATAATTATTTCACTACTACTTTGCTGAGGCTATATACCTACATTTAGCAACCGAGTATTCACTCGAATATCAGCTGATTTGGAACAGAAGTCCACTGGACGTCGGCGTATATATACCTATAGCATTTACTCTCCAATGTTTACGTAGTAATTATGTGTTTCTAACGTTATCGGTAAAATAAATACATTTTGAAAAAAAAAAAACCGACTTTTTGTTACAACAACTAAATACTTTTTATTAAATCATTATTACAAATAAATCGTTTGATTTACTAATGCACACTATATAAATCGAAAATCTTCACTTTGAAGTTGATTAACTGACATTTATTTTGATTAATTGAATTTATTTACAATTTACTCCTAGTTCCGAACAGACAATTTTTCTATATTTTTAATACCATAGACTCCACCAAAGTTAACGGTATAAGGAAGTCAATTTTTCCCGATTTTCTAAGAAACAGTACAAGCTATGTTATTCACAAAAATATGGGACCACTTCGGAATATTTCGGAACTAGTCCAAATTCTTTTCAATTTATTCCATTTTCCGAATAAAAAATTTCCATATTTATAATACCGACGACTCCACTAAAGTTTACGGTATAAGAAAGTCAGTAAAGAAGTTTTTCCCGATTTTATAAGAAACAGTACAAGCTATGTTATTGACAAAAAATGGGACCGCTTCGGGATGTTTCGAAACTAGTCTAATTTCTTTTCAATTTATCCCATGTTTCGAATAGAAAAATTTCCATATTTATAACCCGACAACTCCACCAAATTTTAGTGTATAAGAAAATCGGTAAAAAAGTTTTTCCTCATTTTCTAAGAAACGGTACAAGCTATGTTAATGAAAAAAATATGGTACCACTTCGCTATGCCCTGGAACAGGATCAAGTATAAACGATAGAAATTCCTTCGAGTAATCGTTGAACAACCATAAAAACCATAGATAGAGACGAATTGAGAACTTCCTCTTTGAAGTCGGTGTTTTGCATGAATTACAAAAAACTGAACGCTGTGACGAAGAAAGATTGCTATCCACTCCGCGGAATTGATGTCACTCTGACCACACTAGCATGGTCCCGTTCCCATTGGTTCTCCGCAAAAGACATAAAGCGTTTTCCTGTTTCAATTCACACCGATGAAAGATATTGAACGGTTTCTTTACATTACAGAAAATGTACATACCTACTTCAAATCTTATTCAAAAACACAATAAAGATTTTCTCAATTACCTGTAATTTTTTATGTGTTTGCTTTTTATTGCAAAAAGAACTAATTAATGGTGCTAAAAAATATCGATAACATTTTAAAACGTCAAGGTTTGTGCTAGCCATAACGTAGCGTATAATGAGTTTCATACTTAAAACCGTAATGAGAATTATGATTATCATTTGTGTAATACATATTAAACATGAGCTATAAAATTGCGGGATACTTTTTGCTATATTTCCGCTCTACGAGCGTACAAAGCGAATCGAATAAAGTATGTCCCATTAAGTCGGCGAGAGTCCATCATCATCGTAATGACGGTTCTAATTAGTTATTGTAATTGAAAATATTTTATATATCTGAAGAGCGACACAGCGAGATCATATTGTGTTTTTTTAAACTCTGCGGTGAAAGGTAGTGTAGAGTTATTGAAGCAATTCAACTTTGATGCGGAAGTTCAAATGGCTTATGAGTAACAGCTGATCTGCTTTTACCGGATTTGGACCGCGTCATTTTCTCGAATTAATTTAGTTATATATCTGAACCAGCATATAAACAAAGTTTTCCGACGTTCATCATTTAGTCTTTTTCTAACAAACAAACCTTGAAACTTTACTTTATTAAATTTGTCACACTGATGCACAAATTGTAACTGAAATTGATCTAGCCAACGAAGAAATAATAATAAGCCCCCTGAAATATCATAATACCTTAAGCACTATCCAAAATCTCACAAATTTTACTCTCTCCAAAGGATAAAGAAAATCCTCTTTCATCCAAGGATGTTTATTCCATTCCATGCTCATGTGGGGTAGTATACATCGGTGAAACAGGTCCATCTATAAACACCTGTCTATGTGAGCACAAACGTTGCCTTCTTTTTAACTCTGCTGTAGCTGAACATCATCACGAAACGGACCATCAAATGCTCTTCGACAGATCCTCTGTCGTGACCAAATCTCCGCTGGACAGTCATCTTTATCGAATATTCTGGTCTGCCTCCAATGGGATTTCATCTCGTAAGTCGATCATCCTGCATTGTTTGGAACGCAACATTGATTCTTTCTATATCGTAAATGACTTGAATTTTTAGTAAATGATTCATCGATCTTATTAGATGAAGTCCTGTTGTAAGACAGACCAAAAGTATTCAAAAAGGTGTCAGTCCAGCACATTATAGGCGAACTGTCAAATTCGTGGATTCAGAAAACTGGCCCTATACTCTGGTCTCCAAGGTCGCCAGACCTAACTCCCTTTGATTTCTTTGTATGGGAACGGGCAACTCGTTTATGGGAGAGAAATAAAAACCAAGGAGCAGTTAAGATGAAGAATAAATGTTGCTTTTTAAATAATATGGGATGAGATGCGACTATAGAGTACCACAGTAGGAGTCAGAAAAAGTGTCGCGAGTACATCCGTAGCGGTAGAAGCCGGTTTGAACACAATTTATAACAAACTAGCCGACAGACTTCGTTGTGTCAAAAAGACTCGTAAAAAAATGTATGAATTAGATGTTGCGGTTTCTGTTCCATGCTGACGAAGGACCTTTAGCGGAACTATCAATAAAACATTGTATCGTCGCGTAAATTGAATCACCAAATAAAAGTTAATCACTGTCCTTTTACGTCAAAGCTATGCAGGTGGTGTTTTCTTGGTTCTTCTTTCCTGAGAGGCTAGCCCTGCCTCAGCAGGAACTGTTTTAGAGCTTAGTCTGGACGACACGTTACAGAAAAAATAGCGACCTAATGTTCATTGATTGAGCAAAAAAATGCGGGTTTAACAAACAAATGATGCGCTTTTGTAAACACAAAAGAAACAAATTGAAAGCGGTTTAGCGGTTGTTACGACCGGAACTATAACTCGCGAAATGGTAACACAATAACAACAAACAGCGGCCGTCTTAAGATGGAATCAAAAAAGCGTCCGAATAGCTCGAAAGTCAAAACGCGAATCACGTATAATCAATTATAGCCGGGCAAAAATTCTCCTGAACAGAACCGTCACCCTGCTGATAGGGCTGTGTAAACAAAAAATAATTAAATAAAACATATATAAGCATTTAAAAGTAAGTAACCACTTTAGTGTTAATCATAATTCCAAACAATCAATTGACATTGCTGCAAAACCTTTGCCATTGCAGAGTTCTTCGAAATGTTGCAGGTTGGAGTTTCATTGCTTTGCATATTTAATGGCAATTTTAATGCTGAGTGGGCTGTTCGACCACCTACAAGCAAAGTTGCTGCAATTCCCGGCGAAGCGAGTGCAAGTGCAATTTTATTTTGTGAGCGAATTGTTGCTAATATTAATGAAATCAAAAAAGTTTTTCCTGTACCACCAGGTGCATCTAAGAAGTAAATCCCTCCAGTTTCATCATTTGCAATAGCAATAAAGCTCAAGTTGACTTTTAGTTAGAAAACGTTTGTATGGGAAAAAGAAAAGGGCTGTTTTTAGGGTTTTTTCCGGTAATTATTAGAATTTTTCTCGCGGTAAAAACCATCCTTGAATTTCAACGAACATTTTAAAAATTGGCCAAATTGGTCTAGGCGTTGTTGTTTATATTATAGATTATTGTAATTTGGTGTATGTAAGTTACAATTTCAAATTTTATTATGATACTGATTTCTTTCCAATAGGTGTTTTATATTGTTGGAAAGGGGTTGAAGAAGAGAAGTTTTTGTAAGCATTCGAAGTTATCGATGTGCTTCTTTTTTTTGTATGATAAAGTTTTTAACTTAATCATTTTTTTATGGAACCTCGCTATTGTGGACTGATATCATTTATTCAACCAATTATTTGTCAATGTCGAATGCAGAAGAGCAAGCAAACATCACAGTGTCGATTTAAGATACTGTAAAAAATAAAAAAGTTACAATAGTTTAAGGGTAAAATCGGAGAAGTAAGGAAAAAAATAAAAAAAAAACAAAAACCGTAAGCTATCTAGATGTTATATGGGCTACATCCTATAGCACATGAGCCTACCAGGTTTGGCGAATCTTCTACAAAACACCCGGTATATGAAAAAACTGTTAAATAAAAATTACTTTATTTTCAGATGCTGTACTTTATTTTTTTACCTTAAATAGTAAATATACTTTATTTTCTGTAGAAAAAGGTGGTAACCCTACTCGAATTATTAATAAAACAATTAATTTTTTTGGTAGCCATATCCAACATAACGAATTGAAATCATCGAATAATAACAGAGTTTCGCCACAACAATTGTGACCCACCCACGAATTAGATGACGGAAAATTCCGATACAATTTTTGACATACTTGATCGGCGGGTGGGGTGGGCTGCCGGCCGGCCGTGTTCAGTGCCGCCGCTTCAACGCCGAAGAAAAAAATCACAATTTGGACGGCCGCAGGTCGCACTTGCGTTCTTATGGACATTGCTGGTCTCGTGCTGCTATTTCTTCGTCTTCCTCTCGAACCTCCACCGTGGCTGCCGTCGATCTGCGCCTCTGGTCTGGTGTGTGTGTCGCGTGGGAAATGCACAGTAGTGGCTTTCGGTTTAGTTTGGTGGTTGGCGATGCCGCGATCATCCAGCCTAAGATGTGGCCCCCGCACTGCTCCCCGCCGCCGCCCATCGTGCCCCCCGTGTTCTCGCGATGCTGATGATGTTCGCTTCTAATTCTTTGTCTTCGTCTTGTTCTCTTGTTCTTCTCGATCCACCGCCTCTACATCGCCCTATTGCCGTCTCGGTCGCGAGCTTTTTCGGTTTCTCGAAATTTATTGTTGTCTTTGTCGCTCGCTGTCTTCAGCATCTTCTGAACGGACTTTGGCGATGACTTATTATTGGGAATTATTATTATGATTGTTGTGGCAGCGGCGGAATCGGAAGAAAGATGGTAAAAGGGTTTTCATCGGTATGGTACACAAAGAATTCTTCACTTCATTAATGGCGACTTGACAGTAAAATGCATTTGTTTGTTAAATTCTATAGAAATTTGTATAGCATTTTTTTAACTGTCAGTTTTGGTGTGACAATGAACTTAAAAAAAACTCTTCGCATTTCCAGAATTGAATAGTTTTAACACAACTGTTACTGCAAGCAGTTCAAAAGTCTGAACACACAACTTCGTCTTCAGTTCTGTCTGTTATTTGTTGGGTTGTTTCTTATTATATTACTTTATAACTTCATCTGTACTGGGTCGGTCCATACCTATTTAGACCTGGTCTTTTACTACCCTATCCTCTGCAATTCTGCTTATATGACCGTTATTTCATGGTCACTTCTTTCTTGATCCTTTAGTGTTTTTGTCATGACTTTTCTTCGTATTCTCATCTCTGTCAAATCTAGAATTTATTTCTTGGAAGAGTCCTCTATGAGAAGGGTGTCTTTCACGTAGCAGAAGATTTTTATTCACGGCCTCTAATTTTTGATGCATTATGAGACTCAAGATTAGGGAGCTAAAGAATTCTCTCTGTCTGGCCTGTATCGTCCTGTTGTTTTATAAATTAATTGTCTTGATATTAACCAGCAGTGCTTGCCGATTGTACAGAAGATGAACTTTAGCCTAACCCTATCGAAGGTTTTTTCTAGGTCCGTTAGACAGATCAACGCCGGTGGATTTCATTCCAATCGGTTCGAATGCAGTACCTGGGCAACATCTTTTGTTTGCCTTCCAGTGATATTTATAGCGTAGTGTTGAAGAAATTAAATTGAAGCGTCTATAGTTTCCTGTACTTTTCTTTCATCTTTTTTGAATAGCTAACTAATAGTCAGTAGGCTTCTCCAGCATTCTTTGGATACTTTGTTGTCCTTAAGAATTTTGTGAGTGAACTCTGTTAATTATTCTGTCATCGCTCTCCCACATTATTTTAGTAGCTCGTCTGGTATTTGCTTGGAGAATTACTGTTTTTCAATTTTCTTTGAGCTTTCTAGATTTGCTGAATGCATGTTCTGGTCTTTTATTCCAATGTGTTTTCCAGTGTTTTTGATTCTCCTGGTGAAGGGTGGCATGCTGAATATAATCTTTTCAAGTAATCTATCCAGGTGTAGGTATTTTTCACATTCTGAGTAGTTATTATTCAATGAACATTTGGAAAAGTTATTTATCTTCAGTAACTTAATATTTTGTCAGGGGATATGAGAAATTGTAACGTGTAAAAAATTGAAGCCTTAGTGAGTAATCTTACTATTTGTTGATGGAGATTATGTACTTCTGGAACTGTGGAATTGCTGTCGCTAGAGCTGTTTTTTTGTGGGCTCTCTGAAACACTTGGTATTTAGTGCCTCCTTGAGTATCTTGTTCGTTGTCTGTTCGACTTTCCACTAAGCCGGCGATATCCAGGACAAGACTTTTTTGTTAGCACAGTACAATGTCAGTTAAGTTTGATGCCATCCATAAAATACTTTTCTTCTTATAAATTGGTTAGATTAATTCATGTTCTCTAATTCGTAATTTATCTGAAGCCGCTCTGGTGCTGTAGACATTTACACATGTTTAGTTCATTTGAGTAGGGAGATTTTCTGATTCGTAGAACTCAAACGGGGAAGAGAATTTTCTTTTTCGTCCCGAAGAGAGTGAAGCCGTGCCTTGCCTTTGTGCAATTTCTGTAAGCATTAAACCTGAAGGGTTAAGTGCAGATTTTTTTAAGGAAAAACCTCTTGTAGATATCTTTGTCATTGTCGAATGTATTTGCACACCCTCAGCCTGCTACTGCAGATTGCAATTTCTCTTCTAATATCTTCGATAGATTTTTTGTTTCTAGGAGTTTTTAACACTGTAGAGTGAATTAGGTATGGGCGTTACTGTAAGTGGCAGTGTAATAACAATAGAAAGAGAAAGACAATATCAGGGTGCGCTTGCTGTCTCTATGCTACCAATAGTCGAAGTTGTAGGCGTCACCACTGACAATGGCCAATCGGGAACGACCCGCTTATTCTCTCTCTCTTTCTATTGCTATTACATGAATTTCGCTACTTCACGTGCTCTACAGTATAATACCTCTATGGTTTTTAAGGCTGAGTTAGTTGTATGTTTGATTTTACTTATCGTCTAGAATTTTGACTTTCTTGCTTTTCACTGTCGTTGATCTCGAATGTCACGTGAAGGTTTAACCATTTCTCAGATTATCCAAGTTTTCTTTCCAGAAACAGAAGGTACACATTTTTTTGATTCAAATCCTCGGTGTATGGTAATCGGTTCTTTTGTGACAGAGCATGTAATTCTGGAGGTAGCCTGCAATGCACAAACAACCTGTCAGACTAGGAAGAGAGAGCAAGAGAGGCTAACAGGCTATTTCACTTGGTGGGTGGAAGCAGGCATGAACTACATGCTGGACGTATTTTGATAACACCTCCCAATCGAGTGAAATCGCCTCAGTATTGCCCTCTCTTTTTACTCTTGGCACGCTATTTGCGTATTGTACGCTACTTTAAGAAGTTTCAGCTGCAGTTTCTGACAACCACAAAATGGTTCCCTCTTTTTAAGAAACATCTCTTGAACTATCAAAAAGTCCAAACAAGCCAAATTAAAAAACACACTTAACTGGTTTTCTAGTTATGAATCATTTTTTTTTACTTTTCATTTTTGCTTTCGTTTTTCACTTTTGATATGGTCAATCATCGCGTTACGACTTTTGCTGGTTTCATCTATATGGTGAAGATGTCAAAAGACAAGAATTTAACGCTATAGGAAGTTTAACTTCTTATGAGGTTCTATTACTTGAATTGACCTACATAAACTACCCAATGTGCTTTGGTTGAGTTCATTCTAGTCTGAATGAATTTTCCTTCTTAGTAAATTTAACCCATACCAACGGATCGACATACCGATAATATGACGCGAAGAATTTAATCATTGGCTAACCATAAATTACTTCTGATGCCTCCTTTGATGGTCACATGGAAGCGAGAAATATTTTTCTTATCTCTCGAAATTTTCGGTTATCAATATTTGCGGTTGGTCGAAATCCAAGAAACGACTTCAAAGTGTCAGCAGTGTGCATAACGTTAAATGAAGAGCAAACATTAATGGTTGACTTCTTGGATGAGATTTTCGTTTTCTCGAAATCGGCTTTTGATAAAACCGACCGACACCTACAAGGAGGACACGAAGACAAATTGAAACAATTTTTTCCAAGATATTTATGATTGAAATGCCGAAAAAGGGAATGATGATACATATGACGCTTGTAAAACAAGGAACTATAAAAGAGTTTATATTAAGACAAACATAATCATCCACGTATTGTTGGTACAACGCGTTCTTTTTCAAATGGAGACGTAATTTAGTAAATACATGATTATATTAGTAAAAATATTATTCGAAAATACTATTGGACATGTGATTTTTTCAAATGGCACAACAAAATTTTATAATAAAGAAGAAACTACTTGTTTTATGAAGCTTAATTCTATTTTCGTTTCATGGTTGCATTGGGAAATTACACAATTGAGAAAAGTACGCTGTATATTCCAAAAATCTGTGATTTAAGTTTGAAGCTAAATCGTTACGACATAACTAACATGACAAAAGAAATTTGCTGTTTTATATATATATATATATATATATATATATATATATATATATGTTCTGAGAGGCTTCCGCGGTCATTATTATGAACTAAGCTAGGTTCCGGGTGAGAACCGCGTCTGAATTTATTGAATACTCGACGTTTCGACTCCTGCTTTGGAGCCATTATCAAGAGACAAAAGTGAAAAAGAGTTTCAGAGTCTAGATCGAACTCGGGGCCTCAATCTGCCTACTCCCCAAGAGTCACTAGGTAACTGAACTGAATTTGAGTCTGCTCTGCTTCTTTTATTTATAGTTAGCGCTGGGGTAGAAGAAGATGTCACGTGATGAGGCTGTGTTGTGATTGGTTGGGTATTGGTGGGTGTGTCTGCTTTGTTTAATCTGGCAATTACGGAGGACCAAGCTGTGGGAAGGCGAGTGCTGTCATCGCGTCTATTTAGACAGAGAGGTCTTTTCTCTATTTCGATGGCTTCGCGAATAGTGGATGCCCTAAGAGAATTGAGAGATATGATAGTCCTACTGTCCTCGAAGTTGATAGAGTGGCCTGTTTGGATATGGCGCATCACCATACGTCCTCCGTAATTGCCAGATTAAACAAAGCAGACACGCCCACCAATACCTAACCAATCACAACACAGCCTCATCACGTGACATCTTCTTCTACCCCAGCGCTAACTATAAATAAAAGAAGCAGAGCAGACTCAAATTCAGTTCAGTTACCTAGTGACTCTTGGGGAGTAGGCAGATTGAGGCCCCGAGTTCGATCTAGACTCTGAAACTCTTTTTCACTTTTGTCTCTTGATAATGGCTCCAAAGCAGGAGTCGAAACGTCGAGTATTCAATAAATTCAGACGCGGTTCTCACCCGGAACCTAGCTTAGTTCATATATATATATATATATATATATATATATATATATATATATATATACAGGGTAGCGCCAAAATTAAAAAGATAATAGACACTTTCAGAATTTATTTGTAACGTCTTTATTGTTGTTGTACGATGCATTCGCCAAAAATGCGATCAAAGAATTATGTTGCTTCCCCATTAACATCATAACGGAAAAACTAGGAAAAACCTTACGAACTATCCCGAGTTAGGGTTGTTGAAAATAAGATACGATTCTTCGGATGTAGAAGCTTAAGTGTTTCCAGATTTATTATAAAAATTAACATTAAAAAAGAAAACCTAATAAATAATACTGATTATTTCTTAATAATATAAAAAAAAAAACAAAAAAAAACATTAATACCAATGTAGGAAATGTTCAAAATGCTCGCCACGATCATCATGGCAACATGTTAATCTGGTATAGAAATGTCTTCAAGCGTTACTCAACATCTCAGGCGTCACTGATCTAATCACAACCGTGATTTGTCTTTTTGGGTCATCTCGAGTCGAGGCATATTCCCACAAAAAGTAGTTCAGTGGTGTTAAGTCAGGAGATCCGCGCCTCCCAATTCACCGATTTGGAAAAATTTCGTTCAGGTACTGCCGGACATTGATTTCGTAATTGGGCGGTGCTCCATCTTGTTGAAACCATATTGTATTGGTATTGGCAGGAACATGTGCGTTTACTGAATCAGGATATACGTTTGTCCAAGTTGACATGACATTATTTCTAAAGTTGTAAATGTTTATCTCCATTCAAGTTGCCATCACTGACAAAGGGACCTACGATATGATTTCCAACAATTCCTGCCAAAACATTAACTTTTTCCAGTGTGGGTTCTCATTAGACCAATAGCGGCAATTTTGACGATTGAGATGACCATGAAGCCTAAATGTGCTCACATCAGGAAACAAAACATGTTCTAATTGGATTGTTATCTAACCTCATTTGTTTACAGAAATACGTGATTGGTGGTGGACTGATTGGTACTGAAAAATCTGTATTTGTATTCATATATATCCAGGATATATAAAAATGTATAAATATAAAATTAATTCTCATGAAAACGATGATTATTTGGTTAAAATTGAATCTTGAAACCCAATATTCCAAAATTTCGGGGGGGGTTGAATCCTTAGACCCCCCGCTGGCTACGGCCTTGTGTCCAGTTAACGAAATTCAAACGACAATATCACTGACACTGATCACCACTGTCGTGCAAGCAGACAGCACGATGCTAAGGCTATGAGTTTTGACGGAAATAACCAAACTGTTTTTTTTTAATTAGTAAAAAGGAACGCAGGAGTAGTTTTTGCTTACTATCTCAATATCAAGAGCTGAATAGCAATTATTACTATTGAATAGTAATGTGGGGGGCACATTAAAAATGTAAATCCGCGGATACGGATCTGAATACGGATATTTGGTGCCAAGATCCGTGGATATGGATATGGATACGGATATTAATTTTTTAGAATACGCGGGGGTCAATATTGCACATAAACCTTTGGAAGCTTAACATAATCTCATAAAGATGTTTAAATATATTATCTATATATAAATAGGCAAACACAAAACGATTAGGTACCATTTTCTCCTCTGTCTCTCAACCAATTTTCTTCATTTTTGTTTTGTTTAGTAGTTACTGACGACCTTCAGTGCAGAATGAATATTAATTTATAATATTGGTACATTCATTAAATAAAATATAATAAAAATTCATTATTTACGTCCATGATGTCAACGCCAAACAACTGAATGTGCCGCCGCCGCCAGATACAAAACATTGAGTAATTATATATAGAGGTACCAATGCTGTTGTATACTTAGAGCATGTACTTCTGGAAGTGGCATGCAAGTGTTGTTATTGTTCAGTGGTAAAGTAATCGTTGTATATTATAATTATATAGGGCGATTCCAGATATGTTAGAAATCATTTTTTAATGGGTGGTACATAAGCAGTTTCATATATGGGGTGTTTAAAATATAGAGTTACTTATTTGTAGAAGCGAGATGTAAGACCGACACCTAGGATTTTCGAAGAAACTATCACACAGAGGTTCCGAATCTGGATCCGTTCCGTGTAATTGCTGTTCTCCCTAAAATTCTAGCATAGAATGTCACGATAAAATTTTCAGGTTACTTAACCTGCCAGAGATATTGACACAATTGGTCGAATTTCGACCACTGGGCGACAGCTAGTCATTTTTATAAGCTTATTACGAAGATACATCTCATTATATAGATAGTTGATTTAGTAACTTTGAGTTATGTACTATCGGTGCGGTACTTACTTCACTACGATAAATGTTTGCAATATAAAGGTGCCAAATACGATTTTAAAAAATAAAAAATGATCTGAATGGAATTTAACACTAATCTAATCACCTAATCACTTATATATAAAATTTCATCTATGAATTAAAAATTAGTAAGGTACAAGATCCTTAAAGATCCGCCAAAAACTACCGGATACGGATTTTTCTTCTCCCTAGGATATCCGCGGATACGGATACGGATATCCGGCACATCACTAGTATTGAGTGATGTTGCTAATTTGTGAAATAAAATAATTTTCTTTTTTTACTGTTAATTTTTGTAATAAATCTGAAAACAATTAACATTTCCGAAACAGTTGAAGATAGATGTAGGACATTGTACACGAATTATGTCTAGAATTTTCTGGAGAATCCAAAAAATAAATAATATACATGGGCTTGCATTTAAAATAAGAAAATTGGTATTGGCCACTGTCACATGACAAACCTTATATATAAAATGCGCATATAAGCTTTCAAATCGACGTGTCCAAGCATTTTTTCCTACAAGCCTTTCTTTATTCGTTATCGAATTTATTGCATTTGGCTGTTCCACAGTGTATGTCAGCAACTATAAAAGATTTTTGTTGTTCTTTGTGTGCAATTTTATTGCTAATTAATTGCTGATCTCTTAACAAAATACTTTTTTTGCTCCAATTCACTCGCAGTACATCCATCAATAATGTTGATTTTACACCTGTTTAGTCCTGGAAGAGGCGTGTCTTTGGTAAAGTGTAAAAGAGTACTTTTGGTTAATTGCGTTGAGTGAAAGATTAAGATACTTCATTATTTCATATTTATTATTTGGTACGAGAAATTAATGCTCTTCCGTTTGCAATTTGATTACATCACAGCATTCATTCTTACTCTCTACGCTTTACCGGAAACAATCGCGCACCGCCAACAGCCCGCCAAGATGTTACGGTTGACAATACTGTTGGCGTTTTCAATGTACATTATAAACAATCAATGAACGAATGCAAAAGCCATTATCGAGACGTCCTCCTCCATACATTTTGTCTTTGCATACATAACACACGCATACCACATGCGAACCGTAGTGAACTTTTAACATTGTGATACCGAATAGGATGCCAACCGATCTTTTATTGTCTTAGTCTTGGCCGTTGTAGTGTTTCGATGTTGTCATCGGGATCGACGTAAAAACGTCAGTGCCGCTGTTTCTAGTAACTATTTAATTTAATGTGGCCACACAAGAGGTCCCCGTCCTATCCCCCTTGAACAAGACGAAGACGACGACGGACTCAGCTCATACCAATACACCTACAATGGAACATTGAGGAAGAGATTTAGTGAACCTACGCTGAGAAGTGTGCATACCATCGAGACTCGGTACGTTCGTACTGGTTGTTTCGCTATTTTGGTACGTTATGGCATTATTAGGACTGTTTGTTTAGGTGGAGTCGATCAAGATAGAAGTGGAACTATAAATTATGTCAAAAGCTTGTCGCTAAGGAAGCCAAAATCTTAAAAAATGTATTAACCAAAAATGTATTAACCTACTTCAGTGAGGAACTAATTAACAAAACACAACTAATTTCCTTGAACTTGAGTACAAGCCCTATTTTAATAAAATTACCCGACCTGCCGAAAATGATGCTTTACAGAGTAGCTGTAATGTAAATTATTATCTAAATTCTTGTACATACATGAATATTATTCCTGATCACTACCCCTTGCTTCTGTCAATTCATATACCTAACAATTTATAATTAAAAGAGAACCGATATGCAATCAATCACTATTTTCAGACATATTTTTTTATCTGATTTAATTAAGGTACAATTCAATTGAAAATTTTAGCGTACTCTTATCTCTGTCTCTCTTTTTTTCTCCGTCTCTCTTTCTTCCTCTCTAATTTTTATTCTTTCTCTATTTTTTCCAAATATATTTGAACTTTTTTATTTGTTTTGTTAATATATTGCATCCACACTCTATATGCTTCTTTGTACTGGTCACTCTTATATAACTTATTGGTATATCATTTTCTGAATCACACTGTACAACTATAATTCAACTCAACACAATATTACAACGGTCCTGATATCTTTAAAACCATCCTGTATAAGTACAAATCCTCTCCACACTATTGACTCTTTCTCTTTGTCTATTGTTTAAATTATTCCTTTATACCAATGGTTTTACTTCGCCCCATATGTCTAGTATTCTATTTATGCAACTGCTCATGGTCTACGCTATATAACTGGAATGTGTTCGATGCACATTCCATAGAGAATATTCAAAAAAATGTATGAATCAGATGTTGCGGTTTTAGTTCAATGCTGGTTCAATGCAAGTATATAATTAACGAAGGACCTTTAGCGGAACAATCAATAAACACGTAAATTAATTCACCAAATAAAAGTTAGTCACTGACCTTTTACGTCGAAGCTCTGCAAAGGGTGTTTTCTTGGTTCTTCTTTCTTCAGAGGCTAGCCCCGTGAACAGTTTTTTAGAGCTTCTTCTGGACAACACGTTACACAAAAAATAGCGACGTAATGTTCATTGATTGAGCATACAAAAATGCGGGTTTAACAACAAATGATGCGCTTTTGTAAACACAAAAGAAACAAAATGAAAGCGGTTTAGCGGTCGTCACGAATGGAGCTAAGAACTCGCGAAATCGTAACGCAAACAACAAAAAGCGGCGTCTCTACAGACGGAATCAAAAAAAGGGTCCGAATAGTTCGGAGCACAAACACAAACCTCCCAAGCGTGTAAACAGCTAGGGAAGCGAACCACGAATGTCAATACTGTCTATATTTTACACGCAAAAAACACAATTAGCATTAGCGCGACGGAATGTTTTAGAAAAGGTGCAGAAGTTTAAAAATCAATGAAGTAATTCAATCAAATTGAAAACAATACACTAAACAAATTGCGGGAACGCACCAATAACAAAACTCAAATTTTTGAACCACATTTAATGACTATAAATTTACTCTACCATTTATTTGAATCACTCGGTATATTCAACTGCTTCTAAATTTTTTTTAACCCATGTCTATAATTATATCCCGTCCTACGTCCTATAATTCAAATATTCTAACTGCTTATATAGCAAATTTTTTATACGCCCTCAATAACAATATAATTTTACCCCACCATTACTTCAAACACCTTGTATAAGCAACTACTTATGTTCCAAACTATATAACTTTTTTAAACTGCCCTGTATAACTGTAATTATACTCCACCTTATATTTCAACCATCCTGTATACTCTGCTTCTGACAATTTTTTAAGCTTTTTGTATAACATTCTACTATACCTGCTATTTGGAAAACGTCTAAAATTATTCCAGTTTTTAAAAAGGGTGACAAATTTGACATATGCAACTTTCGTCCAATTTCAATATTGTGTAACTTCAGTAAAGTGCTTGAAACATTACTTTATAATAGAATGTACTCTCAACTTAGCAATATTATTACGTGTTATCAACATGGATTTATGAAAGGACGCTCAACTATCACAAATCTTGTCAACATGACTCAATATCTGGCTGAATGTATAGACGATCGGGTACAGTGTGATGTATACACCGACTTTTCGAAGGCATTTGACCGACTCGATCATGGAATTCTATTGTCTAAACTAGCTCAGTTTGGTCTATCAAATTTATTGAATAAACTTTTTTCGTCATATCTGACTGATACAGTCGGTAGTCTTTAATGGGTTTAAGTCGGTAGAATACGTGGCCACTTCTGGTGTCCCCCAGGGCAGTAACTTGGGGCCTCTTTTATTTAATATCTTCATTAATGATATCGTTAATAAGTTAGACGTAAATTGCTTATTATATGCTGATGACTTAAAGATTTACTGTAAAATCGATAGTATCTCCGACTGCGAGAGACTTTCTCAAAATCTGAAACCGATTGAAATTTGGTGCCAAAATAATAATTTACGTCTCAATACAAGTAAGTGTAAAGTAATGTCGTACACATTAAAGAAAAATACTATCGACTTTCAATATAAAATTAATAATTCTATTCTTGAGCGACCGCCCACTTTTACTGACCTGGGTGTTACATTTGACTGTAGGCTTTCCTTTGTTGCTCATATCGATTCCGTTTTCTCTGCTGCCAACAAGATGTACGGCTTTGTTGCCAGTAACTCCCGAGATTTGGTGCAACAAGAGACATTAAAAATGTTATATTTTGCTTTTGTGTGGTCTAAAATTGAGTATGCTGATATAATTTGGAGTCAATTTTACATGATTCACATACAAAAATTAGAGTTAATTCAAAGACGGTTTTTAAAACTCCTGTCATATAGAATAGATCATGCTTATCCGCGAATTGATATCACAAACACTGAACTTCTTACCCGACTTATGGAACATTATCATATACTAAAGGATTAATTGTGTATAGTATATATAAAATAATATTTTGGGCCCTACATTGTTCCTTTTAAACTATACCAAGTGTAACATTTTATCATATGCAGATGACACCGTGTTACAGTGCGAAGGTAAATCATGGCAAGAAGTCTGGCAAATTGGTCAACAGGCACTCAATGATGTTAAGATCTGGCTTGACAGTAACCATTTAAGCCTAAATATAACTAAATCTAAGTACATTGCATTTGCACCTAACGTGTCGGGACTAAAGGAAAATTTGGGGCCCCTGATGATTGAAGAAACACAAGAAAATGTAGCCAGAACTAACCACATAAAATACCTTTGAGTAAGCATTGATCAACATGTTAACTGGATTATGCACATTGACTACGTATCCAACAGAATAAAAAAACTTACTTATAAATTCTATATGTTGCGTAACATACTCAACAAAAACAATTTGCTTATAGTTTACAACAGTCTAGTGGAATCCATACTAAACTATGGAATTACTATTTGGGGTTCTGCTTATAAAACAAATTTATCAAAATTACAGGTTACACAGAATTATATCCTAAGTACAATGTTTAAATTAAAAAGTTCTGACAGTGTAAAAAGTATTTTTATCCATGAATCTCTTTTAAATATTAAAGGTCTTTATATGCATTCTGCTCTTAAGTTTATTCACAAACATACAGGTTTAAAAAAAATTAGTCATCATTATTCTACCAGAAGCAAATTACTAGAAATGTATTCTCACAACCGTTACTCCAAAGCTGTGTGTCAAAAACTATATATTTTAATGGAATTAATTTATATAATGTACTTCCTCGTGAATTCAAAAATCTTTCTTTTTATAAATTTAAATGTAAGAGCAAAAAATATATTATTTCAAATTATAATATGTTAAGTCTAAAACTTGCCTAAAAAATGACTAAGTTTCTAAATTCTGTATTTTGCTTCCTATTTCACTATGTTTCTCGTTTTCTCTCTTAATTATAGGATCATTGAGTAATTTTGTATATTTGTTTATTAAGTGCTACTTGGTTTAATATGTATAGAACACAACACAAGTGTAAATACTTAGGTGTCCTCTATTAAAACATTCTCTTCTCTCTCTATGTATGTATAACATTTTTGTGACTTTTACAAATAAATATGTTAAGCAGTCTAATGCAATTACCCCAAAATATGTCAAAAGTTCAAAATAAATTTTGAGATCGCAATCGTGCTCAGCCGCTGCTGAATAATTTGTTAGAAATTAATTAAAACGACCACGAAAACGGAAGCTCCACAGATGCATGATGCGATGCCGTTGAGATAGTTCAGAGAGTTTATCTTATGAATGGATGGAATTTCTGCTGCTGAAATTAGTGACTAATAGGAAACTGTAGACGATGTGGAATTGGAACAGGTAGCCGTTGAGACATTGAAGTTTTATGAACGATATTATTCACGCTATAATCATCTGCACAGATGTGAAAGTAAAATGCCGTTTAATAGTAATCAGATGTGATGTAATTTGTGCGGTTTGTTCATGCAAATGTTAAGTGTGTGACATATAACAACACTGTTAGGACAGGACTTGTCGATGTCAATGAAATCTTGTTCTGATTCACGTTTTTTTTGCTGTTAAAGGTTAAGAAAATGTTTACTATTATTGTACTTTTTTTTTAATTGCATTATATTTGTAACATTTCAAGGATTGGGTATTATATGAAAAGTCAAGTTCTTGTATATTCGCCTTGATTTCTATGATACGTTTTTCGTTTTATTATCTTTGATTGCTGCTTCACCTTTATTTATAATTTTCAATCATCTCTGGAAAAACCGACATAATTCTCAAAATGTTACACAGTTCTTCGCATATCCATTTAAATACCGACATAATTAAATAAATTCTTCGCGTATCCATTTTCTAACTATATTCATTTCATAAATTTAAGGACACCTTTGCCTTCAGTAATGTTTACTGTTGAGACTAATCTCAGATTTTTCCCTCAATGTAAAGAAGGAGCTAGTTTTGGAGTTTCGTGGAACTGATTCACGAAGTAGACCAGCTCTTCTCAGATACTGATCTTCAGAAAAATGGGTATAGTCTTAGAGATAATGAAAAAAAGTATTACACTTGACACCGTTTTAGGTGCTGCCTATGTATATTCACCTGGCTCACGATAACCTACAGGTCACAATAACTATTTGCTACAAGAGTTGCAATAAGACCAAGGCAAGTCCCTCTCAGATTTTGTCAGAGCTCACAATACCAGCATGGCAAAGCCGGATAAAATCCAAAATACAAACGAAGAGTAAGATCACGTCTTTATCTCAACCCATTGGTCATATGCGGCACTTATTCCTATCGTATTTTGAAATTTGGTGGCATCACATAATTCATTTGGTCAACATAGAATGGGCGAGAAAATCGGAGCAAAACATCCTTTTCTCGGAAAATTGAAAACGAGTTTTTCCTTCATAGCCACGCGGTTGTCACAGACATTTCACCTTACTTTATTCAACAATAACAATGGTGGACCAAAATATGTCACCAGGTGACATTGAATGTGTTATTTATTTGCTAGAGTTGTATTTTGTTATAATCATTTTGAGCTTTTTAGTTATAGGTGGAAGTCGGTTATATATTTTTTTATTTTAAAATTTTTATTATTTTTCAATCTTCAATTTTTATTTTGTTGTATAACCTTCACAGACAGGACCAGGTAACATCGAAAGCCCCAACATTACACAATGATACAGTTTAAATTAAATTGACAGTTAAATGATTACGAAAAAATGTACTAGTACGCGTTGACTTAATTAGCCCAAAATATACTTATGCCTTATGGACCACGTCACGTAAGTTTTTTTCATCTTGTATAACTATAGATAATTTCCCTCCACCCTATGTACCAACCATCCAGTACATAAGACTGCCTACGGACAAGCATAAATTTGTTAGCTACCTTCTGTAAATTATAGGACGGAGTAGAATCCATCTCATATTTACGGAGTCAAATCCGTACTATATTTCAACCATCGTATATAACTGCTTGTGGGCTATCCCATAAAGTATTTAATTTTTAACATTTTATATTATTGCCCTGTGTAACATTAATTCCTCTCAACACTTTATGCAACGTCTTATGGGCTATGAAATAAATAATTTTTTAATCACACTGTATAAATATAATTCAACTCCAGCATATATTTCAACCATCCTGTATACCATTTGTTTACGTCCACATCATATAACAGTTTTTTAATCACTCTATATAATTTTAATTCCTCATTTTTTCCAACATTTTTATACCTATGGACCACTATCATTCTACTCCGTCCTATATTTCAATCATCATATAAATGCAACTCCTTTTATCACTTTACTTTGTGATTTTGTTTGCTATAACTAAACACCCTTTATATAAACACACCAAATAGCAGGTTAGTGTTTGACATATGTTGTCACTGAATTTTCTATTAGGCCGGGAGAATGTGCCAACTAAAGCACCGCCTTTGTAAACTGGAAAAATTTTCATTTAAATATGTATTTGCCTGGTATACAAACAAATCGAGCTTGGTACTCATTGAATTAAGGAGCCGAAAATACTATGCTTTAGTACCTATATTCTTGAGATGTACATAGAAAATTTTCAAATTTTCAATTAAAACTTTCAGTGCCTACAATTCCCGCACGTTGGAATTAAAATATTTATGAGAAAAAAAAGAATATTGGCATTTTCCCTTAATACATTAAACGTTAAAAAAACTATACACATGCATGAGGAGTTTTTGAAAAATCGACCAATAAGTTAGGGATGCATGTGTTCATTCACAAATTTCATCACTTTACCAAAATAATTCTTTTCACAAATTTGAAGTTTCACTAATCCGGATGTATACTCTATTGAACAAGACCATATTGATTCAAAACGGTTCACTACAGGACAAGAAATCAGGTAACATACATACAAAAAAAACGCCACGAATTGATAACCATTCCCTTTTTGGAAGTCAGTTAAAAACCTATTTAAGCAAAGAGTAATTAAGTTTAAAGGTTTAAGTCAAAATTTTAGTGCTGAATTCTTAGTTCGACGAAGAATGCAAATTAAAGTAGCAACTCCCACACTTGGTGGTTAATAATCCATCAAGCGTTTAGTTTCTTGAGCAGTCCAAAATAAAATCGTTTAAAAATATTCGGAATGTTATTTTTCTTTCATAATTATCTTGACGTCGTTAAAATGTCGTTTTTCTTTACCTGATTTTGATGATCGAAAGTCTTTTAGCAATGTAACGCGATATCCACATATTTTTTAAACACCTATTAGATCTACAAGACGTTCGTTTGACAGGTATAAAAAGCTGATGATTATAATAATAGAACTGCCGGTCATCGAGTGGAATCCGAATGGTTTTTAGCCACATCTGGGCATATTCATCTTCAATTTTTGAGGTGGAATATTTAATGTAATGTGTTTGTTTGAAATTTATTTTTAGATACTGGTAATTTTGCAATTAATTTAATATGCAAATTACAGAATGCCTTTAATCGTTAGTAAAATTGTTACTGTGAATGGATGTTATGGACTAATGAACGTTTGTTATATAGACTAGAGTATTATTTAAGCGTAATTTCGCAAAAGGTGTTTGATTTGTCTTTGAAAATTATAAAAAGTGAAAAAGTTTTAAGGGTAAAAAACGTTTATCTCGATTTCTGGCAAAACACAAGTCCTAACAATAAAAATATTTACATCGTTTGTGTTTACATTTTTTTCACAAAATCTCAAAATTTATGTGACAAATTCAAAATATCAAATTTTAGATTTTTATTTTTATCTTTTGCAAAAAAATATAATATCTCAAAGACACTGTAAATTTTTTTATTTAAAATATTTATTTTTAAACCGAAAGCTTCTTCTCGAAGGCCCACATTTACACATATGGAAATAGATGAGCAAGGGAATGAATTTGATAACTTGAGATTTCATTTGTTTCGACACCGACACCGACACCACACACTACCTTGATCTTGAAATACCCACATAATTCAGTTCACTGTGTAAGAAACAGAGACCAGACAAAATACATAATGAGTTTCTTCTTTTATAGAATATCAATAATATACACAAAATAAACTAATATAACATCCAATTAATATAGAAAACCTGCACAAAATTTACTTTTCTAATAAAAACTCCAATTCTCTCTTTGCTATATATTGCATCACGGACTTGACATATGTCAGAAGTCAGAAAGAACGCCATTAATTTCATACACCTTTTGTTAAATTTTTTGCCGCATTTACAATTCATCTTTTATGAGCTTCAACTTGCAAGTTAATAATTCTACAAATTTTGTTTTTCACTTATAGAAATTTAAATTAAGAATTAATTTACACATTAAGATTAATATGTGAGTATTAACAAAATAGTGACAATTATTTCAATTCTCCTGAAGAAACTTTCGCTTCCATCGTTCAGTCTCAAATGACTGCCGCTTTTCACTTTTTTTGACTTAATATCGAAAACAAGCCCTAATTTTCAATCGCAAACTCTTACGTCAAAATATATGCTTTTTAAAAAAAGTCGGTTTCTTTTTGTTCGTTGAAATCTCTACTTTCTGATGATGTAAAAATTAACATTACTGTGATAAATGTTCTCTGAAAATTAAGTTAATACAGTTAATATTTAGTAAGACATCTACAATATTTTGGGAATGTTATCTTTTCTTTAGATTTTATGCCAAGATGCATATTAATTGCTATTTTAAGATTATACTTATATACCTGCGTGACTACGGAAAATTTTAGCCAATCAAAAGGTATTGCATAGAAAAGTGAGGAAGAAATTAAAATGGTCAGGGCCTTACTACTTAGTTTTTTATTTACAATAGTAATGTATATATTTTTTCAGACTATCATAAAGTAGAGACTTCAACAATCGTGTAGCAAAGTTACAAAGATGTATGCTCTAAAACCTTCTTTTCTACTCGTTTATGACGTTACTTTTTTATAAAAACGATGACGACAGCAACTATTAAAGTGACCAAATTGAATGGGTTTATAAGAAGTTTGCGCATTAACAGAAAAACCCAAATGAGTTTTATGTAAGAACACAATTTAGAGATTCTAGCTAGATAACATTTGATTTCCGAACCTGACGAGTTGAGTATGTATATTCTCTCAGTCATAGATTTCACACAAATCTAATAAGAATTTACTAATATTTTGATAAGCCCTATGCATCTATTATCACAACATATATTTATGTCATGTGCAAATTAAACCTGAATAAGTATTACAATATTAGTAATGAGTGTTATTTGATATAAGTTTAGCTTTTAAATTAATTTTAACATCTCATCTAAAAATTAGCAGTCAGTCAAAAATTGTTTAAAGTTCTTTCAACGAGATGTGATATGCTGCAAATATATTAATACTTATTTATCTAATAATAAAATACATATAATGTTTGTTTATTTGTAAACATCTTATTTATATGTAATTCTCGCAAACGGCACTACGAATTTATCGAAATCAGTTTCTGGATTTTGGCATCTACAAATCGGGATAAATCGTATTACCAGGAACGAACGAGATTGTAACAATTGTGATAGCTTATTTAACATTTCAGGGCGTTTAATACAGGGTGATTTGGTGACTTAGCTACTTGAGAATGATACTGCTCTTGAAAAATTATTTCAATACAAATTGATGTGTAGGATTTTACAAGAATTTTATCAATATTTGATATTTTTCTAGCCTTATATTTTTACAGTTGAAACTTTCAAGTTTTTAAAGTAAAACGTACTGGTTAGGCTATGTTTGGATGGGTCAAAAGTTATGTGTTCTCATGTTAATTAGAGGCAAAGAATAAAGTTGCCGTGAGCAGATATATATATAAATTGACTGAGATATAAGGCGCTGTAGATTATAATTATACAGGGTGATTCCAAATATGTCTTTCCACTGCCCTTTGCAATACCATATCATTAAGCTAAGCGTTAAGAATGAGCATACAAATAAAGTCCTATTAATTATCTATGAAAAATAAGTTGAATTTTCTTAGGAACTGACACAATTGGTTAAATTTCGAAAATAGGTGTCCTGAAAATGATTCAGCAGGGAACTGACTACTCAAATTATTTTGCTTCGACAAAATAAACAACACGACGTTATTCTGGATTTATTTGGAGTTAAGTCGATTAAAATAAGTTAAGTGTTGATTGGAAAAATAGTGTCTCCAATCCTTTGTGTCAAACATACATAAACTCGAAGTCTCCTTGGAATTCCATTGTCTTGAAAAGGTTGATCTCACAACGTTTCAATAGCTTTGTATCTGCTATCGTCATCAGGTGAATGATGAAAATTCAGTTTATCCCTGGTATTTATACCTTTAATCGGTCATGCGTCGCCGGTCATGGTCATTGGTCCAAACAGCGTCCTCGTATATGGCGGTTGACTGTCGGTGATGCATAGCCACAGTGGCCGAAGAAGGGGATTCCAAATGTTTTTAATTTGGACACTGTGCTCGCTAATTATATTCTCGTTCGAGATTATATATGCTCTCTCTATAAATTTTCTTTTATACCAATGCTCTTCCTTGTGAATTACCCTGGCCTGGTCGCAGTTGATGTTGTGGTGTTCAGTCCACGCGTTGTTAGCTAGCCCAGACTTCGTTTGCTCCGCCCTTTGAGTAGCTGTGCGGTGTTCCTTAACCCTGGTCTTCAGCGGTCGCTTTGTCTGTCCAACGTAAAGACTGCCATATTCACAAGATATACTGTAAATAGCGTTATTTGGTATTGCTGGAGCGTCCGGCCTCGTTCTTGTAATCATGCTCTTTAGAGTGTTGCTGCTTTTGAAGACCATTCTGATTCCATATCTGTGTGCAACTCGTCTAAGTTTCTCCGACTAGCCTTTAGTATACGGTAATAATAGAGTTGCTGTCGTGGTTTCCTCTTCCTGCCTAGGTGCTTCTTCAAACGCCTTGTTAATGATGGTTTCCGGGTATACATTAGCCAAAAGGTCTTTTCTGAGTTTCACTTGTTCTTCATTGAGGACTTCTGGCGTACTACAGATATTTTTGGCTTATGGATTAGAGTTTTAATGATGCCAGTTTTCGAATGGTAGGTACCCACCTTCTTCCATACGCATGATAAATTTTATGGATGGTTGGCATCGGCATCTATTAAAACTCTAATCCATAGAGCCAAAAATATCTGTAATACGCCAGAAGTCCTCAAAGAAGAACCAGTGAAACTTAGAGAAGACCTTTTGGCGAATGGATACCCGGAAACCATCATTAAAAACTAGGCTTGTCATAGAAACTTAGACGAATTGCACACAGATATGGAATCGGAATGATCTTCAAAAGCAGCAACATTGTAAGGAGCATGATTTCAAGAACGAGGCCGGACGCTCCAGCAATACCAAATAACTATATATACAGTATACCTTGTGAATGTGGCAATCTTTACATTGGAGAGACAAAGCGACCGGTGGACACCAGGGTTAAGGAACACCGCACAGCTACTCAAAGGGCGGAGCTAACGAAGTCTGGGCTAGCTAACCACGCGTGGACCGAACACCACAACATCAACTGGGACCAGGTGAGGGTAATTCACAATTAGGAGCATTGGTATAAAAGAAAATTTATAGAGTCAGCATATATAATCTCGAACGAGAATATAATTAGGGAGCCCAGCGTCTAAATTAAAAACATTTGGAAACCCCTTCTTCGGCCACTGTCGCTACGCATCACCGACAGCCAACCGCCAGATACGACGACGCTGATTGGATCGGATGAGACCCAATGACCATGACCGATTAAAGGTATAAATACCAGGGATAAACTGAATTTCCCATCAATCACCTAAAGACCATAGCCTTTTTTCAAGACGATGGAAGTCCAAATAAACTTCCAGGAACGAGGGACATAGTCTAGCAGATTCAGACTAAGATACATAAACTCAATACGTAGTGAACTTTCAATCACTCCTTACTTTCAGTTTACGATCCAAACCAGACCGAACTATATTATGCTAAAACAATAATCAATCTGAAAGTATAAATCGTTTAAACATAAACACAATTTGCATTCGTATTAAGCCAGCGTGCTTGGCGCCTTCGAACAATGAAGGTAACTTTCACCGGTTCATTGAAATTAAACAACGACAATAAAATTTTTCCATTATATTTATCACGTACCTACACACTCGCACACGTATTATGATTCAAAAACAGAAGTTACCTCATTTGACAGTGTGTACGTTTCCCGCGTTCCACTTTCTCGTGATTTATTCGACACCGCAATTACGAGAAAATCTCTTCTATTCGACGGACATTGTTCTCGTCTTAGCTCATAACACCGGAGCAGCTTCCGCATCTTCTTCGAATTCATCATCGACCGTAATGATTTTTTTCGCAGCATACATTATTCATCGACATCGTCAGTTATCGGTGTGGAATGTCTTCAAACGTTGAAATTGCCCTGATAAGATCAGGCTCCGGTAAACTTTCGTGATACGCTTCTTCTGGCTTTTGGGTTGTTGGAGGAGGTCAAAGAGCCCGCAGTTTGTCTTGTTTGTTATTTGAATTTCGAGTGTGAATCATAGACCACGAAAACAAGATGTTTGTGAGACATTGTGTGGGGTTTAGCCTATTTGCATCCGGTTGATGGTGATGCTTGCCAGAGTGATGGTGATTTGGTCTAGGTTACTTTTTAAAAATTACTTATTACAATTTTATAATACATTTCTGCAAAGAATGCATACATGGACATTTTTCTTTATTCTGCAAATAACGACACTTGTCAAGCAAAGTACTGTAAGTAGAGTTGTTGTTAGATATAAGGAAATGTGGTGTGTCAGGAATTTACCTAGATATGGCCTATTTAAACTGAACGATGATACCAAAATTTATAACAACAAAAACCTCACACAGCAACAACCGAAAATGCTCAACAGCATGTAAGCCAATCTTGTATTGCAAACGATTTAAAGAAATTTTAATGTGAGCCTTATAAGGTCCACCTCATTTGTGAATTGAGAGAAGGTCATTACAATTTTGTGAATTTTTTAATTCACGATGTATTTTTCCGCCGAGGTTATTTCTTGTTTAAATGCTACAGTAATCTTCACGATTATCAATATTGCTCTTAGAAAAATGCTCATTGGATACAAGCGGTACAGAGTCAGAATGTACAAAAATCAATGTTTGGGCAGATATAGTAAACAACCGATTGATACGAGTTTTCTTTTTAACATACTTCAAAAAGAAGGATGTTCTTAATTCGTCTGCATCTATGTTTTTTTTTATATTTTTTTTATGTTTGTTCACCGATTACTCGGAAACGGCTCCAGGAATTTCGACCTTTGTACTGGATCCTGTTTAGGGGAATAGCGAAGTAGTCCCATATTTTTTTCATTAACATAGCTTGTACCGTTTCTTAGAGAATAGGGAAGAACTATTTTTACCTATTCTCATATACTCTATGCCTTGGTGGAGTCACCGGATTATTAAAATTTTGAAAAAATTTTATTCACAACGTGGGACAAATTGAAAAGAAATCGGATAGTTCCGGAATATCACAAAGTGGTCAGATATTTTTTTCAATAACATAGCTTGTATCGTTTTTTAGAGAATGGGGAAAAACTTTTTACCTATTTTCTAGTACTATTTGCTTTTGTGGAGTCACCGGTATTATAAGCTTTGATGAAGTTGCTGGTATTAACTGTTCGGAAATTAGGGTAAATTGTAAATAAGATGAATCAATCAAAATAAATGACAGTTAATATTTATATACAGTGTGTATTCATAAATCAAACAATTTCTCCTTATTAATAATTTTAAGACAAAAAGTTATTCTTCACAAAAAGATGTACATGGTCTAAAACGTGAACAGTAATCATTTATCAGATAGAAGTAATCATAATTAGAAACTGCACTTACTACACTAAAAATTGTATAATAAGTATTTTTGTGACTTTTCCAACTATATACTAGTTTTCAAAATATTTATCAATTTTGTTTAAAAATGAGCTTTCTTTTTTTATAATATCTCGAATTGTAATCAAGGAAAGTTTATTAGAATTGAAAACTCCACCCAATTGTGCTGTATTATTAAAAATTGTAATAAATTGAAAGTTAATTGGAAATAAATCGAAATAAATGTCAGTTAATCAACTTTAAGGTGGAGGTCCTCAGTTGGTTTCTATAACAGTGTGTCTTCATAAGTTAAATTCAAACCGAAAACGTTCTTATGAGTATTATTTAGAGAACAAAATATTCTTAATAAAAATATTTGCATGGTCGTAAACATATACTGTAATCATTATATTATAAGTCACTTTTTCAACTGTATACGAAATTTGTCAGCAAATATGAATTTTGTTTAAAAGTAAAATGCCTTTATTTTTCATAATATATAAAAATCCTATCAAACAGGGGTAACTAGAATTATAAAATGTATCTAATTATATCATATCACTAAAAATTGGATAATAGATCTTCAGGTCACTTTTCCAAATTGTGTACTAGATTTAATAAAGAATATAAATTTTGTTTAAGTTTAGTACCTTTATTTTTGATAACAACTCAAATAATTATCAGACAAAGTTAATTATAGTTAAAAACTACGTCCTATTATATTATATCAAATCAAACTGTATACCGATTTATTATAAGATTCCGCGGAGGGGAGACTATTAAATGAATGTCAGTATAATTATCAGACATAAAGGAAGATGATCGGATACAATTTAGGGGATCCATCCAAGTTAGAATCATTTATATTCATACTTCTTAATACATATACATATCACAAAACAAGTTATTCTCTTCAACAGTAAACGAGGTTGCAATATCAAAAAAGTTAATTAGATTTGAAAACTGCATCCAGTTAAGCCATTGCATCACAAAAATTGTAAATTAAATATCCGCATTTTTATTAAACAAAAACCGACTTCAAAAGAAACTTAACTAAAAAGCATGAAACATTTTTTTGCTAGAATTCAATACTTTTTATGAAGTAGTCCATTGCTCGTTATGCTCTTGTTCTAGTTCGGTATATCGTAACTGGTGCATCTGTATATTGACACTACTTTCATGTCAAGCCTAAATTCCCAAAAGCAGTCCAGGGAATTTTTCTACTTTATTGATTGTTCGTTTTGACATGTCTTGTTATTTATTTTTGTTCCAGGGAACTACATCAGATGATTTTGTTTTTGTTACTTTAATATTTAGGATTTTCATTATAACATAAGTTCAACACAGTAGCCAATAAGTTAAATACGAAAACTTTGGTCAGGAATCATAAATTCTTGTCATTGGCATTTGCTCTTATCGGTATATATATGTAAAATATAGATGGGTTCAGTAGCAAACAGCTTATGGAAAGCTATTTGGGAATCACGTTATTCTGCTATAAACATAATGAAACAGAAGTAAGGAAACAAATACAGAAAACCAATAGAGGGACAGGTTATCTAAACAACACAATACAGAGGAACAAATTCATTAGACTGGAAAATAAAACATGGATTTAAAAACCCACTATAAGATCAATAATGACATACATAGCAAAAACAAGACTTGAGACCTTCAAAACAGAAATGTATTAGAGACGTCAGAGATGAGGATACCAAAATTATACTAAGAGATCCAGTAAGAAGTGATGAAATCAGAATAACACGCAAGGTAAAGGGAATTAACGAGTAGATGTTGTAAAGAAGAAATGAATGGAACCACCAAATAAGCAGACTGACAGATGATGGGGAAGTAAGAACAGTAAGAGATAAATCTGCAGCAGGTAGAAAAAAATAAGACTCAGAACCAGATCCAGAAATCAGAAAACTATTTCACAATCGACAAACTTTAGTGCCTACACAATTACAGTGTTTTTTTTTATTAGCATTCTTGTAATTAATAGGTGTTTACGTTCTTCCAAAGGCAGCTTCTACAAGAAGTTGGTCTATTCTTCCAGTTGGAATTATTTCCAGCTTTATATATGTCTAATAACTTCAGTGGATATTTTAAACTGTTGGGAAAAAACGTTTATTGCTCTAGAATTATCAAGGTTAGTCTCATTCCCGTTCTTCTGCAGAAAGAATCCTATTTGCACCTTCCTATATTTGTAAAAATTTCCACTTGTCTTTCCTTCATTATTTCCTGTCCTCATTTGTTTTAGAACCTCTCAGTTCCTCGGATGTCACAATATTTCTTCTGACCACACGTTAAATTTCTTTCCATGACTGAAGTTTTGTTTTGTTGTTGATTTGTTGTGTCCTATAGACTCGTTTTGAGTTGCCCTTATAAGTTCATCTAAGTCACTTATCTCGTCCGTTTTCCTTGTTGGTATATAAATGTAGGCTCTCTTCGAGGTGTCATTCTTCTGTACGCAAGACAATATATACAATATATATTCTGGTTAGGGAACCTTGATCAGTTGCGCTTTCCAAAATTGAATGCCCGCTCTTTATGTATTTGATACATTTCGTTAAATTTGAAGAAGCGAGATATAAAGACCGACATCTAGGATTTTCGTGGAAACTATCACATAGAGATTCCGAATTTGGAGTCGTTCCATGTAATTGCTGTTACCCATAATTCCTAGTACTCCCTTCGAGGTGTCATTCTTTTGTACGCAAGACATTATATATAATATATATTGTTTCTGGTTAAGGAACCTTCATCAATTGCGCTTCCTACAATTGAATGTCGTCTCGAACACTTCTTTATGTATTTGATACATTTCGTTAAATTTGAAGAGGCGAGATCAAAAGACCTACATCTAGGATTTTGGGGGAAACTAGCACATAGAGATTCCGTATCTGGAGCCGTTCCATGTAATTGCTGTTCGAGAGGACATTCAATTGTGGGAAACGCAACTGATGATGGTTCCCTAACCAGAAACAATATATATTATATATATTGTCTTGCGTACAAAATAATGACACCTCGAGAGAGTATTCAATAACAAGTAAACTTAACCTGAAAATTTCATCGTGACATTCTAACCTAGGAATTACGGGTAACACCAATTACATGGAACGGCTCCAGATTCGGAATCTCTATGTGCTAATTTCCAAGAAAATCCTAAATATCGGTCTTTACATCACGCGTCTTCAAATATAAATGTATGGTTTTCTGTTTAAAATAATTTATGTACTTCTTTACTTCTATTAAATTGTTCATTTCAATTTCATACGAGTTTTGTAATTTTTCCTGATCATATTAAGAGTTTTGTTTTCATTTCTCTTCTTCAATAGATGTCTTTTTTTTTCTCTTTTCAAAATACTACAGGAGTACTTCAAATGTATAACTCCACTGCATCTTTAAAAAAAGTTTTTTAAGAATCGTAATAAAATTCAAATTCTATATATTCACCTATTCATTCATTCATTCATTTGTTTCACGAATCAGAATAACCAGACAGTTTATGGCTTTCTGATATCGTCGGAGGAAAGTTTGTTAGGTCAAAGCAACTATTAGTTGTTTAAAATTATTTATAGTTATGGCTTTTTCGTCTGCATGAGTAATATAGAAGTTTACTGAATGAAGGAAAAAAAGCTGTTAAATATGTAAATGGTGAATTGTAATAATATATTTATGTGATATGTTTGCTCTTGAAATTGGATATCGTGAAGAACACAGAGAGTAATATTCAAAGTGGAAGATTACGTAATGGCAAGAACCGTTAGAAGGTGATTAATTTATGTTATAAATATATTATTCTTGAAATAAAGAAGTTTCTCGATATTTTTCAATTATGGTATCGGATATTTCTTTGAAGTAGATAAATTGCTATTAGGAAAATTACAGATTATAAAAACGTGTATTACATATTTATATAAGTAATCCCCAGAATTTCCAAAATTTTGGTCCAACTGTAAAAACACCTTTGCTGCCATATATTTTGATATATTAAGCTTGAGAGGTTACCAGACTAGTTTGAAGGCTTTTGTAATGCGTTTATCTCTAAATTATCAAATAATTTAATATTCCTTTATGAAAAAATGATGAACAGTGCGAGAAAATAGAATATCTTGAAAAATACAATCAAACAGAGGAACTATACAAAACAGTAAAATCTTTAACGCAGAGTAAATCTAAACACAAAAGGAAAACAGGGATTATAAAAGAAGATGGTACTATAATAGCTACGTAGAAGATCTACCACCACACTAATGCGAACGAAAGAATGAATGATATAGAGCCAGAAGAGGAATGTGATGCACATAAAGTGGGATCTAGAGGAACATGAAGTTGAAAGGGCAATAAAAGAATTAAAATACAACAAAGCAGTGGGTAGTGATAACATACCATCTGAAGCACTTAAGGTGCTGGTGCTATCTTTAGAATCACGAACCTTATAAACAAAATCTATGATTCAGGAACATGGCTTGACGATCTTTTAAAAAACGATTGTAGTTCCTTTACCCAAGAAAATAAAGGCAACTCAGTGCAAAGATTATAGAACAATAAGCTTTATCTGCCATCTCACCAAAGTAATAACAAGAATACTGTTAGATTGATGGAGAAAAACAAGGAAATGAATGTGTGTTTTATTGACTGGGAGAAAGCGTTTGACCGAGTCGAGATACTGCAGAATATTGAATTAGATTGGAAAGACCGACGCTTCATTCGAGAACTTTACAAAGGACAAAAAGTTGTGGTAAATATGGAAAATGAAGAAACCAAATAAATACTAATAGGACGAGGGGTGAGACAAGGTTGTTGTAAGCCACCGGCACTATTCAATTTATATGCTGAAAAACTGATGAATGAAGCAATGAAAAAGTGAAAAATATTAAGTATGCTGATGACCAAGCTGTCCTTGCAGAAGCCGAAAATGAATTACAAAATGTGGTCTGGAAGATGAAAGAAACAGGTAAGAAGTATGTATATGAAGATAAGTATTAAAAAAACAAATGTAATGCGCATAGGAAAAGCACTAGAAGATGTGAGGATTATTCTGGAAGGGCAACAAATTTAAATATGTGGGAGGAATAATAAATTCAACTAGAACTTGCACTGAAGAAATCAGTAGCTGAATAGCCATGGGCAAAACAGCATTTGTCAAAGTAAAGGACCTATTAACAGCAAGAAAGATTCTTATAAACCTGAGAAAAAATTCGCTAAATGCTACATCTGGAGTGTGGTTTTATACGGATCAGAGACATGGACTTTAAGACAAGAGAAGAATGGAAAACATCAAATGGTCAGAAAAGATAAGAAATGAAGAGGTCTTAAGAAGAGTAAAGGAAGATACATTAATAATGCAAACTATAAGAACAAGGAAAGCTAAATGGAGCAGTCACATTTTAAGGAGAGAATGTATTCAAGGGAGAAAAATTGAAGGAGAAATTCAAGGTATTAAAAGTAGAAGAAGACCAAAGAATGGCATGCTCACTGACATCGGGAAAGGTCGGACTTACGATAGAATGAAACAAGTTGCCCAGGATCGGGAACTTTGGAGGAGCTTGTGTTGATACCTGTCTTTGGACAGATTTACTAATATATGTAATGAAATCCATGCCCAATCTGTAGTCAAAGTCAGCATCTCATACAAGGATCTTAGACTAGATACTGAATGGTCCTAATCGCAGCTCTACTTCTGCTTCACCTTGTCTTAGCATTGACTATACTGTGACAGTTTGCAGTTGGTAGTCGTCGATTTGACTGGACTTCAAGCAAACCCGAGGTTTAACAATGAATCCAACAACAGCTAAATGATGTGCGTGTATTTTTTATCATGCATGACACCCTGGAAGAATAAATTACTTCCTTGACCTAATTGAAAATTAATATCTAACGTAGAACCATCTTGTTCTGTCATCATTGGATTGACTGTCTATATCATATGATAAACCAAACTCTGCAGTCCTCCTTAAGATGGCCTGTACTGATACATCGGTACCTATTTGCTCCTACTGACTTGGTCTCATTGCTCTGTACTACATGTTCAAAATTTTTTCTCATCTCATAGAAGGTGTCTTTCATCAGGGTGATTGCATTTGGGTGCCTATATTCTAGTTTATACATATTTGTCACGGCGTCCAATTCTTATACTGAGGTGGGCTGTATCGCCGTTTCTTATGCCACTGGTTGGCAGATTTTTCTAATATTCTGGGTCACTGACGCGTTTTGTAAAACAGAATGTTTTCTTCACAGTATTGCAATTGCGTAGTTAGTTAAACCTAGTGCGGATGGGTTACTTTTATCGAGGGCTCATCATCTCCTCCATTGGTCATAGCAACTACATCAAGTTGTCTTCTGCATACAGGAAGACATGTCACGAAAAAGTGAGTGATTTCTCAAAACAACTTTTCTGTCAGCTTGGAAGTGATTTAAGTTTCAGTTTTTTGGTTTATTTTGTACTTTGTCCTCTATATAGTTGATTTTGATTACGTCGTTAACAAAATTCAACCAGGTTCATTTTGGTTTCAACATTCTGTTTTGCTAACTTAGGGTTTACACTACTATTGCGTTGCATTTTTTTATTAACGATTATGTTAAAAATTTATTGTTGGGTTTCTAGTTCTTCATTGCTTTCACTCTAGTATTTAACTAAATTTTGTCGTTTTTCCTCAACGAATGTGCTTTTATCATAATAGATACCTTCTAATATTTTAACGTTCTATTTTAAGTAATGTGCTAGGAATCTGTTTTCTTTATAGTTGAATTTTTATTTTTCATCTAGAAGACCTGTGCCTCTTTTTGATTTTCTTCTAATCATGCATGACTAGATCTTACTAATAATTTTCAAAACTATGGCATTTAAATAATAGAACATTATATCTTCAAAATTCATTCAAATGGTATCTTATAAAATGTCATCTGTCATTGATGTTTAAAACATTTTAAAAACTGATCCTAGAAATGTTGATTATGTTATTTGATGACATGTGTTCAATAGGTTATCAGTGTACAATTGAAAAGTCGTTGTACCATATATAAGCCACAGAAAATTATCTGTGCTGCATAGTTACATTTACATTATTGTTTTCACTGAACATTCAAAGTCATTTGATCCATTGAGATAATAGTCTTACATCAAGACTTTATTACCATCAAGAACGGAAACCAAAAATATCCAAAATCGTTCCCAAATACTTCTCCTTGACTATTGCGTACTATTAACCATATATTTTTACTCGATAACGTAAATATCCACCATACCATTAATAACGAATAAAATTGCTATACGACAAAATTAACAAATATCCAAACCAGTGAAAAACTGCCAATCGGTTAAACTGTCAAATTGGTCAAGTTGGCAATTAGCCAAACTCTACAAAAATGGATCAACGAAAAAATGTCTCCACTGTCAGATATATGGTCTATCAAAGAAATACGGGGGCCAATTTTAAGACATATGCGGTTTAACCGAAAAATATAAGGCTCAGCGTAAAAATATAAGGCTCAGCAAAACATATTAGACCAAGCTGTAAAAATACACGGTTCAGGCAAAAAATATAAGACCCGGCGGTAAAACCCTAAAATATTAAGTTCCTTCATTATAATTTTACTTAAAAATAGCATTACACTCACCTTCTACAAACGGTTGGGTTATAACTCAAATCTCAAAACTTCAGTCCAACGGCTCACAATTAAATTTTCAAACGAGGCCAGAGAATAGATGGCTTCCACAAATATTTTTACGACTGATCTTAACCAAGTCGGCTTCCGAAACGCTATCAGAAAATACTAACATGTTGTTTTCTGAATGATCATTGTGGATTCTATGGTTTTTATTTTTTCTGAGTTCATGTGGTAGTTATTCCCAAAGCACTCAGAAAAAATACTAACATGGTGAAAGTATAAACCCGCACAACCGGCTCGATGTATATATCTTTGCCACAGTTGAATCGTGAAGAAGAAATTTCTTAGGTCGACGATGAATTGAAATTTTCTCCCCACTCAGTAGCAGAGAACGATGACATTTCTGTCCTGTCGACGTGTTCACGACAATCCCAGACTCCCTGTGTTATCGATTAAACTATATTCCGTAGAAGAAAACAAATCAGTTATTAATTAAGAATCCACTTTAACGAGAAGTATAAGGTACGAAATATTGAACCATATCATAAGTTTTAATTCAAAAACCCTTTAGAAATATGAATATAACAGTTGTAGGTATAAGTTTACCAATATCAAATAGACTAACAGAAATTCGCATCCAGTTCTAACAATCAGAGGACAAAAGTAATGTCCTTAGTACTTGTAAAAACTTACCATGACAACAGGATACAAGGTACTCAGCAACTACAAACACCTAAATTTGTTTGTGTGTACCGCTACAGAACAGCTCCAGCCAATAAACTCTTTCACATATCTGAAGGCATATCCTCTTTAAAATAATTAAAAAACCTAGTTATTTTTATGTTTTTTTTTTGTGCAATAACACCACAATCGAAATAAAACGACGTATATTGATGGAAAACCAAACGTTTCAAAGCCTAGTCTGACTTCGTTGTCAATGACTTTATATTAATTTAATTATAATAAATTTAATATTAATTGATAATATTAAATTTTCATTTTGCAATTTACATCAATAAATATAAAGCCATTGATAACGAAGTCAGAATAGACTTTGAATCGTTTGGTTTTCCATCATTATACGTCGCTTTATTTCGATTGTGGTGTTATTGTCCAAAAAAACATAAAAATAATCGAAAATATGCCACAAACAACGTTTAGAAGACAAAAAAAACTACTATCTTACTGATATAACTTGCTTCAAATTTTTACATGCTGTAATTGATAACGACTCCAGACTTGGTTTGAAAACAAACCACTCTTCATATACAGGTTACTGGTTTACCATATTGTAGACATCTCTTTCTCACAGAATATCTGTGGAGAAGACTTGCTATACAGACATCCAGTAATCTTCGAAATTTTTCGAAATTTTTTTACTAAACGTACGTACGTTCATTTACAATTTCAAATACTTATCTCTTGCAAGAAAAATCTGAGGAAAGTAATCCCTAATAAACTAGCCAAACAAATAATGTATTATATCAAAACAATTCAAGAAACCACCATTCAAAAATAAAAAACGTGCATCAATTAAATTTCTTGGGAATGTAGGTAAAAAAAATATATTGGAGAAACTTGTAGATGCAGAACTAGACGAATAACTGAACATACAAATTATATCAAAGCAGCAATTCGAAAAATCCAGAGTTTATAAATATTTGATTCTTAGATAACTGTCATTTTTACAAATCAACATTTTTTAAATTAAAAAATGCTTTAAAGTTTGTGTTCTGGGTGCTATTGGACTTTTATTATACTCAAAATTAAGCCTGTAAGGTAGATCTACTACAACTTCAATAGAAAAGAAAGTAGATCAAAAATTAGAAATTTCACGGCCATGGTGATGACACTAAAATGAAATATTCAAAACACTTGTCTAATAAATCTATTTAAATTCTTAAAATAATTAAACAAATGATAAATTATAGGACTTTGAGACTCATACACAGAAATTAACGGTATTTTTTTCTTGATTTTAACAGTCTTTAAAATTTATTAACAGTAGAATTTCATAAGTAATTTCGAAAAGATTGTTGAGGAGGCCTTGAATTATTTTGTCTGTTCATTGTCTCTCGTCAAATTTTTTTTTTCCTGCAACAGATAAGTATTTAAAAAATGTATATGTAGAACAAAGTGTAGTAAGGCAATTTCGTAAAATTGCCCGGATTACTGGCTGTCCGTACAGAGATTCTTCCTCACAGTTATTCTGAGAGAAAGAGATGTCTACAAAATGATCAACCAGTATTCCTGTTTATAAGTATTGTATTGTATACTGTGTAATACTTATCTGTGTTTGGAGACGTTTCAACTCCGAGTCTGGAGCCGTTGTCAATCGTTTAGTGTAGTTTTAGAGGTTTTTTCTAAAAAATTTTCGCTTTGATCTTGAATTTATTGTTTGTCAAAAAATTTGACACTGACAATCTGTCGTTTAGCGATCACTTGACGCTGAGGTTACCGTTTTTTTGCTCTGTTAGCAATAAATTCTTCCAGTCCAAATGATTATTTGTACTCTCTGTACTGACAGAAATTGCATTAGTTACAGGAAAAAAATTGAGGAGAGAAAACTCAATGAACAGACAAAATAATTCAAGACCTCCTCAACAATCTTTTCGAAATTACTTACGAATGAGGTATGGGCCAATTTCAACAACAAATTTTAGAAAATTAGAAAACCTAAATAAGAAACTAGCACGATCACAGAACAGCTTAACGTTCCTAAAATGCCGAAATGAAGGAATAATTCCAAAGGGCTTGTTACCAAAAATGCCATTCACAGACAGAGGTAGTATTAGAATTCAGTTGAAAACAGGTAATGCTTTAGTTAGAAATAGAATACAACACCAACGGAAATTGAAGGTAAACCTTAAAAATAACATCATTATATTAGAAAACAAATTCAAAGAAACGCACATTCCATCAGACTATAACCGAATCTTTAATTGTTTAAAGGATTCATACAGCTTGGAATTTCAAATATGTAAAAACAGAAATATAAATAAATTTAAACATCTCTTAAATGAAAAACAGAAAAAATCAGTACTTACACCAAATACAAATTTCATTAATAAAACTGTGATTAATTTATCAACTAAACACATTACACCAACAGAACAATACGTACTTTCTAAGGGATTAAATTATTCAATCACTCCACAAAATATACCTAAACTAGATCTGATAGTTGCGATTGAAGACACAGCCCTAAACTCCCTCCAGAAGTGTCCAGTGAATACCGGATAAGAAATAAACTACTTCTAGAGAAGCAACACAAAATGAAACACAATCTTACTCCTACAGAAAAATATGCCATAGAAAAACTTAAAAAAGACAGCACAATTAAAACTCTACCTGCCGATAAAGGTAACGCTACGGTTATACTTGATAAAAATGATTACAATACCAAAATGATGGAACTTATTAACACATGATCATATTCTAAGCTCAAAAAAGATCCTAGGCAAAATATAGAAAAAGCCGCTAGAGAGATTATAACAAAACACAAACAAGAATTCACTTGGAGTTGAAACGTCTCCAAACATAGATAAGTATTACACAGTATACAATACATTACTTATAAACAGGAATACTGGTTGATCATTTTGTAGACATCTCTTTCTCTCAGAATAACTGTGAGGAAGAATCTCTGTACGGACAGCCAGTAATCCGGGCAATTTTACGAAATTGCCTTACTACACTTTGTTCTACATATACAATTTCTAAATACTTGTAAAGGAGTACCAGAATATCTGGGATCCCTTTATGTTTATGTTACGGGTATTTTCTAAAATGTCATTAATGTGTCTTGACTGACATTGAATTCACTATTAGAAAAAATAATTTATTTTCTTTAGCGATCGACAGATAAACTTTAAATGTCGTTTCTTTGTTTTCCAGGTAATTATTGTACCTTACGATAATGTAATTAGTGTTCTTTTAAATGTGATAATTAAAATTAAACTTTGTTTTCCAGAGCAACAAATTGTTTAATTTGTCGTCATAAATTCCTGAAAAGAGAAAAAATACGGTAATCGTCTTATATACGTATCTGTTGCAGGAAAAAAAATTAGGAGAGAAAACCCAATGAACAGACAAAATAAGTAGAATTTGAAATAACAATTTTTTATAATACACTTAGAATAGAACAAAGTTAAATCTATTATTCCCTTTTACCAATAAATATTAGCGTATAATTACAACATAATTTGATGAATTAAACTTTTGATTATAAGATGACTCTATAGAGATTTTTGCATTTAGTTTGAAAAATCAGGCATGCCACAGTACTGACATTTTGGGTATATTTCTGTATGTTTTCAATGATTCATGAATGCTTTAATATACAAAGTCGACGGTAAAATACTATCAAATCGTTCTGATCAAAAAAATCATGTTGAATAATAAATAAAGTAATTGACAAAAAAATTACAGCTATCTAACAATCATCCAAATAAATTTGGAACCTAGGTCATAGACCAGAATTCCATGATTCAACTTTTTTAACACCAAAAAGAACACGAAACATAACGAAATTCACGTTGCTTTTACTTTGGCAGAAATCTGCAGTTTCCAATAATTATAGAGAAATTAGTACATGCCAAAACTTAATAGATTGTTTTACAGAGATGGGAATTTTATATTAATTGAAGAAATGGTTTTGTCATTATATTTTGTTATATTTTAATCTGGAAAGCAATTAAAACAAAAGAAGTCTGAACATCTTTCGTTAATAAATAGGTCGTATCCAATGAATTTCTTTTATTTAATGCAAAGTCTAAACAAAAACATAGTGCTTCAGACTGCAGACATATTTAGTAGCTCCTGGTCTTGAAAATCCTTACAGGACGCATAAACTCATAGTTCCATTCAACTCTATTCAACACAGAAAAAACCCATCTCTCGAAATTCCAATCTCGCAGCAGACGTCCCATAAATCATACACGAGTCTATCACGGATGCTCTTTCACATAATTCATCCTCTCTTGAACTAGAAGAAAGAGAACTTTCTTCTACACTTTAAGAAACAATCTTCAACCTTTGGCAATCACAAAACAAATCAACACATTTCTCTCATATATTAAAACGAAAAAGCAATCGAAATCCCAAAGAAAATAACTCACCTCCCTCTTTGTCTTTGGAAGCTGGCAGTGCAAGAGAGAGACAATTACGTTGAAATTATTTTAAAAACTTAATCAACTCACAACCGGGCTGAACCTAACCGTCTCATGGTCCGAGTCATCCGTGCTCGTAAGAATTGGTTCTAAAAGGTTTATAATCGCTTACCAGTCAAGCAGCTCCCGGTCTTTGCCTATCAGGTAACTTCACCTTTATAACATCAGCTTTTAAGAGTCACATCTTAGTAGGCTGTGCCGTACGTAACTTACGAGGGGCGAGAGGTGTACATCGGTACCCTGTCCTACTCACTACTTGTTAGAATCATTGAGCTACCAACCTTAGATTGGTACAGAAGCACAAGAAAATATTACTACCACATCTCCTTGACTTGGCATTTGCTTGACCGTGGAGCAGCAGTCGAAAACGGACCGAGTTTTTTTTTGCAAAAGCTCTACGAAGAGTGAAAAGTTGTGTTTTTTGAGTTGGAAGTTGTCGACAGCCACTGGTAGCTGCGCATTGACAGGTTAGTGCATGTATTTTAATTTTTTTTCTATAATTATGACAGTAAAATTTTCTATCTGTATGTGTTACGGAATTGACTGAATTATACAAATATGTTTTCTTGTTGCTTAAAGCTACATTAAAAAGTTTAGTTCACCAGAAACAAGAAGTCGTTAGTATTTGTAACTGATATTTCTTTTTCTGTACACAGCTTTGTCTTTGATGGCACTAAATTTGCACCTTTGAATTTTAAACTGTTATGTTTTGTATGAGATTCAAATATTTTTTGTTTCCATTTGCACTATAGTGTTGTCTACCCTCATTTTTCAAATATTATTAGTATTAAACATCAAATTAATTGTTATTTTTTGGAATCATTGTGTAAGAAACAATTTACTTGTTCAGAGTACCTCTAGCTACAGTTTGTCTTGTTACTTTTATTTTTGTTAGATTTTCCACGTATTTTTAGCCGATTTCAAAAAGGGGATTTGAGTATTTTATTAAGGTAGATTTTGAAGTGTTTCCAAATATTTTTCCACCACGAGAAACATGGTTATGAAGGAAATCAGTAAAAGCCAAGGAATCTTAAAATGTCACCTAACCTTTCTTCCTAAATATTCAATTTTAAAAGAACGAAGAAGTAAAAAGGTGTGTCAGATATGAAATCTCTAAATAACTAAAATTATAATAGTTTTATATATTTTATAAGTTACTGAAATTTATGGCGAGGATTGTAATACCATTTGATAATGTCATACAAAGATTAATATTTGTTTTAAACTTTTTATATAGATTTTTATAAAGAATATAGAAGATCCTAATATCCAACTGAAACGACAACAATTCCCAAATATGTAGAGGCGTAAATAAATTTTGGATTTCGTATTATGAATGGTGCCTCGATTTGTCTCAAAACAGTGAAATTTAATTTAACTTGTTGCCTTAAATTGATTTCAGAAATTAATTTATAATTACAATAATAAAAACTTATAAATTTAATATAAAATATTATTAATCAACTACTATTTATACAGGAATTTTTAAAGATCTTTTGACTTATTATGGCCAAACGGAAATCAGTTTACAGACTGTAACTACATTGTAAACGGTTGACAACTGGAAAAGAAAGAAACAAAGATTTAATATAGTCCCATCAAAATACAAATTAATATTTTACACAAAATATACTCCCAATACTCTTAATATCCCAATATTAAACTTAATAACCGAACTCAGGATGGCTTTTAAGTAACATATTCTTCTAAAAGAACTTTTTCATATCCTTTAATGAATAGTTGGTGTTTACAATAGCTTCCCAACTTGGAAATAAAAGCATGCCTTAATCTGTAGCTAAAATAGTATTTACAATTTGACTGCATGACTAAACTAACAAAGAGTTACTTTAATACAAACACAAAAAGTAACAGGACCTTAATGTGAACCTTGAGGAATACCAAAACTCACCTAGAAATAGTCCATTCAAAGTTTATTTATCTTGTAGAACATTAGTTGTTGATCAAATTCAGCGTTTAAAAATAGCGACTTCATAATAATAAAGATTATTGAAAGTCCTAGAGTTGAGATTGTTGACTGTAATCTTTTTCCCTAAATTTATGTTGATGAAGGACAGCAATTTTTTTATTTGAGAAAAAAATTGTACGAATTTTCAATACAATTTTGAATTGATATATTATTACAATCTTCGGTTTATTTGAATGTGATATAGATATAGCAGTAGCTAACTTTCTATGATAAGCTTGTATTGATAAATTTACACCCCAGTGTTTCCTTTGTTACAAATTTAGAGTTTTGTTTAATACTTTCTGAAAACGATGATGAATTTTTTACCCTAAAACATCTTGATCATTGGGTTCGTCGGCTCGTGTAATATTATCTACTAGTTTAGTTAAATTTGGTGTATACGATTTTCTTGCAGTCCCCTATGGGCTCTTACTTTATCCAAATGAAATTTGGTAGGAATAAAATAGCAATAAAATCGAGGATCACGGGTTGATTTCTAGCAATTTCTGCTTTAGCAGTAGTCGTAGAGTATAGGAAAATGTAGTGAAGATCATTATATAGAGATTGATGCTAACACGTTTTAACAACAGTTTGACATAAATTCGGGGGCTTTTGATTGGGTATAGTGGATTATTCACACAAATTTGAGACCCCAGAGCACTGAAAGTCTATAGGTGTTAAATGCCAGAACAGCTCTGGACACCGTGCTGTTGATCTTTTATGCATTCAGTAGTAGTTTAATCCCATTTAGGTACTAAAAACAGGTGCCAGTTATTCTAGGCTACACTGGCAATCCAACTATGGCAAGTTGGGCTTTAATTTAGGTATGGCAGTTTCTGTAGTTTCCATCTACAGATTGTTTATAGAACACTGAAGTAACTATAACTGCTTTATTAGTGTAACCAGTAAGTTTTTTATGTATATTGCCATCTTCAAATGTATTTCAAACAATATATAACGTTTTGTTGGATCTGACCGTTCAATACTCTGTTTAAACGTTCTTTTTTTAAATTTTCTAGTTAAAGTCTTTTAATTAGCTGTATTGTCTACATCTAGGTTCTGTAGCTATTCATAGCTATATTTAGCAATTGAAGTTGCTGAGCATGACTGCCCACAAAACAGGCATTCAAGTCTTAATGATTAGGCGCTAGGATAGCATCCAGTTCAGATATCACGCTCTTTTTTGCAAAATTCGTATATTTCCTGTAATTCTTTTTTTTCTGGCAATATATATTTTGTAGGTATATTAAATTTAGTAATATTGTTCAACAAGAGGATTGAACAGCTTGTTTTCCATCTTATAATATCTTCAACTAACCTCATTGGACGTCTCAAAACCTGAGAGTGTACATGATTGTGGTTCTTAGTAATATCAGCACAATACATCAAGGAGCTTAAATCAAAGCTTGTAAGTAGTTTCTGGAGGTAATCATTCCTTCATTCTGTTTTTTAACATTATTTACAACCTACCTAAAACATTAGCAGTATTTGGTTTTTACATTTTGAAAGAAATTCTTATGAAAATCTGAGTAATCAAAATAGAACTAACCTTGGCCAGGTACGTCTGTTGTACAAAAAGTACCAGATCATCTGTAGAACGTAAACTTGATATGTTGAATTCTCCAACAATAACTTACATCGATTACAAGTTAATAAATTTAAAATTATCAGATTATCAAAACCCATTACGATCAATCAATTTTTCTTTCATATTATTACCTAATTGTTTTGTCTGCATATTTTCGAGACCTGTCTTGAATTTTTTTACCTGCTGATTACCATTGGTTTGTCCTTGTATGCGCACATTCAATTTGCATATTACGAATTAAAAATGTTAATTATAGAAAAAAAAAACATTTTAATGGACACATTACATCAATTTAATGTTACTGATGTTCTTGTCTTTGATATTGAAATGGCGGACTTTTCTGCTGCTAGAGTTGTTGATTGTGCAACAATTCTCCTTTTGGAATTTTGTATACATATAACACATGCTTGTAAACCTTTTTAGACTCTAGGTTTTGTATTTTAACTAGTTCAGTTCATCTTCCTGGTGTTTACTGGGAAAGTTGTTTTCCAAATTGTTTCTTTCCCATCGAAGGGAAATTTCATTGTCAAAAACAACCTTGTATGGCAATATTTTTGAGCCATTTCCCTCATTTGAAAACATGGATCATCCATATTTGCTTGAAACTTTATTGTACTAATTTGTGAATATTGTCAAAGTCCTCAACTCAGGGAATATTTGGTAAGAATTGTTTTGGGTATATTTTTCAATGTTTTTGGTTCATTATTTACTTCCATTATTTCCTTAGGTAAATACCACTAAGGTTTTTACACCCCACACAGTTTTTGTCAGGTGCCAAGGCTTGTCAGTTTTATGCGGTATGTTAATTGTTTTATGTTCGCATTCTTAGTTTTAAGGTCTCAAAAAGTGTGTAAAAGTCTTTCTTGAGTTGCATCCAGCTTGGTTTGAACTGGATAGTTTTTCTTGGTAAACATTAATATTTTAAATATTCCAAACTTTACAAGGTTTATGTCAGACCTCGTTATCAGTAGCAAATAAAAGGTAAATTTAAAACTGAAAATATTGACGATTTTGACTAAGGAAACTCAACTGTTATATAGGGTAGCAAAACATTTAAATATTCTATCTATTTATAAAGCTATTTTCCTGGTTGAAGAATAGTGAATTATATTTTTTAGAAATTTCATGAGGTTTTCCTACGCCCAGCTTTAGGTTCGTCAAATATGCAATAAAAAAAGTTGATATTTCAGTAATCATTTAAAAGTCTTAAAGAAAAACCTTGAAGAAACCTCATGAATTGTTTCGATATAAGGTTGTTTCAAACAGTTACTAATGCCTTCCTTCATTATAGGCAAGAGTTTTTATTATTAGAGTTAAGCCAGCTTTATATGAAGTTGATTTTGTGTTGCGTTGAATTGTGAAATTGAATAACCAACCTGGCCTCGGTTGCAAGAATGTTCACAAATTTTATATACTTATGCAATTCCTTACTCTATTTTTTTGGTTTTCGTTTTGACCTTAATGGTTTTAGTGTATTTTTGTCTAGAATATCGTTTTAATATTGCCTATTCTTTTTAATATTTCCTGAAATTCGTATGAATTCACTGATATCTGAACAGTGGAATTTTGCATAAGATCTGTGATGCCCCTTTATAAGCTATCTAGACGATTAGGGTTTAAATTGACATCCGTCTTTGTGTTTATGTGAAAAAAAAATCTAAGAATGAGACATTGTAATTTTGTTCAATTTCTTATGTTATTTGTATTTCTAGTTGGTTTTTTTGCTTCTTAATAAATGCATGTATCTGAGTTTTCAAGATTCTGTTTCGTAAAAATGAATATATGGTCAACTTACAAAAACTTAGGGTTTATTCTAGTTAATTTTTTTAAAGATTTTCCAATATATCTACGAATAATTGGGTTCGTTTGAGGAAGAACCATGGTCTAATAGTTTTTTACTATAGGAAGTGTTTTAGCCTAAAGAATTTATCGAGGTATCGGCATTTTTGTCCACTGCTTGTAGAGGTGTCGGCCTTTAATTTTATAGATCTTTGTCATTACACATTTTAAAATTTTCCCTCTATATAATTTATACATTAGTATGTATGTACAGAACTGTTCTTCGTCATTCCTACTGACATTGGTACTGTCAAATTCGTATCTACTTATGTAATCTTTGAAAATTGTTCTAGTTTTCTGCATCGTCAGATGAAGAATACCCGTTATTAATCAACTTTGAAGTTTTAAATTAGACGGTAATAAATAAAAACTCATTGATGATACGTTTTTCAAACTGGCACTTACATAATTTTGAAATCATAAAAATATGAGCGGATACGTAGATTTTTGCCTTACGGATGTAGATTGCATTAATCATTTTTCCCACTCCATCAATATGTCATCTTGAGTCACCCATATCTAGAAAGGCTTAAGGTTTTGTTGCTAGGAAGAACCAATATTAAATAAAATGTCAAATATAACACACAAGAGTTGACATCTTCAATGTTTGAAAATTTGAACATAAACTCATAAAATCTAACTTGATATGCAAGTACCTTAAATGGACTAAATGTCATGTGTAAACAGGAAGAACAGATTTAGAGAAACCCAAAATTACATCTTCAACCTGGTGTTGCTGTTAACTAGTAATGTATTCAAGAATTTCAATCGTTCTGATGAAAAGAAAATTTATTCACACCTCATTTGATATACACCTGCTCCTTCATTACAATAATTTAATAAATCATTACATACAAAAACCTCAACCGTTTAGACTCTACACATATCTCATAAAAATGCATAAACTCATACATATTTCGACACACACTCATACGCAAACAACAGTCCAAACAAACTGTCAGCAATCCCTAATAAACAACCTGATCTAGAACCGCGCTGGTCGACTGGAAAATACTGTGAAACGCACGCGATCACTTGATGACCGAACTGGCTAACCGCCACTTTGAAAGAGGAACTACCAGCCACCGGTGTTACGCCGTCCTTCGGCTAAAACCCGAACGAGGAATTCGGCTACCGAGTTACGCGGATCAGTACTACACATCGTTGTCTTCTATGTTACGTGGTACGCTTTGAGCGTCGAAGAATGAGAGGGGATGAAGACGTAGTAATGTCTTCTTTGTTCAATCGAGTGGTACCCGTGTTACGCGGCTGGTACGACAGCAGCAGCAAGCCGGTACCGCTACCTCAACTATTTGCTTTCTTCATTCGGCTGCTGTGTTACGCGTGTCACAAATGGAAAGAACCAGTCGCGGAGTAGAGGAACTAATTAGTAACATGCGTGGTCAATTGGATCATTAGCTTTAAAAATACACTTTGTAGGTACTTGGGTACTACATAAACAACTCAACATAAGAAAATAAGATTATGGGGAACCACTCAAAAAAAGAGAGGCTGTCATTGAGAGTGTACGATGGAAAATAAAGTTTTTTACGGATTAAAGTTCCCATCTGTCGTTATCTTCCTGTCTCTATTTCTCTTTCTTTGTGTCATTCTTAGTAACGGACTTAAATTTTAGGAAAATTAAAATATTTGTCACTATTTTGTTACGATTCAACTATTCATCCTAATGTCTAATTTTGTTTTTCTATGGTATTCTTCATAATATCAACTGCATTTTAGTTTAATCTAATACCTATTAAAAAGTTTTTGTTTTAGAAGGTACAAGAATAATGGAAATTTTCGCCAATGTAAATATGTTTTCCCTCAAATTATTACTTTTTAAAAGCCCCTCTTACTTATCTGTGAAAAATTTTATTATAATTATTGAAATAAACAAGTGTGTGAATTCCCAGCGCACTCAAACATGTTTTCATACATATCAAATTTGACACATATACACAGAGCTGCAAGGCCCAATACCTCAAAACGATAATTTTTTATTTATGCATTTGTATGAAATATATGCTCTAAGGTCCATTATTAATGTGCATTGCCCGCGACTTCCAGATTTATATACTCGATATTAAGGAATTCAAACATAGGGTATTTACTATAAATACAAATATTATTCAGAAGTGTTCATGTAAAATATTTATTTTAAAATGTTAGTTTGCTCAGCAAACGAATGTAATGGAAGTGTTAACCACAGCTTTTTTTATTATATTATAATATATTTATTTCCTTTTGACAGTTATAAACCATATGGAAAAAATCATTTTATTACAGGAATACATGAAAAATAAATGTACATACATTTGTTTAAAATTGTAAATATATAAATAAAATAATGATATAAAACAGGAACAATGGTTTCAATCCTTAAAACTAGTTTCTGTCAAACATAAAAAACAATTGTGTACATCAACATATAAATTGTCCAGCTTACTTTGGCTAACACTTCGAATATTTAATACTGCGATATCCGGATTAAAAATTATATTTCTGCTATTCGATTTTTCTTGCGGTATAAAAAAACGACTTATAACAGCTCCATGGGGCCAAACTTCTGGATTCATAGCCTTGTTAAAGTTTTAAGTCAGTATGTTTACTTTGAACGATTGTTGGGCATCTTGACTGAATCATTTCGCATGTTGCTTCTGGAAAATGCACTTTGATCGAGTTGTTTACAGAATCTACTGACGTTTCTTTACTGATTCTTATAACATGTAAAGTTGACATTTTTGGGACACATTTAGCATCTTTGCTATTTCTATTGCTTCCAATTACAATTTTCCCCCCCCGTTGAACTGTCGTTTATGTTTAATTGTTTTCCATTCTCGATTTTTCCAACATCATGAATGGGTTTTATATCGTCATTAAGTTCTCCGTCCTGTATGAAGTTAATGTATTGATTCGTTTTTAATCTACTTTGTTCAAAGTACAGTCCTTTTGAAACATCTGTTGTTGTCACTTTTTGGGAATTCCCTTGTTTATTTACATCTGGTTTTTGTTTGTTAATCACGAGTTCACTTTTCGTGGCTCGGCTCGTAAAGATTTGAATGTTTTCTTCGGTCTTTATTACGCCGTTAGTTAAATCCGATTCATAATATTTTTTGGAATTCACAATAGTACTAATAGATGGCGATGTTTGTACCTTTTGAAAAATTGTGTTTTTATTCAACCTTTTTAAGAGAAAAATGAAGTCTTCTTGTTTCTGGCATCTCCTTTCTAGATGATATGTAAGTTTACGTACAGTATCGAATTCCTTTTTAATTGAGCTGGTCCTGGCAGATGCTGATTTGCACTGAGAAGAGGCAACATTTTCTACTGCATCATGTATATTATTATCACATTTGTTCGTAAATTCACTAAGTTTATTTATATATGTAACCACTTGTGCGTTTGTGACACTCACTGGTACTTTGAACGTTAAAATTATATCAATTAACTCATTTTTCTTCAATTTATTTAACTCCATCGTTAGCGCGGTTGTATCGCCTATCGTCATTTTCATCCTTCTTTTTATTAAATGATTTCTCATGTACTTCAAGCTTCTAATTTAAAATATCGCAAACAAAGAATTATAATGTTAGTTAGAAAACCATTTTTTTGTAGGTATTGTATATTAATTGACTGTTATGTTTGTTTGATTACTATAATTTACTGATTTTCTATAGACGAAGAGGCTCTTAAGAAGTGTTGGAATGAAGTATAAGTTTTGCATTTCGCTACTATATTCTCTCTCTCTCTCTCTCTTTCACTCTCTCTCTCCCTCTCTGTCTACACCTTTGATACCTTGGCACCCTTACACAACATCCATAGGCCTCTGCAGTTTACATTTAAAATAGGTCTACACTTTACAGCTGTCAACGTAATGCAAATCATGAAACACAAAGTTACCTTTGTAATTTTTAAAAATATATTTTGTTTTAAAAAATTGTTTATAGGGTAGTAAACAATTCAGTTATAGTTAGGTCATATTTTGCTCAAAGTGAAGTTAAGCATATTAGTTATAATGAACGTTAGCGTCAAATATTAAGTTTTACTAAAAAGATAGGAAAGCTTGAGTTGTAAAAATAAAAATTCACCTTGACAATCAGGCCCCTTTGAGATGGTTCTCAAAATTTTAATACTTACATTTTAAAATCGATGACTCTTTCTGTTCCCTCCTTCCCCTTCTTTTAGAGCTATAGGAGTTTGAGGAAATAATAATTAAGATTTTGGTACGTATTTACCTACTATTAATTCTAAAACACGTGTCATTTTTAGTTAAAAGATGGACACCATTTACAACTTTTTACACTTTTTTTTTATTTACACTCCCATAATAGGTGCCAAATCAATAATACGTTAGGTGTCGTTATATCTAAAGGTTCATTTCACTGTCATTTGTCTTACACTTGTTTGCTTATATCGAAATGCTTAAGTTGAAGTTAGAACTACTTCTTAGGGATTAGTAGTGTCGTGATTCGTGTAGTTCTAAGGAAGAGTTATAACTCTACATTGTAATTTACCAATTTATTCACAGGCAGCTTTTAAATACGGTTTAAGTTTTATTAAAACTGTAAACAGATTTATAGCTAAGCTTGTAGGAACTATGTGGTTTAATAAATACTGAGCAATCTCGAATAGTTGAGAAACTATTGAAAACTTTGAATTTGAAGTCAAAGAAAAAATAGTTTAATTGTTCGAAACAGATTCTGGTTCCTTTAGTTCTTACTTGGAATTGTAGTTTACATGATTCTAGTGGTTTCTGTATGTAATTGTAGGAAAGTTTTATGAATTATTAGATTTCGAGATTAATTATTTCTTAGTTTTGCGCTTGATAATCATTAAAGTTGACTCGTTGTAAAATACAAAAGTATTATTCGTTAATTATCCTAATGAAATTAGTTAGGAAGCTATAAAACTCGGTTTTATCGCGACAAATAGATAAATTTCTCTTTTAATTATCCCGTACGAGATTTATTGCAAGCACTAATTGCGCAGTGTGCCTTTTTAATGTATCTAAATCATGAATTATTGTGCAGTTTTAGTGCTTTCCCTATTTCGATGGCGTTTTTGCGGCGTTTAAAAAGCATAATCATGTACCCACATATTTACATTGGTAATTAGAAGTCAAAAAACTTTTACGGTGCATTGTTGAGTCTAGTCTAGATGCATAGGTAAGAAGAGCAGTGTTGAAATAATAAAAATAAGTGCGCTATTAGAATTTCTTATGTCATTTTGTTCGGTTCATTAACTGGATATAAAATTTCCTATTTATTTTACAAATTATAATTAATTTCAAATGTAAACACAATGCATAGAAGGTTACAAGTTGGTGAAAAAGTGAACAAAGTAAAATGATAAATTAGAGAAACAATGCCTTACGTATACTGACTATAAAATGAACATTTACAAGATAATAATAGATTATATTTAAAAAAAAACCGACTTCAACTGGCTTAAAATAAAAACCATTCAGAAACCGTGTGCAATCAATCAGACATACAGTGATGGGCAAATGTATGGAACCAAGTAAATCTCTATGGAATTATTAGAGATATCAAAATGAAATTTGGAAGGTGGATACTGCAGTAGATTGCCTATTTGTTTCCAAATTTTTTTACAATTTTGAATTTTCTGTTTTACCGGAAGTAATGTGGAATTTAAAATTTGCAATGAAACACCCTGGAGAGTATTTTAGTTTCTGATGGAACATTTTATTGCGAATACAAAAATATCGGGTTTGATATTGTTTACTTCGATACCTACCGAGATATTAACAGAAAAGTAACTAAGGGAAGGAAAAATTCGATGGTAGCTAAACTCGGTTCATATTTCATTTACGCCCGATATAAACAAACTACTCGGTAAGGATTTGTATTTCTATTGGCCAATCGGTGGCATTATACCGTCACAGCCAACATCACTGCTTGTTCCATAGTCCAATACAAGTGCGTTTGTTTAAATCAGGCGCAAATTAAATCAAGTTTAGTAGTGCATGAAATTCATTGCAGAAGTGACAGTAGTTGTCAAAATAAGTTATTAGTTTTTTTTATTTGAACATAAAAAGATAGTATTGTTTTAATTTGATCGTAAAATGGCCGAATTAAGTGAAAGAGGAAGAATAGAAATATTAATGATAATTGGGTATGGGGAGAGGAAAAGGACGCATCAAGAAGTTTGTGATCTTTTTAACATTGTTCATCCGAATACACAAATATCCCATTCAGTAGTGACGAAAACTTTGAGAAGGTACGACACAAGTGGAACAGTTAGCTATTTACCAAAAAGTAGACGGTTAAAAAGTGCAAGTAATGAAGGTGTAGCTCAAAATGTTGCTATATCTTTGGAAGACAATCCTGACATCCACTACCGACCTCGCCAATATGCATGGAATTAGCCGTCGTTCAGTAGGAAGGATATTAAGGCGAGAAAAATATCATCCATAAAAAATTCGCCTCGTTCAAGAACTCTCCGAAGACGATTTCGACAGACGTTTGCAATTTTGTGAAACGATGATGGATATTTGTAACCGTGATAATAATTTTATAAGAAATGTGGTTTTTTCAGACGAGGCTACATTTTGTTTAAATGGTACGGTTAATCGATATAACTGGCGCTACTGGTCGCAAAGTAATCCTAATTGGGTACAACAGGCTCATACACAACATCCCCAAAAATTGAACGTTTGGGCCGGCATTTATTAACAGAATCGTGGGACCCTCCTTCCTACAAGAAACTTTAAAGGGAGATAGGTATTTACAGCTCTTGGAGACACAAGTTATTCCGGCATTGGACGTAAATGGACAATTACCTAATAATATCTGGTTTCAGCAGGATGGAGCACCACCTCATAGATGGATTGGAAGAATGGGTACTTATTAATGGCCTGCACGAAGTCCCGACTTAATCTTCTAGACTATTTTCTGTGGGGTTACTTAAAGTCTAAGGTTTATGTTGATAGACCAAATAATTTGCAAGAATTAGCTGGAAGAGTAACTCAAGACATCCAGAGAATTACACCAGAAGTAATAGCTAATGTTACTAGAGAATTTAAAAAACCGACTTGCTTATTGTCAAGAAGTTAACGGTGCTCAGTTTGAACATCTAATACATTAAGTTTAGTTAAGTTAAGTTTCAATGTTTTGCAAATCACTTAGATTTAGTTAATAATTATGATTATGTATTTCTTGAATGGATATTACATTTTTCTTTTCCTTAATTATTTTTCTGTTAATATCTCGGTAGGTATTGAAATAAACAATATCAAACCCGATATTTTTGAATTCGCAATAAAATGTTTCATCAGAAACTAAAATACTATACAGGGTGTTTCATTGCAAATTTTAAAATCGACAAAACAGGAAGTTCAAAATTGTAAAAAATTTTGAAAACAAATAGGCAATCTACTGCAGTATCCACCTTTCAAATTTCATTTTGATATCTCTAATAATTCCAGAGATATTTACTTGGTTCCACACATTTGCCCATCACTGTATATTCTTTTTTCATCTGATTTAAGGTACAATTCTATTCATTATTTTAGCGCATTCTTATCTCTCCCTCTCTCTAATATCTTTTAACTTTTTTATTTGTTTTATTATTTTCTAGAAGTGTAACTCAAATTCACCCTGTATTGCAACCACCCTGCATATGTTTCTGTGTATTGGTCACCCAATATAAATTATTTGTATGTCCTTCTCTGAATCACCCTGTACAACTATTATTCAACTCTACACGATGTGGCAACTGCTCTGTATAGGTATTAATCCTCTCCACCCTATTAATTGTTTCTATTTTTTTATTGTTTTAATCATCCTGTTTACCTATAATTTTACTTCGCCCAGTATGCCAGGTACAAGCAACTACTTATGTTCCAAACTATATAACATTTTTTTATCCACCCTATATAACTATAATTTCACTCCACCTTATATTTCAATCATCCTGTATATGCAGGTGCTTCTAACCCTACCCCTACTGTAAAAGAATTTACAAGAAATGTTATATAAAAACTACAACTTTTGGTGATAATATCAGAACTATCTATGACCTATTCTACAGATGATGATGAGTATGGGGATCCAGGAAACTAGCGGAGATAGAGCAACGGTTAAATTGGGAATGATTTGCAGTTTTACCGGCCCAATTTTATGACACTTTCGGATTTTTGTAAAAAGTCATGGCTTACTAGATATTTTGAAAAAACGAAATTCTGTCGATTTAGTCAAATCCCTCTAGCTCCTTTGTTTGTGATTTTATAAAAAAAATTTAAATATCAAAATTGAAGGGAATTGTATCCCGAATATGATTATCATAATGAAGCACCTGCTCATAACTCGTTATTAGTCAAACAACACTTAGATAATATCTATCGAAACTTTTGGATAGGAAGAAATGGCCCACGCGAATGGCCACCTAGGTCTCCCGATTTGACAGTTATAGACTTCTATTTATGGGGTGCGCTAAAAACAAAGTATACAAAAGAAAGTATGAGACAGTTGGTGAGCTAAGGGAGGCGGTATTACAAGCAATAGAAGAAATTGATAGGTGGTTTATGAGGACAACGGTAATGTCAATCTTAAAAATATGCAATTTTTGTCTAAAAAACAATGGTGGCCTTATCGAAAATAAATTGTAACCATTTAATTTCTTAAATTTTTAGTAAGTACCTACTTATTTAGTTTTTCGTTATATTTGATATACCTAATAAAAAAATCGTTCAATGTTCTTTGGAATAGTTATTAATAAATCAATCTATTTCATGGCTATCTACGTTAAAAGTGAAAATAAGAGAGAAAATCATCCATAACTCCGTTATTTTTATGAATAACTATATCGAGTATTATATCGTTGAAAAGCTCTAAAAACGTCCGATTTTTTGAGGTCACAGCCAACTATGGTTTCCACTGAAGATAAGTTTGTGTCATATCTCGAAAACGAGAGCTGTCACGCAAACGAGGACATGACAGTCATATTCGGGATTCAATTCCCTTCAATTTTGTTATTTACACTTTTTTTATAAAATCAAAAACAAAGGAGCTAGATGTATTTGACTAAACCGACAGAATTTCGTTTTTTCAAAATATCTAGTAAGCCATGAGTTTTTACAAAAATCCAAAAGCGTCATTAAATTGAGCCAGTAAAACTGCAAATTTTTCCCAATTTAACCATTGCTCTCTCTCCCCTAGTTTGCGAGATCCCCATACTGATCATCACAAAAAACTCACCCTGTATATAGGATTCTGCTGAGGACATTGATATGAAAATTTTTAATTTGAATAAAAAGAAATGTTCATAGAGCGAAAGAACTTCCAACTATATAGTATCCAATGTTCCTACAGTTGAATGATTAAAGAAAAAAAATTTTAAACTGTTTTTACCCATTAGTTAATTGTTAGTTAATTGACACCAACCAAACTTAGTCTATTATGTACTTATGTTACAATGTATGTCGCTTTCAATGCCACTGTTTATGTCTTTATATGCACAATGGAGGTCAGATTTAGTATCTTATCGACTAACAAAAGATAAGCAGTAATTTGGTTGTAAACTGGATTATGTTCCCAAACAAAACATATGCTTTGTTTCAGCTGTGAATCTGATCAAAATGGCAATCTATGGAATGAAATTGAGTTTTTGAAATAGTTTCGAAAGAAAAATGCGTCGTATTACATTAACTTGTGGGTATAGCATATCAGAGAGTTTAGAAATTGTTCGTGATCAATCGGTTTGATTGTCGATCTGTTAAGAGATTACGTTGGCAGGTGGCCAGTTTGTATTCGTTATGGATAGATTCCACTGAATTTGGTCATTGAGCTAGTAGATATTTCAGGCACATTCAATTTATGTACAGTGTGCTATTAGAATTTCTTATGTCATTTTGTTCGGTTCATTAACTGGATATAAAATTCCTTATTTATTTTACAAATTATAATTAATTTCAAATGTAAACACAATGCATAGAAGTTTACAAGTTGGTGAAAAAGTGAACAAAGTAAAATGATAAATTAGAGAAACAATGCCTTACGTATACTGACTATAAAATGAACATTTACAAGATAATAATAGATTACATTTAAAAAAGAACCGACTTTTCTATTGATTATTTTAGCGCATTCTTATCTCTCCGTCTCTCTAATATCTTTAAATTTTTTTGTTTGTTTTATTATTTGTGTATTGGTTACCCAATATAAATTATTTGTCTGTCCTTCTCTGAATCACCCTGTACAACTATAATTCAACCTTACACTATGTTGCAACTGCCCTGTATAAGTATTTTTCTTTGTATTGCAAGATCAAACATTAGTATTAGTACAAATTGGTTTTTGATGGACTGAAGAGTTGTTGTAACACACTACCACTTAGACGACATTTCGGAATACTTGACAAAAACAGTGTTAGAGGGGAGAGCCTTATTAATATATTTCTGTCATTTTCCATGAAAAATGGTTTTATTACTGCTCATTATTTCATAGATTTCCCTAAGAAAGCAATCAATGTTGTGCAGAAAAGTATCTTTTTATTTAACTGGACGACAATTTTGAACCTTATAGGGAATTGTAATGTTAACAGTTCCCCTAACAACAAATTAGTTAAATATATACTTTTTGATGAGTATATAAAATATTTACATGATTATTGGTCAATGAAATATTATTTCTGTAATGCATTTTGATGCTGTAAGAGTTCACCTATGTGAATGGAATTACATCAGAATTTTTTTAGTATTTATTTTATGTGTTGAAAACGTAACTTGCAATGTGTATACAAAGTAGAAATACAAATTAAAAAATAAACGAGGTATATAATAAAAACTATATTTTGCTATATAATATAATATAGGGTGGGCCATCAAACTTTTTTTTTAACTAGCGGTCATTTTCAACACGGTAACATTTATGTCAGATCTGTTTTGACAGAAAATTAATTTGAAGTCTCCCGTGAACGAAAATGATTGGATATACGCTTGAACAACGTTGGGAAATACTCAAAAATTATTTCCAAAGTGAGTGTGTTGTTGTCGAATGTGTACGAAAATGCCGTACTTCTATGGGCCGAAAAGAAGCGCCGTCCGCTCCGTGTGTGAGACAATTTGTGAAAAAAGTGCGTGAAACTGGTTTGCTCAATTACAAACCAACACGTCAACGTGCTCCTACTGTGCGTACACGGGGGAATATTGATGCTGAAGCACAAAGTGTGGCCGATACTCCGAGCACATCAACTCGCCATCGATCGCAAGAATTGCACATTTCGCGCACTTCTTTGAGGAGAATTTTGCATAAAGACCTCGGAATGACACCGTATAAAGTTCAATTGGTACAGGAGTTGAAGCCAACAGACCATACTATGCGCTATCGCTTCGCACAATGGGCCAATGAGCACTTGAACGAAAACCGGGAATTTTACCGAAAAATCATCTTTTCGGACGAAGCTCATTTCCACCTCGGTGGATATGTTAACAAGCAAAATTGCCGAATTTGGGGAACGGAAAATCCACATGTGGTCGTTGAGAAGCCAATGCACTCCCAAAGAGTGACTGTTTGGTGTGGATTTTGGTCTGGGGGCATCATTGGCCCATTTTTCTTTGAAAATGAGGAAGGAGCAGCTGTTACTGTGAATGACGAACGCTACCGCGCCATGTTGAACGATTTTTTTTTCACGGAAATTGATGAATTAGACATGAACGGCATCTGGTTTCAACAAGATGGTGCCACGTGCCACACATCGCCCCCATCAATGGAGTTATGCCACACTCAATTTGAAAATCGTTTAATTAGCCGTTTTGGAGATGTGAATTGACCATCAAGAAGCTGCGATTTGACACCGCTGGACTATTATTTGTGGGGCGCTGTTAAAGACAAGTGAAAATGTATTGAAAAATTTACCGGCCGAATTAGCTACTGTGAGGACAGCCGTGGAAGCCATTTGAATGAAATTGTTTTCCATAAATAACCGGAAGGGTTGTACTTTTGAATAAAAAAAAACAAATTGAAAAATATTCACTAGTTTTTTTATAGCATTTTCAAAAAAAAGTTAGATGGCCCACCCGTTATATCACTCGTATATATTTTGTGTGAAACTATTTAATTCGGGCGGGTTGGGTTAGGTTAGGCCATATAAAGAAGTTTTTGTAAAATCAATCAAGACTTGTTTTTTTACATTTGGGAAGTCTTTAAATTACCAGAGCTGCCATTTCTGATATAAGAGTTTTTTGATAAAATTTGAATAAATCTTCAACCATAAGCTATAAATATTTCACATTTTCCAAGACTAATTGTAATTTATCTTGTAGAAGATTGGGTTCTAATCAACTTTCCTAAAACTTTTTTCTAAAGCAACATAGTTATAGTTAAAATATTTAATAAAACTCTCAAATTACACTTGTTGTTGAATAATATTCCACACCGTATTGACATATTAATCTTAGAATGCATAGAGTATAGACGGTAAAAATTTTACCAGACTGTAGTTTTATCTATTTTTTCAACCAACTTTAGTGGAGTCGGCGCCAAAACTGTTTTTAAAAGTAGTACGACTGGGCAGATGAAGGTCTATTAGTACTTTTGTCTGATAAAGTTTTTAAAAATTTGATTCTGTGGTGGAACCTCTAGTCCTCCTAGTCAAGTTGAGTAGACTGCAAAACTTTAATTTACTTGTTGTACAAAAAAAAATGACGATACATTCAAACAAACAGTACATAATGGGATAAGTTAAATTGGCAATCTGGCATGGCTTAGATATTGCACAAAAAGAGGTAGAACTAAAATCAAAAAGAATTCCAAAGGAACGCAACATGTAGGAGAATACATAATTATATATAGAAGGGTGGATAAAATTCAAGTAATCGTAGCAATCATTATAGTACGCAGGAGGGAACAGTTTTTTAGAAACTTAAATAGACATGGACGTTACAGGACGTTACAAATCAATAATCAGTATAGGATACTTTTTTAGGAATATCAAAGATACATCAAAGATGAAAACTGTGAAAAGAATGAGTCAGTAAATGGGAACAAACACACACCGAAGCAGAGATTGAAATAGAGTCGTCAAAGCTAAAGTCAATAAGATTCAGAAAATGAACAGGTTTGAAACTCTGGATCGAATAAATACGAAACTAATGGTGAGGCTAGCTTAAGAACAATCAAGGGTCGACTTATAAGCAACATAGATACCTACATCTACGGTAGGCAATTACTTGCATACAAAATATTGAAAACACCATAGTTCAAGGAAACGGAAAAAGCTAAATATTCAAGGAAGAAAATATCCAATGCGTAAATGAAATTGATTTTGACAAAATAATGAAAGCATTTCAAAAAATAATAATAATAAAGCAACCGGGTTAATTGCGAAAATGTAGTACTAAGATATGTAGACACCAAATGTAAAAATATATTTGAAAGAGGAGTAAAGATAAACAATATATACGAAAGAGAAGAAGAATAGGCAAGAGGACGAAATTAGTGGAACCGGCAATGTTCCTAATACCTCAAGTGAAGAAAAATCGGAATCCCATAATTACTTCACTCTTTGAGATTGTTTAGTCCGTCAAGTGTCTCAACAGATTCATTTTCACCGCGTCCTTTACCGGTTGAGTCATCAAGACACTATCGATTTTAAAATTTATTATCTTCAGTTTCTACCTTTGTTGATCGAAAGATTAGTAACCTTTATTTAGTGCCTATGACCACTATTTGCCCACCACGTACGAATATTGTGTATCGAATTTTTCTCATTGTTTAAATAGGCCGTCTGATGGGTCGTAAAGATTAAGATATTCCTTATGTTTTATGTATGAACAGTGAACGTGTGCAAATATTTGGACTTCGTCGTGATAAGATTGGACTTTTATGTACATGTCGGTTGTGGAACGGTGTTCCTTATATCGTCGACCTACCCACTTTCGATGGGCGGACTGAAGTCGGCGCTGCTCCGTTTTAACTATACCGGGTGTCCCAAAAAGATTAATTCTATTGACGGTCAGCATTAGAACCGGTTTCAACTAACTTGTGTAAGAATATTGACCGCCACGTCATTGATTTTAATAGATTATGAGTTGTATTTGTTACCGCAGACTTTTTGGCAAGAATCATTACGTTATAAAGGGTGTTTCAGTAAATTCGGAAGGTTTGAATTTCCTGGCATGTTTGACAGTCAGTCACAATCACACGTGATGATTACCTGACTGATTGAATGTTGACAAATGGGCTAGAACAACACGTCGTGATTTTTAAACATAAGACACGAGCTCGGGAGGTCTTCCAGACCACACACTCACATCACGGTAGTTCGCGATATACTGGCCGAAAGTCAACGTGAATAAGAATAGTACAGTTACTCTTCAGCATACACGTCGAATTGACTCAATTCAACAACTAAATCTTTGAGCAAACAGAACATAAAGACCATTTTTACCACTATGCTTCTGATTTAGAGCTTTGTGGTCTGGAAGAATTGTTAGACCATATTTTGTTGAAGATGATATTGCATTAACGGTGAAGGTCGTCGTTTTTTGTGCCTCAATTGGAATATATAGCTTTTGACATGACAGTAGGACGGTGCCATATGTCATACTGGTCATGCAACAACTCTCTTGCTCCTGTTCGTCTCATTTCCCGGTTTGGTGACCATAATTAGCCGCTAAGGTCTTGTGATTCAACACCTTTGGATTTCTGTCACTGGGCTCATCTGAAGTCACAGGTTTATATCAAGAAATCCGCAAGAACCAGAAGCATTGAAGGTCAAAATTAGACGGCGTGTGAAATACGGTCACATGTATGCAATATTTTTATTATATATTTCTCCAAATACACACACACATGTTTCAGCAAGATCATTCCTGCCGGTCATTTAAAAGATTGTTTTTATATAAAATACAAGTTACAAACATTTTTCAGAAAACAGCAGCAAAGGTAGTTTACTTGAAATGCTACTAGTTTGTCTCAGGCTTCAAAATCCAAGACTTAAAAGAAAAAAATCTTAGGAATTTATTCATGTATTTTAAACATATTTCATGTAAACTAGCTACAAAGCCTCGAAACACAGCTACGAAATGTTAATAAAGGAATTGTTTTGAAGGCCTCAGTTAACTTTCAAATTTCTTTCACGTAATTTCGGATCTATGCGTCTTGTGCAATAAGATTACTTAGCAAGACCTCGATTTGGGACTCTGGTAACTTCTAAATGTTTTTATTCATTTCCCGTTTAAATATATAAATCAACTATTAATAAATTTTAAAATTAATAATACCAGTTTCTTCATTTTTCATCACTTTCTTATGTGATGGACAATTTAAATTCTAGAGTTGTTTGGATAACAAACAATATTCTGGAAGATACTAAGCAAAACTGATCTTGAAAATCATCTCAAAAAATATGCCCTTTGCTATATTGAAAAACAAATAGTTCGTGATTCCAGTTTTTGCTGTGAAGACATTGTATCCAGTCTTTATGTGGAAGATGAACACATTATTCTTTACATACCGATTTGGGGCCATTTTGTTTTAACTGTTTTGATTGAATATGGATATACTGGATAATTTATGAATTGGTTGTTGTTAGGATATTCATATTGAACAAGTGTTGGTTTCTGGAGTACTTTCTCTGGTGTAGTAATAGTAATAATAAATTTAATTTCCAGAATTTCCTTTTCATTTTTGTTACTTTCTGATGTACAGCTTTTTGACTGTGATTCATGATCACGAGAATATGATCAGCTGTTGAATTATACAATCGTCCCCATTTAAGAGAATTAAGACTTATTCTTTTAATTTCCGTTTTGTGTTTCATTTTTTTCTGTACCTAGTAGATATTGTTGAATTTTTAAATTGTATTTTAGGTCAGAAGCATATATGTAAATTTCAGATTTCTTGAATTTTTGTTTCTTTATATAATTATTATTCGGAAATTTAGAGATCTAGATGTTTCTCCAATGTAAAATTTAATAGTTGCGCCTGGAATTTTGTAAATGCAATTTTATGGAATATACGTTTAGTTTAGATATTAAGAAAAATCGTCAAAAAAATAATTTCCAGGAAAATTCAATTTTAATTTACATTCATTTTTCAAAAAAGTCATTCGCATCATATAGGCAAGATATTACATAAAAGAAGTAGTCATGAGAAATACAGATATGTCTATATTTTTCATATTGCTAAAATCTGGGCTGCAAAATTTTCTATGAAAATCAACCCTGAAAATTTTGCGATAAAATCAAGGAGTGTAGGAATTCCTACGCGAAAATCCAAAATGTATCGTTGGGGTCAACATAAAAAATTAAAAAAAAATAGTATTTTTATAAACACTGTTTATAGTGTCTCTTTTATAATTTGCGTTCATCTCAAATAGAATATATAGGAGGGCAAGACAAATATGGGAATATTTACACATACTGTTGTGCTTCACATAATATATCACATGATTTGGAACTACCAAGATCAGCTTCTTCAACTTACGATTTTTTTCCTTTATTTTAACACGTATATTTACCATAATTCTCTCAGTTATATCAACCTTGTGAGACTGTGAACGGGAATGGAATATTTCGTAGGTGGCCTTGTAATTTGCTTACTTAAAAACACGATATTAGAGGAATTTTCGGTTTGCATTCGCCATTGGTGTGCACTTTTAAGTCAACAATGACATCATATCTTATCGATTAAATGATGCAGTATGCTATTAGTCCGAGTAAAGTGTGTTGGTGGTGCTGAAAAAAACTGCGGATTGGGTTTCAATAAAAAAATGTTGACAAGCTCGATAGTTGTGTACTGCTGTTTTATATGGTGCTTTGGTCTACAAGGAGAATGGTTTATTGTGGTCGAAGTCTTTTGGTGTACCAGGATGTTATGCAATCTGAATTGTCTCGACATTTTATCTAAGTTAAGAAAAAAAAACAACTTGTGGAAATTTGGAGAAATATGAAACAAACTTTGTTCCTGGTCCTATCAGCATGTTTAAATAATTTATATTTAACCTACTTCAGCTGAAGTAAAATAAATCCGTTTACAATCCGTGTGGCATCAATCCCTATTTTCAGACATATCTCCATTTTTATCTGATTTAATTTTATTCAATATTTCAGCGTATTCTCATCTCTCTCTGTCTCTTTCTCCCTCTTTAATTTGTATTCGTTTTCTATATTTTCCAAATATTTTTCACTTTTTTTATTTGTTTCGTTACTTCGACTACTTTGTAGTGTAGTGTAACTGTAATTCACTCTATATTGCATCCACACTGTATATGCTTCTGTGTATTGGTCACCCTTATATACCTAACTTATTAGTCTAGACTAGTGAAGACGGACAATAACATATTATATGAAACGGAAAAACTACTTACCAAAAAAATCGTGATAAGAATAATTGTTATTTGTGAAAATTTTTACATAAAATATGTTTTCGTGCCAATTAATAGGAATAAATTCATTGGTAGAAAACAAAAGAAGATTCTTGATTACTGTTGTCATTAGATTTTGTGAAAACTGACGTAAACAAACTTAGTGATGCTGATTTTGAAAAAAAAAACAAAAAAAATTACTAAATATGAAATTTTTTTGTCGACATGTTGTCATGTAAATTATTTGATAAATAAATTCAATAGAAAAAAAGTAAAGAAAAGAATATTGATTACTTTTCTCACTACATTTTGATCAAATAACCGAAAAAATAACAAAAATTAATGTTGTTTGTAAAAATTTTTACATATATGATTTAATTTCAATTAAATTAATAACTGAATTTAGTGGTAGAATACAAAAATACAAAATAATTAATCATATTAAAAATGAATGTTGTTTGTGAAAATTGTTACTTGTTTTCATGCCAATTATTTGATAAAAAAATTCAGTGGGAGAAAACAAAAGAATAATCCTGATTACTTTTCTCACTGGATTTCGTGAGTCCTGATGGAAACATATTTTATGTTACTGACTGAAAAAGAACTGAAAAAACTATAATGTAAGTGTACCTATGCAGTTTTGTAAACATTTTTACAGATATGTTTTCATGTTAATTAACTTGATAAATAAATACAGTAGGAGAAAACAAAAAAGGTTTTTGATTGGTTTTCTCACTAGGTTTTGTGAATATATTTGTAAAAATTTTCGTGAATACAGTCTTTAGCATATTTTACGATACTTTCATCGAAAAAATAAAAAGTAATGTTGATTGTGAACATTTTTACGTTTTCATGCAATTATTTGATAAATAAATTCAGTAGGAAGAAACAAAAAAAAGAATCTTGATTAATTACTTTTCTCACTAAATTTCGTGAGTATGGATATTAACATGTTTTATGATTCTTTCATCGAAAAAATAAAAAGTAATGTTAATTGTGAACATTTTTACGTATCTATACGTTTTCATGCCAATTATTTGATTAATAAATTCAGTAGGAGAAAAAAAAGAATCTTGATTACTTTTCTCACTAGATTTTGTGAATATGGACATTAATATATTTTATGATTCTTTCATCGAAAAAATAAAAAGTAACGTTGAATTTTACATATCTATACGTTTTCATGCCAATTATTTGATAAATAAATTCAGTAGGAGGAAACAAAAAAAGAATATTAATTAATTACTTTTATCACTATATTTCGTGAATATGGAAATTAACATGTTTTATGAATCTTTCATCGAAAAAAATAAAAAGTAACGTTAATTGTGAACATTTTTACGTATGTATATGCGTTCATATCAATTATTTGATAAATAAATTCAGTAGGAGGAAACGAAAAAAAGAATCTTGATTAATTACTTTTCTCACTAGATTTCGTGAATTTGGATATTAACATGTTTTATGATTCTTTAATCGAAAAAATAAAAAGTAATGTTGATTGTGAACATTTTTACGTATCTATACGTTTTCCTGCCAATTATTTGATAAATAAATTCAGTAGGAGGAAACAAAAAAAAAAGAATCTTGATTAATTACTTTTTTCACTAGATTTCGTGAATATGGACATTAACATATTCCTTGTTTCTTTCATCGAAAAAATAAAAAGTAACGTTGATTATGAACATTTTTACTTATCTATACGTTTTCATGCCAAATATTTGATAAATAAATTCAGTAGGAGAAAACAAAAAAGAATCTTAATTAATTACTTTTATCACTATATTTCGTGAATATGGAAATTAACATGTTTTATGAATCTTTCATCGAAAAAAATAAAAAGAAACGTTGATTGTGAACATTTTTACGTATGTATATGCGTTCATATCAAT